>JBBDGP010003106.1:115000-325000 GCA_037952835.1 Lithobates septentrionalis | reverse complement strand
TGGGTATCTGAGATTAAAGTTCAGTGACATTGAAAATTTGAAACCAAGTATGGGTAGGCTGAATGTACCAAGTTGATCGCCTAACTCTGGTACAACCAGCCAGCCGGATTTTACATGCAATTCTCGCTAGTGTTTAGTATAGCTGCTAGCAATAATCACTGTTCACCCTTGGGAACAGCTTCGCTCTGCTGGACGGATTCCCCTTTCAACACTGTGTGGTTGCAGGAAAGAAATATCCATCCATCTAGGGCCGGTCTTATTCCTACAAGTCACTGACAAGCTAAGGAGACACCAAATCCTTTATCTAATTGGTGACCTGCTACACATGCAAACAATTATCTTAGATCCCTTTTTAGAATGCAAATAAAGTACTTTGTATGGAAATTTAACATGTCTTGTATCATACATGTAGAACACAGGATTAGATTATTGTAAAGTAGTGAGCAGATTACTCCTCTATTATGCAAGTTTAGTTTCTGCTACAAGCGCATGGCTGTGGGCACTAAGGATGTGCCCATATTGCCTTCTTCCTTTATTTAAACATAAAGTTGTGCCATGCTCTGCTAATCAAGTAATCATTGGTGTGTCCATCTCCTTTATTGAAACTTGTGTTTTAGACATCAGGTGTCCCCTTGTTAGTTATAATTTCACAACTTTAATGATAATCTATCCTTTGTTTTTCCATATATAGAAAGCCCTCCTATCCACTACATCGATAATTGTTCAGTTTTTAAATGTTATAAACGGTACCATGCAGTATAAAAGCTTGTTCCTAATACAAGGCTAATGTACAATATTTTGCATTCTTGGACAGGTATTCCAAATTAAATGATTTGCTATTTTTAGACCCAGTGACAAGTTTTAATTTTTTTTTTTGTGAGTGTATATATATATATTTATTTTGTATTGAGATCTCTCCAAAACAAGAGCAAATACAGAAATAAATAAATAAAAAATAAAGGTTTACTGTCTGAACAAAGACTATAGAGTAAAGCTGGTCATAGAATGTTCAACAAAACTTCTCAGAAAATGTGAATGTCATTCAAAAGATTGCGTGCTTTTAACCACTTCAGCCCCGGAAGATTTTACCCCCTTCCTGACCAGAGCACTTTTTACAATTTGGCACTGCGTTTCTTTAACTGACAATTGCGCGGTCATGCAATGCTGTACCCAAACAAAATTTGCTTCCTTTTTTTTCCCCCCACAAATAGAGCTTTCTTTTGGTTGTATTTGATCACCTCTGCGGTTTTTATTTTTTGCGCTATAAACAAAAAAAAGAGCGACAATTTTGAAAAACATTTTTGCTATAATATCCCCAATTTTTTTTTTAAACTAATTTCTTCATCACTTTAGGCCAATATGCATTCTTCATATTTTTGTTAAAAAATTGCAATAAGCGTATATTGATTGGTTCGGGAAAAGTTTTAGCCTCTACAAAATATGGGAAAGATTTATGGCTTTTTTTTTTAACTAGTAATGGCGGTGATCTGTGATTTTTAGCAGTATTGCGACGGACAGATCGGACTTCTTTTTTTTTTTACACATTTTTGGGACCATTGACAATTATACAGCGATCAGTGCTATAAAAATGCACTGATTACTGTGTAAATGACACTGGCAGGGAAGGGGTTAAACACTAGGGGGCCATCAAAGGGATAAGTGTGTCCTAGGGAGTGATTCTAACTGGGGGGGGTGGGCTACCTAGGACATGACAGCGATCACTGCTCCCGATGACAAGGGAGCAGTAGATCTGTCATGTCACAAGGCAGAACGGGGAAATGCCTTGTTTACATCTCCCCGTTCTACCTCCCCACACCGCAATTGCCGGCGAACATTGAGTTCCTGGGACCCACGAGCACGATCCCGAAAGGCAGAAAATTTAAAGGGATGTACCTGTACGCCCATTTGCCTGGCTGTGCTATTCTGCCGCCTTATATCTGTGTGCAGCCGTCGGCAAGCGGATAAAGAAAATTTAGTTGAGATCTATAAAAGATTGGCTGACCAAAACTCCCATTTAGCAAAAAAGTGAGGCACAGAATCGTTCATAGCATGAACATATTTTTCAGTTCATATAATTGAATCAACTAGTGATTTTGATAGAAACTATACAAATTGTGTGGGTTTTTTTTTTTCTCTTATGTAGTATGAAACCTCAGGAACTGGTGCAAGCAAATAACCAATTGCCTTTGTGGTATTCACAAAGTGACAGAGGGTTACTGACCTTTGACTAAAGTTGCAGGACAAGTTGTTAAAGTTTCAGCTTATTTGAATGCAGTCTAAATAAACATGGAAATAATAAAAAAGCAAATATTAACACACCTGAATTTAAATAGGATGTCATAAAATGCATTTAAAAAAAAAGCCATTACTACACATGGCCTTTGTCCTATTTCATTATGTACAGTATATGTACCCAAGGTACACTCAAGCCATCCAAAGACGGATCAAACCTTGACCTGTTCAGCAGGGACTAACCTAGATTTGAACCATCTATGAGCAGGCAGGTTGTACTAAAGCCACTTAAAAAGGGAACAACTTCAAAACAACCAGCCTGTTAAATTTTTCAGATGTGATTACTGCCAGCGGCTATAGCTGCTAGCAGTAATCCTTATGTTTTGCCAGCAGGGAAGACTTCCCGCTCCCCCACCAGCAGAGAGGCTCCGCAGGACGGATTGGGTTGCAGAAAAAAAAAAATGGCATCTATGGCTTGCTTTATATTTTCCACTTATCTCTTCACTAATATAGGGGTATAATGGTTTATCATCCATTACAATTTGGATAGAGATGAGTAGGGTTAGAATCCCTATCAAAAATATTTATGTCAATTTAACATTTTACTATATATTCTTATATCCTAAGTGCCCACAGACATTAAATACTATTAGATCTCAGTAGGATCTGGCGACAATTTTATTTCCGTGTGGTAAAACAAACACTGGGTCAAGATGCAACCAGGAGGAATAGCAATCAAGCAAGTAATAAAATCATGTCAGATGGCGAATATTTTTCCACTAATAAAGAACTACATTGGGGAGGAAGATGGATTTTATGCATTGCAGATTTTGCCAGATTTTCTCCATGGGGTTAACACAAATGACTATCTTAATGCTTAGAGAAGCATAACCGTGCTTGCCAGAAGGAATGCCACTTAACGGATTTGATAATTCTGTACTTCCGACCAGCCTTCAGTGTACATGGACAGCATTACACACTGCAGTTGTGATGGAACATTCTGGTATCGACTGGTACTTTTAAAATTTAACATTTGGCTTTCAACATTTCTTCAGATTAAAAACGTATACATGGGTAATGGTGGCCCAGTATTCCCAAGTGGTGGTCCTTATTTTTGCATTGCTTGAAATAGTCAGGTAGTTTTTGTTCTAGGCTACATGAAAACAACCTCCTGTGGTCCTAGGTGCTTGATGGCGAAAGCAGATTACTGAATTTGTCCAATCTCTGTGGGTGGTCCAAGCCTTCACTTTCTTATGTAGAAGACTGATCATTTAGAAGGACAGATTGTGCCATTGTTAAATACTGGACTGTTATTAGAGGACAGATAGGTATCTCCCCTTGAGATTTCCCCTCACTTTCTGTCAAAGCAGAATTTTCACCAGTTGAAAAACACACATTGTTAGTAGACCGAAGGGTTAGAACATATGACAATATTTTCATTGCTGTCTCTGCCTTCTTATCCTAGTTCTTGTATAGGCTGAACAAGAGACAGGAGTGAGGGCAAATCTGCCTAATGTTAAAGACCTAGGTTAAAAAATAAATAAAAACATGGTTACATAGTTAGTCAGGTTGAAAAAAGACACAAGTCCATCCAGTTCAACCAAAAAAAAAAAAATATATATCGTACAATCCAATATACCCAATACTATACCCACAGTTGATCCAGAGGAAGGCAAAAAAACCCCAGCAGAACATGCTCCAATTTGCTACAGCAGGGGGAAAAATTCCTTCCTGATCCCCCAAGAGGCAATCGGATTTTCCCTGGATCAACTTTACCTTTAAATGTCAGTACCCAGTTATATTATTTACATTTAGGAAAGTATCCAGGCCTTTCTTAAAGCAATCTACTGAGCTGGCCAGAACCACATCTGGAAGGAGTCTATTCCACATTTTCACAGCTCTTACTGTGAAGAAACCTTTCCATATTTGGAGATGAAATCTCTTTTCCTCCAGTCGTAAAGAGTGCCCCCTTGTCCTCTGTGTTGACCGTAAAGTGAATAACAACACCAAGTTCACTATATGGACCCCTTATATATTTGAACATGTTGATCATATCCCCCCTTATTCTCCTCTTCTCAAGAGTGAATAAATTCAGTTCCTCTAATCTTTCCTCATAGCTGATCTCCTCCATGCCTCTTATCAGTTTGGTTGCCCTTCTCTGTACTTTCTCCAGTACCCCGATGTCCTTTTTGAGAACTGGTGCCCAAAACGGAACTGCATATTCCAGATGAGGTCTTACTAATGATTTGAACAGGGGCAAAACATGACATGCTATGCAAAACTTAAATATTTACTCCTACTCCCGACTGAAATATTGCTTTTAAAAGTGATATCAGCAAGACTTGGATTTTCTGTCCTTAAACTGGAAATCCAAAAGTGGACCCATGGTGACAACTGTGGCATCACTTGGTATGTGTAGTTAGATTGTCCTATATAAATGTGGAAAACCCTTTCAGTGGGAAGTTGGTGCTTTAAAAAAAGCAGTAAATTACTGGAAAAATTGATCATTCATTGCTTTATAAATAAGCAATTATGGGATTGAGTCCAATGCGTTTTACCAAGAAAAAAAACGAGGCTTGGATGAATTTCAAGGGTCCTTTTACCTCACTATTTTAGGATTTGACTTTTGCAAAAAGAGAAGAAAGAAAGATGAGAGCAGAACATCATCTTTTTGGTAAACTGAGTTTATTTTTCCGAGCAAACAGTGAAAATCCAATTTTTCCAAGCTCCCTGCACTTATCCCTACAAGCTATTGATAAGCCAAGGGGAAACAGAATTATTGATCTAATTGGTGACCTGCTATACTTGCAAGCAGTTTTCTTGGGTCCTTGTAAAATTCAAATTAATATAAAAAAAGGATGTTTATGTCTAGGAGGTGCTGAGATCACTTTTCATTATAGTTTCAGGAGCAGCACAAAATCTAATGCCAAATCCTTCAAATTTCCTGCAGAATATAACATTTGCTGGAATGTATGGTCATCAATGAGACATCTATTGAGCAGATTAATTGAATAGAGTCCAGTTTCTAATAGAAGGGTGTGGCGGTATGCAGTAATGCGCCCTCCCATCCTTGTTTACATCACAAATCTATGCCAGACCCAGCTATTCAGATATTCATTGGCGTGTCCACCATCTCCATTGACACAAGTGTTTATACATCGTCCGATACCTCCCACTCATTATAATTTCACAGCTTCCATGACAATACATTCTTTGTTTCACACATACAGAAAAACGCTCCTATTATCCCCTTTTCAAGGAGACACGTTTCACACATCTGCTACATTCTCATATTTATTTTGTTTTAAATGTGCAAAAAGGGTAAGAAAAAGTATGTCTGTACTGCTTTTACATTTGTCAAACACTAAAAAATTCTGTTCCAGGACAATAAAAAGCAAATATTAAATACTAATATTAAAATCAGTATTAACCATTGAATATTTTTAATTGTGTCACCGGGTAAAAAAGGGTAGACCATTTAGATCCACTGACAAGTTTGAGGTTATATGAATGCAGCCTAATCAGAAGCGAGTTCAAATTCATAATGTATTTACCCCTCAGCATACCAAATATTGGTAAAGAGATAGGGGAAGGGTACAGTTGTACCTCTGATACTGTGCACAATAAATAAAATGGGGCAAATGAAAAGGCATAATGGTGGGTGGGTGTTTTTTTTTTTTTTTTACACTAAGGGGGGGGGGGGGGGGTGTCAGCCATTACAACCTCCATAGAAAGGCGACAAGTTAGAATCTCTATTAAAGAGTATTTATAATTTTCATACAAAATCTAGTAAACATTTCATTTCTGTGGCACCCACAAATCATGTGGGTCAAGACTCCATGGGGAGGAATAGGAAAATTCATGTTAGATGGAAATCATTTTCTCCCTAATAAGACTGCTGGCAATATCTGCAGTGTTCATGCTTAGAAAAATGTAAAAGTGCTTGGCAGCAAAAAGCTATGGAGCTGGTTTGAGCATTTCTGTACATCCGACCATCTTCTAGTGTCTATGGGCAGATATATACACTTTTCATTGCAATGCAACACCCTCTGATATCTGTTGGCAATTTTCGATAAACTAACATTTGACTGCACATTCTCAGATTAAACGTACATCTATGAGTAATATAAAGGTGGCCCAGCATTGGCAAGTGGTGGTCCTTATTTTCATTGTTGTTTGAATCTGTTAAGTAGTTTGTGTCTAAGCTAGGCTACCTGAATGATAACCTTCCGTGGTCATAAGTGCTTGATATTGCACAGGTATATTACTGAATATGTATAATCTCCCTGTGGGTGGGTAGATCACTTTACCCATGTAGGTAATTGGAGAATCAGAAGCACTAGACCAGGGGTCTTCAAACAGCGGCCCTCCAGGTGTTCAGGAACTACAATTCCCATCATGCCTAGTCATGTCTGTGAATGTCAGAGTTTTACAATGCCTCATGGGATGTGTAGTTCTGCAACAGCTGGAGGGCCATAGTTTGAGGATTCCTGCACTAGACCATGTCAAGACAGGCAGGCTTCTCTCACCCACCATTTTACAGGAGGTGGTTATCATGTATGTCTATTCTTAATTAAGTTCTCACTGTTGCCAGAGAACCAGATCTCAAACATTTTAAAAGGTTTTTAAATTAGATCATCAATAATGTCAATGTCATATCCCTAAACATGGACATCTTTGCAAGTACAAGTAGTCTCAGAAAAAGTTGGCAGGATCAGCATAAGCATGCTCAGTAACTGCACTTCTATTTTGTGTGTAGCTTGCACGAAAAACACTAGCTATTGTATTTTGATTTTCTGTTCCTATATAAATATTATGAAGACCTCCTTTTTTTAAATATTTTTTTTTCAGCTTTCCTTTTCAATTAAAACCAAGCAATTGACCTCTTTTGAAGATGGTACCCAATAGGACGAGGGGTGTTGACTGACAGTCTGGTAGGGAGCTATATTGGGGAATCCATTGGCAGTTTGTGATCTTAAATATTAAGAACCCTTAATTTATGTTGGAAATTTCCTGAAATAATATCAATGGATACTTGTCTTTTAACAGCCGGTGTGACCTGTAGTGGCCACAAGTGGGTGATGAATATATTGCCACTTCTAGCTATATCTGGAACAGATACACATGCAGTGGGCACAATCCACCATTCTCATTGAGAAGATAAGCAATTGTTTAAATAAAACTTTATATAAAATACATACTATTATAACGTCAAGATGAAATGTTATACCCGAAATGACCTTTTTCTTATTAGCAGAGTTTTCAATTTAGATATAGAGGCACTGGTAGAGGAGTGGAAAATATTAATGTAAAAAAAAAAGATTATATATATTATAATATAATTTTTCTTCCCGTTTTAATTTTCAGGAGATTGAATTCTTATTTACTAAAAATACATAAACCAGGAACCTCAGTCTTTCTAACCTGCCTGGTTTCTACCTGGGTTCATTTACATCTAATTCAATCACAATACAGCTTAAGGATGGTCAGGTTCTAGGCGAGGCTTGATTAGCATCAAAAGAGTCCTAGCTTGATATTATTAGCTCTAGACAATAGTTGACCTCAGCCCACTTTCTGATCTCTACTATAAAGTCTGATGTTCTTGGACCCTCAGTCAATATAAAACCTGTCAAGATTTGACTGAGAAGGTAGCTTGGATCCTACAAGAGCCAATTTCAACCAACTAACCAGACTGAGGACATTTTCTGTCCTACAGGACAATATTCTCCATCCAACTGAGCAGTGACTGCATTTTCTAGGTAAGTCAGTCACTGTCTTTTTTCCATCTGGTGTTCAGTTTGATGGGCTGCGGATCAGGCTGAGATGGCAAGGGAAGGATCATAATAGACATTAGAAATGACCATCACCATTCACAACTGTATATGTTATGTATATAAAGCCCAAACTTTTTCAGTTTTGGAATGGGTAAGAAAAATTTTAGAACCAACTGTTATTCTGCATTTTGCTGCCTGTGCTCTGTTGGGAAGATTTCCATTTTGGTTCTAGTCCCTGAAATGATGCAAGAAATGCTTGTAAAATGAGGGAGGTAGCACTTTAGGCTGGCTATAAATTATGCAATTTTCTTTAAAAAATAATTGCTTGAATCCCCCATCAACACTGTGTGTTGTGTCACTAAAGCTAGAGAGGGTGAAATTGATTTCTCTGCAGCATTGTGATTAAATTTTGCCCTCTCTAGATTTAGTAAATAAAGCCCACAATGTGAGTGTGTTGATGGGGGAATCGGTCATCTTTCATCAATTGTATTTACCCTTGCTATGAAGCCCAGTACAGTGTTGCAAGTCATTTTTAAGCCAATAGATAGATTATCTTTATTCCCGACAAATATCCACAAGCCTGTTTATTTTTATTATTAAAAACTTCTAATTGGTTTTATCGAAAATGTATATGCACTGTAAATACAATTCTAAGTACAACCTACATTTCTACCCATTTTTAAATCAAAAAGAAACATTAAAAAAAAAAAAGAGGTACACAGTTGCAGATATTTAATGGAAACCTGTACCAAGAACTGAGTATTCTTAGGTCAGCAAATGCAGCCTACATATTCCCTAGTTTTTAAAGTTTTTTTTTTTTCGTTTTTTTTTCCTTCACTAAACCCTGAACAAACATGCAGATTAGAAAGTCAAAGCGAAGTCTAAACTCCTAATATGTATACTTGTTCTGTCTCAAAACTATGGAAGCCAATGAATTGCCAGCCTTTACTAGCCTCTTCATGAGTGGAGATCTGTGATGGCAGCCTTTTGAGTCTTATTACTCAGCTTGCTCACCTTTTTCATAACGCTCTAGAGCAGTTGTCTCAAACTAACAGCCCTACAGCTGTTGAAAAACTACAAGTCCCATGATGCAATGTAAGGCTGACAGTTACAAGCATGACTCCCACAGAGGCATAATGGGACTTGTAGTTTCACAACAGCTGGACGGCCGCCAGTTGGAGACCCCTGCTCTAGAGTTTCTATCTTGTGGAATGCAGATTTGGACATTTGTCTGATTGGCATCATGGGTCAATGAAGGTTTGCTCCATCAAAGAAAATTTGACAGTTTAAGGTTATTTGGCTTTTGCTATTCTCAAGCTAATACTGAATAACCTGGTAATACCTGGTAATTTTAATCCTAAACCTCCACAAAACATTTCTACTGCTATACTCTGCATAGTTAGTCAAAGTACATCTGGGGTTACAATAGCAACCAAATATGTTCTGTTATTCTGAAAATGTCAGGGCCTGAGCTGTGTAATCTGGCAGGACTCAAGACTAACCTGCAAAATCATTTATTATATTGGTCAAACAGTTCACATTGTTAAATATGCCAATTTGCATGGAGTTTTGTTTGGACGTGAACTTGTCTCGGACACTTTATCAATCCCTCTCACCAAGGTGTCATCCACCTTCTTCTTCTTCTTTTTTTTTTTTTTTTTTGTATCTGTATACGATTTGTACTGTGTTTTTTTTTACTTGAACTGTGTTCATGGTATAGCATACAAAGGGTTTGGGGATTTTAATGTAAGACAGCACAATCATATCCTGCTTCGAAAGAATGAAAATGGGCCATAAATGGTCATCTATGAAAAGTTTGTTTTCTAATGTCATTGACATTTGAAAAAATGTGTTATTTCTTTTAAAAAAGGTATCTGAAGACTCCCACCCGCTCACACCCTACAATGGAACCTGCTTTTACAACAGTGTACGTTAAGGAAATCTCTGATCACTTTCAGTACATCAAGAGGCTGGGCAAAGGAACTTTTGGTAAAGTCCTACTCGTTCAGGAAAAGGCCACAGGTATGTAAAAGCAATTATAATTGTCATGCCTAAAGTATTTTAATTGACATGTAATGCATCATCTGTTAATATAATGTATTTATTTTTTAAATGTATTCAGTATTTTAATTGGGAAAAACATGAAATTTATATATTAGTATTTTATATGTGAGCCAATAGCAGCCAGTTAGTGACCAGCTCCAAGCAAAATATAAGTTTTCTACAAACGGTTATTAGCAGAAGGGCTGCAGAAAAGAACAACTCAATGACTGCAAGGTATACCCCCTCTTTATAGACAATGGAATATCTTCTATCTCAGCATGTTTTGCAGACCATTATGGATACACCATATAATAAACTGGTCTTCATTGGTTAGAAAAATGAAAGTATTTAAAACATTGGTTTAAAGTTTTACATTTCCAAAATTGTAAACAAAAATTAGACCAAAAAGTTTATCAATAAGGAATAGAAATTCAAATAACTGTAAGCAGTAATCTTGTAATGTTCAGTGATAAAGGGTTGGTTTGAAAACAGTTGGTTCCTATAGAAAATCAAAGACTGTTCTGTGAGACATTGTAAGATTCCATCAAAACTGTGTCTGAAGAAAATGTGTCTTGCACTTTTTGAAAATGAAAATGTATGAAAAGAAGAACTTGTTTTATATAAAGGCAAAAAACAAAAAACATTTCTCCATCTTTCTAGCACAGTATGACATGGACAACAAAAACCTTTTGTATGATGTTCATTAGAGTCCGGTTTAGGATCTGATTGTTGATGTGTCTCATTTGTTTTAAGGTAACCCAGTGGCCATGAAAGCGGTGAAAAAAGACAAGACCAAGTTGACAGCCTTTCTAAAGGAACTATCCTATTCCATCGTTCTATCCAACCACCATGGCTTCATAGCCACCCACCCAATCTTCATAGACACCCCGAACTATTACATTATGACCCAGGAGCTGGCTACAGCTGGGACCCTACAGCAACTCATTGAGCATGAGGTGAGGTGTTTGTACATTTGGTTCATTGTGTCTCCTTTCTTAAAACTAGAACCAAGAAAATTAAAAACAAAATTAGAGTTGTTATTGTTGACCTCAACCAACCAAATTTAAAATTTTCTTTATGGAGAAAAAAAAATATTATAAATTGATTGATTGCTACTGCCAACTTCTCCACATTTTGTTCAATATAGACACATTGAGAGCAGTCAATATTCCATCTTTACCACTACATGACTGTGAAAGTGTGCTGCATCAATAACTGTCTCACTCCAGAAGAAGGGATGCAGATTTTTCATACAAATGCAATGGTTAAAGTTTCAGTAGTTAAAATACATGACAAGTCAATTAAAGTTAGATGATTGCTCCCAAAAAGGGCATAAAGTAAAGTTTGAGATAAAAAAAATCTGCAGAATTTCCAATTTCTTTCGATTATAGCCCTGCTCATTTTTGCTAGGAACGTGAAGGTCTTCCATGTGTTTCAAAACCTAAAAAATACATCAACCCAGTTCTCCCTAAATATATTACTTGTTCCTTTTTGTTCAGCTGTCACCTTTCATGCAATAAGGAAAAATGTCAGATTGCTTTTGTATTTTGGTTGTTCACCCACAACTGAAGGGTGTATGGATCTTCATGAAAGCTGCAAGTCAGCATAGCAAATTCCTTTTAAAACAATTAAAGCCAATTCACATTAACCATGTTTATTATATTTCATGCACTATTGAAATGTCTCATAAAAGGTTTTCGGTCTAATGTTTCAGGTAGGAATTCCAGAAATAATGGCAAAACGCTGTGCAGCACAGTTGGCTTGGGCTCTGGAATACATGCATAGCCGAAGATTGGTGCACCGAGACCTTAAGCCGGACAACATCTTGCTTATGGATAAGGAATGCCACAGTGTCAAATTGTGTGACTTTGGACTATCTCGGCCTATTGGCAGTATTGTGACTTCCATGTCACACATCATCCCATCTCTGTCCCCAGAGCAGTGTGCGATGAAAAGCGATGAGTATTTGGTGGTGACAACAAGCATAGATTCCTGGGCCTTTGCAGTTCTTCTTTATTTTGCTCTAATGGGATACTATCCCTGGGAAGCTGCTGTGGAGGAGGATGAGATGTACCAGGCCTTCCACTGCTGGCAGAAAAGTGGCAACATTTCTCCACCAGCTCGATGGAAAAAGTTGACAAAAGAGGCACTGAACATGTTCAACAAATTGCTTTCTGAGGACCCTGACTGTAGATCCTCTGTTGTTTACATCACATGTTATCTTCGTTATGCTTGGAGAATTGAAGAATTCTCCGAGGATGAATCCACAGAGGATGAGGAAGAAGACATGGAAGAGTCTGATCTTTTTACAATGCAGGCCCAGGAATCTACATGACCACCAGCACATCTTGGCATTGGCACATTGTATCATTTTATTCTTATCTACAGTTGCAGTTTATTTCTTTTTTAAGTTTTAATTTCCCTCTTACTTCCTGGAAACCATTTTGGTCTGTAACCCTTATTGTGTCTTTGTACTATTACCGTGATAATAATTTTACTTTCTGCATTCCTTTTTGAAACCTCTAAACCCAATAAAGCTTTGTAACGTCAGATATTTAACTGCTGAAAACCTCATATGTCTCGTGAAACAATATTTTATCTTCACTTTACATGGTCCTTTTCCCTGCGCTCTTCAATAGGCACCTGGTAAAACCTCAGGTATTGACAGGTATCATCTAGTATTATAAAAGACTGTTTCCAATTTAAGCAGCACAGAAAAATTTTATTTGAAATGCTCTCATTTCCATAAACCATTTATTTGTTTGAAATATTCTTATATATCACAAGTCTCCCGCGAGGTGCGGGAGTCTCTCGTATTTCTGCGGTGGCTCTCGCACACCCGCAAGCGTCTCATGAACTCCTGGAAATGATCGGTGCATCAGGGAACAGCTGTGAACACCAATCTCCTTTGTATAGATTTTTAGCTGACAGCCGCTTCTCCTTCTCTCCCTCCTGTGGCTGTCAGCTAAAAAGCTATACAGGGAGATCGGTGTTCACAGCTGTCCCTTCTGCTGCACCGATCATTCCCGGCTGTTCTGTGTGCTCCGCCCCCAGGCCCCATCCTTGCCCTTCTCCCCCCCCTTGTTCTCCTCCTGCCCCCATGTTGTCTTCCGCCCCTCCTGTCCTCCTCCACCCCCCTCATCCTTTGCAGCTGGCTCCCCTCCTCTCCTCTTCCACCGGCTGCAGGAGGGGGGGGGGGGGACTGTCAGGAATAGGACACAGTGAGCAAGATCGCTCCTGTGATAACTGAGCAGAGTAAACTGTGTTTACTCTGCTCAGTTTATAAATGAATGGGAACCTCTGTCTCCTGTTCATTCATCTTTAGTGCTAGTCCTGAGAAAGGGACTGGGGAATCTGTGACCTCAGTCCCTTTGTCTGTCTCAAAGGGGAGATGTCAGGGTTCTATTTAGACCCCTGACATCTCACCAAAGCCCCACAAAAAATAGAAAAAAAAATTCTAAAAAATGAAAAAGTGTAAATAAATAAATAAATAATAAAATAAACTACTGACGCCACTCTCTCCTGCCTTACCAACACTGTCCACTACCTCAACCCCCTCCCCCCAAAAAGCATTGTGAAAAACAATTAAAAACGAATTAAATTGGAAAAATAATCAATTCATAAAACTAAAAAAACTACTGACACCGTCCACTGCCACATACCACCCACCCCCTTCCCTAGAAGCACTGTGAAAAAATATCGAAAAAGTGATTTCAAAAATACTTTGTTGCGGGTGCGAAGCGCCACCTCCCTTAAATGAGTTTGCCACCTCCCTGAAATTAGTTTTTGCAGGTTGGGATGTCTGCACAAAAAACACAGAATAATGCAGGGAATGTACAGTCAAAAGAATACAAATTCCCTAGAACTGCTCTATCCCACTTTGAATGTCATAGCCCCAGGGGCGGACTGACAACTCATGGGGCCCCCGGGCAATAGAAGATCATGGGGCCCCCTGTGTCCCCACACTCAAGCCACACCTGCACAGGGAGACACATGGGGGAGAGCACACGGGGACACTGGAGAGAGAGCACACACAGGGGGACACTGGAGGGAGAGCGCACACAGGGGGACACTGGAGGGAGAACGCACACAGGGGGACACTGGAGGGAGAACGCACACAGGGGGACACTGGAGGGAGAACGCACACAGGGGGACACTGGAGGGAGAGCACACACACAGGGGGACACTGGAGGGAGAGCACACACACAGGGGGACACTGGAGGGAGAGCACACACACAGGGGGACACTGGAGGGAGAGCACACACACACAGGGGGACACTGGAGGGAGAGCACACACAGGGGGACACTGGAGGGAGAGCACACACACAGGGGGGGACTGGAGGGAGAGCACACACACAGGGGGACACTGGAGGGAGAGCAAGAGGGCACACACACACACACAGGGGGACACTGGAGGGAGAGAGCGCACACAGGGGGACACTGGAGGGGGAGAGCACACACAGGGGGACACTGGAGGGAGAGCACACACAGGGGGACACTGGAGAGAGAGCAAGAGAGCACACACACACACACACACACAGGGGGACAGTGGAGGGAGAGAGCGCACACAGGGGGACACTGGAGGGGGAGAGCACACACAGGGGGACACTGGAGGGGGAGAGCACACACAGGGGGACACTGGAGGGGGAGAGCACACACAGGGGGACACTGGAGGGAGAGCACACACAGGGGGACACTGGAGAGAGAGCACACACAGGGGGACACTGGAGAGAGAGCACACACAGGGGGACACTGGAGAGAGAGCACACACAGGGGGACACTGGAGAGAGAGCAAGAGAGCACACACACACAGGGGGACACTGGAGGGAGAGAGCGCACACAGGGGGACACTGGAGGGAGAGAGCACACACAGGGGGGCACTGGAGGGAGAGAGCACACACAGGGGGCACTGGAGGGAGAGAGCACACACAGGGGGACACTGGAGGGGGAGAGCACACACAGGGGGACACTGGAGAGAGAGCAAGAGAGCACACACACACACACACACACACACACACACAGGGGGACACTGCAGGGAGAGAGCGCACACAGGGGGACACTGGAGGGGGAGAGCACACACAGGGGGACACTGGAGAGAGAGCAAGAGAGCACACACACACACACAGGGGGACACTGGAGGGAGAGAGCGCACACAGGGAGACACTGGAGGGGGAGAGCACACACAGGGGGACACTGGAGGGGGAGAGCACACACAGGGGGACACTGGAGGGGGAGAGCACACACAGGGGGACACTGGAGGGGGAGAGCACACACAGGGGGACACTGAAGGGGGAGAGCACACACAGGGGGACACTGGAGGGGGAGAGCACACACAGGGGGACACTGGAGGGAGAGCACACACACACACAAGGGGACACTGGAGGGAGAGCACACACACACAGGGGGACACTGGAGGGAGAGCACACACACACACAGGGGGACACTGGAGGGAGAGCACACACACACACACAGGGGGGACACTGGAGGGAGAGCGCACACGGGGGGGACACTGGAGGCAGAGCGCACACAGGGGGACACTGGAGGGAGAGCACACACACAGGGGGACACTGGAGGGAGAGCACACACACACAGGGGGACACTGGAGGGAGAGCACACACAGGGGGACACTGGAGGGAGAGCACACACACACAGGGGGACACTGGAGGGGGAGAGCACACACAGGGGGACACTGGAGGGAGAGCACACACACACAGGGGGACACTGGAGGGAGAGCACACACACACACAGGGGGACACTGGAGGGAGAGCACACACACACACACACACACACACACAGGGGGACACTGGAGGGAGAGCACACACACACACAGGGGGGACACTGGAGGGAGAGCGCACACAGGGGGGGACACTGGAGGGAGAGCGCACACAGGGGGACACTGGAGGGAGAGCACACACACAGGGGGACACTGGAGGGAGAGCACACACACACAGGGGGACACTGGAGGGAGAGCACACACACAGGGGGACACTGGAGGGAGAGCACACACACAGGGGGACACTGGAGGGAGAGCACACACACAGGGGGACACTGGAGGGAGAGCACACACACACAGGGGGACACTGGAGGGAGAGCACACACAGGGGGACACTGGAGGGAGAGCACACACACACACACAGGGGGACACTGGAGGGAGAGCACACACACACAGGGGGACACTGGAGGGAGAGCACACACACACACACACACAGGGGGACACTGGAGGGAGAGCACACACACACACAGGGGGACACTGGAGGGAGAGCACACACACACACAGGGGGGACACTGGAGGGAGAGCGCACACAGGGGGGGACACTGGAGGGAGAGCACACACAGGGGGACACTGGAGGGAGAACACACACACACACACACACAAGGGGACACTGGAGGGAGAGCACACACACACACACAGGGGGACACTGGAGGGAGAGCACACACACACACAGGGGGACACTGGAGGGAGAGCACACACACACACGGGGACACTGGAGGGAGAGCACACACACACACAGGGGGGACACTGGAGGGAGAGCGCACACAGGGGGGACACTGGAGGGAGAGCGCACACACACACAGGGGGACACTGGAGGGAGAGCACACACACACAGGGGGACACTGGAGGGAGAGCACACACACACACAGGGGGACACTGGAGGGAGAGCACACACACACACGGGGACACTGGAGGGAGAGCACACACACACACAGGGGGGACACTGGAGGGAGAGCGCACACAGGGGGGACACTGGAGGGAGAGCGCACACAGGGGGACACTGGAGGGAGAGCACACACACAGGGGGACACTGGAGGGAGAGCACACACACACAGGGGGACACTGGAGGGAGAGCACACACAGGGGGACACTGGAGGGAGAGCACACACACAGGGGGACACTGGAGGGGGAGAGCACACACAGGGGGACACTGGAGGGAGAGCACACACACACAGGGGGACACTGGAGGGAGAGCACACACACACACACAGGGGGACACTGGAGGGAGAGCACACACACACACACACAGGGGGGACACTGGAGGGAGAGCGCACACAGGGGGGGACACTGGAGGGAGAGCACACACACAGGGGGACACTGGAGGGAGAGCACACACACACAGGGGGACACTGGAGGGAGAGCACACACACAGGGGGACACTGGAGGGGGAGCACACACACAGGGGGACACTGGAGGGAGAGCACACACACAGGGGGACACTGGAGGGAGAGCACACACACAGGGGGACACTGGAGGGAGAGCAAGAGGGCACACACACACAGGGGGACACTGGAGGGAGAGAGCGCACACAGGGGGACACTGGAGGGGGAGAGCACACACAGGGGGACACTGGAGGGAGAGCACACACAGGGGGACACTGGAGAGAGAGCACACACAGGGGGACACTGGAGAGAGAGCACACACAGGGGGACACTGGAGAGAGAGCACACACAGGGGGACACTGGAGAGAGAGCACACACAGGGGGACACTGGAGAGAGAGCAAGAGAGCACACACACACAGGGGGACACTGGAGGGAGAGAGCGCACACAGGGGGACACTGGAGGGAGAGCGCACACAGGGGGACACTGGAGGGAGAGCGCACACAGGGGGACACTGGAGGGAGAGCGCACACAGGGGGGACACTGGAGGGAGAGCGCACACAGGGGGGACACTGGAGGGAGAGCGCACACAGGGGGGACACTGGAGGGAGAGCGCACACAGGGGGGACACTGGAGTGAGAGCGCACACACACACAGGGGGACACTGGAGGGAGAGCACACACAGGGGGCCACTGGAGGGAGAGCGCGCACACTGGAGAGAGAGCACACACACAGGGGGACACTGGAGAGAGAGAACACACACAGGGGGACACTGGAGAGAGAGCACACACAGGGGGACACTGGAGGGAGAGCACACACACACAGGGGGACACTGGAGAGAGAGCACACACAGGGGGACACTGGAGGGAGAGCACACACACAGGGGGACACTGGAGGGAGAGCACACACACACACACAGGGGGACACTGGAGAGAGAGCACACACACACACAGGGGGACACTGGAGGGAGAGCACACACAGGGGGCCACTGGAGGGAGAGCGCGCACACTGGAGAGAGAGCACACACACAGGGGGACACTGGAGAGAGAGCACACACACAGGGTGACACTGGAGAGAGAGCACACACAGGGGGACACTGGAGGGAGAGCACACACACAGGGGGACACTGGAGGGAGAGCACACACACACACAGGGGGACACTGGAGGGAGAGCACACACACACACACACACAGGGGGACACTGGAGGGAGAGCACACACACACACAGGGGGGACACTGGAGGGAGAGCGCACACAGGGGGGACACTGGAGGGAGAGCGCACACACACAGGGAGTATCATGGGCCAGGGCAAGTTCTTAGAAAAACATAATGCACACAACTGCTGTGCTGACTGTTATTATAACACTGACCTGCTGCTGCACACAAGGCAGGTCAGTGTGGGTGGCCAATGCGAAGATGAGACTCCGCTCCGCTGTCTGTCCGATCTGTGTGCACTCTGCACTGCAGCCTCCAGCTCCCTTCCTGACACAACAGTCCCCCGCGGCATTGAGATATGGCTCCGCCCCTCAGCTGAGTTCCCCAGGGGGAGAGGTGGCCGGAGGCGCGCCTGTCTTAGTCTGCAATAATCCCCTGCCGCTGATGGCTCCGTGATTGCTCTTTCACTCTCTGATCCATCCCGGCCAGCTCGCTCCTCTCGGCAAGCAAGGATTTAGTTCACTGCTCCTGGGGGGGGGGCATAGTGTTCATAATTCCGCAATCTGCATGATAAACTGCGGACACCTCCAGGGGCAGACTGAGCCTCTCATGGGGCCCCCCTGACCCTGCGGGCCCTCGGTCCGTGCCCGAATGCCAGAATGGTCAGTCCGCCCCTGCATAGCCCTCTTCTATTGGTGTCTCATTACGGTGTGCTGGCCCAGTGGGCTGAACAAAAAAAACCTAACCACTCAGGTCAGAGCCAATCTACTAACAATCTGATATTAGTACAGAAATCTTCCCTGCTGTTATGTCTGACAGGGGGACGGCCCCCCTGACAGAACTCCAGTAAGCGCTCTCAGCAGGCCTTTTTCAGTCATGCCCCTTTTGATAGAAGCCAGCCCAACTGCAGTACACATGGACTGAATGTCAGCCAGTTTCTATTGAACCGGCTGATGGCACCTTTGTGTACGGGGCTTTAGCCATGTTCACCTGCAATCCTCTTTTACATTCACAGTTGCAGAGGGTGGATACTACACTTATTTTCAAAGCAATAATGAATTGGCAAGAATAAGCCTTGTGGTTCTCCATGGCAATCTGTGATTAAAGTCCAGTTACATCCAAAATATTTTATTTACTTTTGAGGGTGGAAGGGTTAGAACCTTGCCCAGGCATTAGGTACTAAGAAATCTTCTCAATAACTAACACAGAAATCTCTCCAATGGGGGAAAAGGGGAAGCGCGCACACACATTGTTAGTAGAGCAGGGATGAGTAAGAACCTCTGACAAGGTTTTTTGCTGTCTCCATCTTCCTAGCCTAGTTCTTGTACAGGCACTACAAGAGATGGGAAGGGCAAATCTGCCCAATAGCAGTCAGACAGAAGTAAAAATCTGACCCTATCCAAAACTATAAGCAAATTTCGGTTGGAGCTAAAATAAAAGATTAATCAGAAATCTAAGTCTTGGTTATCACTATTAAAGGATAGGAAATCCAAAAGTGGGCCCATGGTACCAAAATGTGACTTGATGGTGTATGTAGTTTTAAATGTGGAAAACCTTTCAATGGGCATTCATTGGCAAAAATAGCAGTGAATGACTGGAAAAGTGATCGATCATTGCTGTATAAAATAAGCAAAAATCCTGAGATCTTTAGAAAATAAAACCAGTATTTTGGAAAGATACATTGGAAACAGAGTAGAGGAAAAATGAAGGTGACATTTGTAGGGTCCCTCATTAGCCTCACTGTTAGGATTATTTTCTTCTTCTTCCCCCCCCCTTTTTTTTTTTTTTTTTTTTTAATAAAGCCAAAAAGTAACCTGGTAAAAAAAAAAAAACAAGCAGTAGCACACACGACTCTCATCCTTTTTGAAGTAGTTTCAATTTCTCAAACAGCGAAAATCCATTTTCTAAAATCACTATGCTTAACCACTTGCTGACCACCCCACATGTACTGCAGGGCCAGCGGTTCTCCTGTGTGAAAAAAAAAACGCCAGTGACCAGCTTTTGTAGCACCAATCACTGTATTGGTGGCACTGGGCCCCAAAAAGTGCCACTTGGTGTCAGATTTGTCTGCTGTAATGTTGCAGTCCTGCTATAAATTGCTGATGGCTGCCATTACTAGTAAAGAGAATTAAACCATAAAAATATCCCACACCAGGGGGTGATCAAATCCCACCATGTCCTTTTTTTTTCCCAGTGTCGCATGACCACATAATTGTCAGTTGAATGCCGTATCACAAATAATGGGCTGGGTAAACCTTTCGGGGCTGAAGTGGTTAAGGCAGCAAGAGACGGTTTAAATCTCAGACAGTTTCTGTTGAACCAGCCAAGATTTGAACAAGAGTATGGGCAGGCTGAATGTACCCAAGTTCGATTGACCAACTTGGAAACAACCAGCCTGCCAGATTTTACATGTGATTCTTGCTAGCGGCTGGTGTAGCCGGATAGCAATAATCATTGTTCACCCTTGGGGGGCAGCTTCCCCCTGCTGGAAGAACACAATGGTGCTGCTGGAGGGATTCCCCAGTCAACACTGTCTGTGGTTGCAGAAAAGATGGCCGGCTTTATTCCTACAGGTCACCGACAAGCAAAGGGGAAACTAAATCCTTTATCCAATTAGTGGACTACTACATGTGCAAACAATTTCCTTAGGTCTCTGACAAATGCAAATAAAATACTTTGCTAAACATGTCATAACTGGACAAATTTCCATACATATAGCATATTTTTAGAACAAATGATTATATTATTGTAAAATAGTAAGCAGATTAATTCTCTTCTGTCAAGTTTAGTTTCCAAAAGAAGGGCATGGCTGTAGGTACTCATGATGTGGCAATTCCCCCTCTTCCTTGTTGAGACATTAATACTTAGCCGAGCCTGGCACAATTGTGTGTAGTCTCCTTTATTGAAACTTGTGTGTAGATATCAGGTGTCCCCCCTCATAATTTTCACATCTTCTTCCTCCTGTTTCCTTACAGGGAGACACTTAAAAACAGAACTATCCAGATGAGTTAAATGTGCAAAAAAAAGTTAAGTATGTTATAAAGTGTACCAATTTTGCTTTAGAGAACCACACAAGTTTGTTCCCAGACAATACAAAGCTAATATTGTCCAATATTGGCATTCTTTGACAGATATTCCAGTTATATGCTTTTTTTTTCTAATAATTTGATATTATTTTTCAGTCATCTGGCACAAAAAGGTGTAAAGAAAAAATGGATCCACTGACAAGTTTCAGGTTTATTTGTTTTATTTACAAACTTTGACAGATTTAAAAAAAAAACAAAAAAAGGCAGAGAAAATGCAGAAAAAGTTTAACCTGAACAAAGACCAACTTTAGTCCAAAGCTGGTCATAGATGGATAGAATTTAGAAGAAAATCTCAGAACATTTGAATGTCATTCAAAAGATTGTGTGCTTTTAACATTTAATTTTGGATTGAATGGACCTTTTCAAATGAAAAAAAAAAAACCACATACACTGTTAGGAAAAGTATGTTATAAGAAAGTTTGGTTGAATTTTTAAGAAATTTTTTTAGAAGGATGTAATTTATTTTTGTTGGTCATAAATGCTTGATATTGCACATGTGTATTACTGATTATGTATAATAATATCCCTGTGGGTGGGCAGATCCTTCAATTTTTCCATGTAGACAATTGGAGAATATAAGTACAGATTGTGCCACTGTCAAGCACTAAACAATGTGAAAAGGACAGGCAGACATCTCCCCACCCCATAATCATTTTTAACCACTTCCCGCCCGGTCAATAGCATATTGAGGTCCGGGAAGTGGTTGCGTTATCCTGACTGAGCCTCATATGACGTCCAGCAGGATAACATGCCGGCGTGTGCCCGCGGGAGCGCGCAGCGCGGCGATCGGCGGCGGCGCGTGTCCCTCGGACACAACGCTTCCCCGATCTAGGTAAACAGCCAATTCTATTGGCTGTTTACCCCGTGATCGGCTGTGTCAAAGTCACAGCCGATCACCTGTCACAATAAACTCGGCGGCGCGCTCCCTGCGCGCCGCCGAAGGCATTCAGAGTGGTGATCGAGGAAGGTGAGTGTCCTTGGACACAGCGCTTCCCCGATCGGTAAACAGCCAATGAAATTGGCTGTTTACCAGGTGACAGGCTGTGTCCAATCACAGCCTGTCACAAATGTAAACAAAAAAGTTGCTGTTACTATCTGATCCCTGCTCTCTCCTCACACACCGATCGTGAGAGGAGAGAGCAGGGATCAGTGAGTTATTCAGTGTCTGTCTTACAATACTGTTTGTACTGTACTGTGCACAACACGGCCCCCCCCAATAAAGAGGACCTGTCACACAGCCCAGCCAATCAGCCCATCTGTCAACCAGCCCATCTGTCAATCAGCCCATCTGTCATTCAGCCCATCTGTTAACCAGCCCATCTGTCACAGGCCCACCGCCATCGGTACCGCCACACAGGCTACCAGTACCGCCATCGGTACCGCCACACAGGCTACCAGTACCGCCATCGGTACCACCACCAGTAACGCCACTAGTACCTCCATCAGGCCCACCATCTTTACTGCCACACAGGCCGCTACCAGTATCGCCACTAGTGCCACCATCGGTACCACCACCACCCATACCACCGTCAGTACCGCCATCGGTACCACCACCACCCATACCGCCACCTGTACCGCCATCACCACCTGTACCGCCACCACCACCCGTACCGCCATTGGTACCACCACCACCTGTACCGCCACCACCACCGGTACCGCCACCACCACCTGTACCACCATCGGTACCACCACCACCACCCGTACCGCCACCGGTACTGCCACCACCACCTGTACCGCCACCGGTACCACAATCACCACCTGTACCGCCACCACCACCTGTACCGCCATCGGTACCACCACCACCCGTACCGCCACCGGTACCGCCACCACCACCACCCGTACCTCCATCGGTACCACCACCCATACCGCCATCTGTACCACCACACAGGCCCGCCAATAAGAATTGCCATAATGTCCCAAAGGGTTTACACACCTGAGGAGGCATATGAGATTCTTACCATGTCGGATGATGGAAGCAGCGGGGAGCTCACATCATCTGGTTCAGAATACGAGCCAGTGGAGGATAGTGGATCAGAGTCCGAGTCCGCGGAGGAAACCGTCCCTCCCAAAAGATTGAAATCAGGACCAAGATCAGGACCAAGATCAGGAGATCTGCCCACCACCAGCAGCGCCAGACCCCAGGAAGATGAAGAGGAGCCCAGTACAAGCACTGGAATTACCACCAGCAGCGCCAGACCCCAGGAAGAGGAAGAGGAGCCCAGTACAAGCACTGGAAATACCCGCCCAACCCGAAGAACCCCGCCCCAGTCCTACCTTCCTGATGCCCTGGCAAACCCCTTATGGTTGCCTGCCAACTCAGGACTTGCTATCATCCCCCCTTTCACCTCACAGCCAGGTGTGCAGCCCGACACTACGAATTTTTCTGAATTCGATTATTTTTCTTTATTTTTCCCCCAAGATTTTCTGCAGAATATGGTGGATCAAACTAATTTATATGCATCCCAATTTATTGCTGCCAACCCCAATTCTTCCTATGCCCGCATGTTCCAGTGGCGATGTGTCACACTGGATGAATTTAAAATGTTTTTGGGCCTAACTTTTAATATGGGGCTTACAAAAAAGAATGAAGCCCATGCATATTGGTCCACCCACCCCATCCAACACATGCCCATATATTCCGCTGTCATGTCCAGGACAAGATACGACATGATTATGCGTTTTCTCCACTTCAGTGACAATTCCCAGTGCCCTCCCTGAGATCATCCCAACCATGACGAATTGTTCAAGATACGCCCCCTAATCAATTCCTTTTCCCAGCGATTCAAAGAAGTTTTCATCCCAGACCAAAAAATTTGTGTGGACGAGTCCCTCATACATTTCACTGGCCGACTGCACTTCAAGCAGTATATACCAAGCAAGAGATCCAGGTATGGGGTGAAGTTAAATAAATTATGCGATCGAGCCACTGGCTATGTCTTCACATTCCGGATCTACGAAGGCAAAGATTCCCAGCTCCAGCCCCATGATTGCCCCACATATATTGGAACCAGTGGGAAAATTGTCTGGTAGCTGGCATACCCCCTATTCGACAAAGGATACCATTTATATGTCGACAACTACTATACCAGCCTGCCCCTTTGTCGTCACCTTTATAATAAAAAAACCCCGGCCTGTGGTACCTTCAAAAAAACCCGTAAGGGATTCCCACGAAATCTGTTGGCAAAAAAATTAAGAAAGGGAGAATCGGCATTCATGAGGAACGAGGAGGTGTTGGCCATGAAGTGGAGGGACAAGAAAGATGTCCACATGCTCTCTACCATCCACAATGACACCGTGGTGGAGATCCAAAGAAGACACGGCCCCATTGTAAAGCCCGAATGTTTCCACGACTACAATATGTATATGGGGGGGTGGATTTAAACGATCAGATGCTACAGCCCTACTTATCAAACAGAAAGTCCCGTTACTGGTACAAGAAAGTTGCCTTTCACCTTTTTCACATGGCCCTTTTTAATTTGTTTGTCTGCTACCAAAAAGCAACTCAAAACCAACAAGTCACCTACCTCAAGTATTTTGAATCGATCGTCACTGCCCTCATTTACCAACAAGGTCCCGCCCCAGGAAGCATTCGCTCGGATGCTGTGAGTAGACTTCACGAGCAACACCTTCCCTATAGCATTCCCCCCACAGAATCTGGAAGAAGACGCCAAAAGAAATGCCGCGTATGCAGCAGAGGAGGAGTAAGAAGAGATTCCAGCTATTATTGTCCCCAATGTCCCTCCCAACCTGGCCTGTGCATCGGAGATTGCTTCAGAAATTATCATGCATTCATCCAATATTAGTTCCCTGTATTATTACCAGACTGCCATTTCCCCATTTGCCTGCTACCATGTTAATTAACTGACCCTGGCCTGTTTACCGACGATGTCTTTGCTTGCCGTTTCTGCACGTTTCTGACTTGCATGTGTACCAACCTCAGCCTGTTTACCGACGATGCCTCTGCCTGCCGATTTAAACCACGTTTCTGACTTGCACGTGTACCAACCTCAGCCTGTTTACCGACGATGCCTCTGCCTGCCGATTTAAACCACGTTTCTGACTTCCACGTGTACCGACCTTGGCCTGTTAATCGACCATGTTTTTGCCTGCCACTTGGACTGATCTTTTGGCCATCTACTTTAGTACACAGGGGTCTCACATATGTGAGGGGCTTCAGAATAGCGTTCTGAGTAGAGATAACCAGTTTTTCGTTTTCTGTGCTCCCAGAACAGGGTCTGGTTGCCCGGAGGCTTCAAAGCGATTTGGGTGGGAGAAGCCTCTACCCCTGTCCCCCTGGCCCTAAGCTTGATGGTCCTTTCTGCTGCCTGGACCAATACTTTGGCTGTGCTGACCATATTGCTGCCTGTAAAGACCCATGACATTATGGACCATGTTTCTTCCTGCTGTTTGGACCAATACTTTGGCTGTGTTGACCATATATCTGCCTGCTGCCTCTACTGACTTTGGACAGTATTTCTGCCGGGACACCTCTGCCTGCTACCTGGACCTGTGCTTTGGCTGTGCTCTGGCTGTGCTCTGGCTGTGCTCTGGCTGTGCTGACAGTATCTCTGCCTGTATGAACCATGGACAGTATTCCTGCCTGCTGCCTGGATGATTGCTTTTGCTGTCGCTGACCTCATTCCTGCCTGCTGCCTGGACCGATGCTCTCCTCTGTGGACCACTGCACTTCTAAAACCACAGGTAATCTTTTGTTATTTGGTATGTACCTGCTATGTGTTAGAAATATGAAGGGCCTGCAAAAATGTGATCGGTAGTCAGAAAATGATATGTGTAATTAATGCTGCTAGAATGCCTGGAGGTGCTACTTGGATTTTGGGCCTCTGTATGTGGCCAGGCTGTGTAAAAGTCTCAAACATGTGGTATCGCCATAACCAGGAGGAGTAGCAGAATGTATTTTGGGGTGTCATTTTTGCTATGTACATGCTATGCATTATAAATATCTTATAAACGGACAACTTTGTGTAAAAAAAATGCATTTTCATTTTTTTTCCACATTTTCCAAAAACTTCTGGAAAAAAATGAACCGTTCAAAAGACTCATTATGCCTCATAGATTATACGTTGGGGTGTGTGCTTTCCAAAATGGGGTCATTTTGTGGACAATTCAATTGTCCTGGTGCTCCAGCGCCTTCAAAAGTGTAATAGGTGGTTGAGAAAGGATATGTGCAATTTATGCTTGTAGAACGCCTGAAAGTGCTACTTCAGTGTTGGCCCTTTGTATGTGGCCAGGCTGTGTAAAAGTCTCACACATGTGGTATCGCTATACTCAGGAGGAGTAGAGGAATGCATTTTGGGGTGTCATTTTTGCTATGTATATGCAATGTGTTAGAAATATCTTATAAATGGACAACTTTGTGTAAAAAAAATGCATTTTCATTTTTTTTCCACATTTTCCAAAAACTTCTGGAAAAAAATGAACTGTTCAAAAGACTCATTATGCCTCATAGATTATACGTTGGGGTGTGTGCTTTCCAAAATGGGGTCATTTTGTGGACAATTCAATTGTCCTGGTGCTCCAGCGCCTTCAAAAGTGTAATAGGTGGTTGAGAAAGGATATGTGCAATTTATGCTTGTAGAACGCCTGAAAGTGCTACTTCAGTGTTGGCCCTTTGTATGTGGCCAGGCTGTGTAAAAGTCTCACACATGTGGTATCGCTATACTCAGGAGGAGTAGAGGAATGCATTTTGGGGTGTCATTTTTGCTATGTACATGCTATGTGTTAGAAATATCTTATAAATGGACAACTTTGTGTAAAAAAAATGCATTTTCATTTTTTTTCCACATTTTCCAAAAACTCCTGGAAAAAAATGAACTGTTCAAAAGACTCATTATGCCTCATAGATTATACGTTGGGGTGTGTGCTTTCCAAAATGGGGTAATTTTGTGGACAATTCAATTGTCCTGGTGCTCCAGCGCCTTCAAAATTGTAATAGGTGGTTAAGAAAGGATATGTGCAATTTATGCTTGTAGAACGCCTGAAAGTGCTACTTCAGTGTTGGCCCTTTGTATGTGGCCAGGCTGTGTAAAAGTCTCACACATGTGGTATCGCCATACTCGGGAGGAGTAGTGGAATGCATTTTGGGGTGTCATTTTTGCTATGTACATGCTATGTGTTAGAAATATCTTATAAATGGACAACTTTGTATAAAAAAAATGCATTTTCATTTTTTTTTCACTTTTTTCAAAACCTTCTGGAAAAAAATGAACCCTTCAAAAGACTCATTATGCCTCATAAATTATACATTGGGGTGTGTGCTTTCCAAAATGGGGTCATTTTGTGGACAATTCCATTGTTCTGGTGCTCCAGGGCCTTCAAAACTGTAATAGGTGGTTGAGAAAGGATATGTGCAATTTATGCTTGTAAAACGCATGAAAGTGCTACTTCAATGTTGGGCCTTTGTATGTGGCCAGGCTGTGTAAAAGCCTCACACATGTGGTATCACCATACTCAGGAGGAGTAGAGGAATGCATTTTGGGGTGTCATTTTTGCTATGTACATGCTATGTGTTAGAAATATCTTATAAATGGACAACTTTGTGTAAAAAAAATGCATTTTCATTTTTTTTCCACATTTTCCAAAAACTTCTGGAAAAAAATGAACCGTTCAAAAGACTCATTATGCCTCATAGATTATACGTTGGGGTGTGTGCTTTCCAAAATGGGGTCATTTTGTGGACAATTCAATTGTCCTGGTGCTCCAGCGCCTTCAAAAGTGTAATAGGTGGTTGAGAAAGGATATGTGCAATTTATGCTTGTAGAACGCCTGAAAGTGCTACTTCAGTGTGGGCCCTTTGTATGTGGACAGGCTGTGTAAAAGTCTCACACATGTGGTATCGCTATACTCAGGAGGAGTAGCAGAATGTATTTTGGGGTGTAGTTGCAATTATGCATATGCTGTGTGAGAGAAATAACCTGTTAATATGACCAGTTTGTGTAAAAAAAAAAAAAAAATCTTAATTTTCCAAAGAATTGTGGGAAATAATTACAGCTTCAAAAAACTCACCATGCCTCTTAGTAAATACATTGGACTGTCTACTTTCCAAAAAGGGGTCATTTGGGGGGTATTTGTATTTTCCTGGCTTGTTAGAGTCTCAAGAAATGAGATAGGCCTTCAGGTGAGATAATACATCAGTTGCGATCAATTTTCAGTGATTGGCACCATAGTTTGTAGACTCTATAACTTTCACAAAGACCAAATAATATACATTAATTTGGGTTATTTTTACCAAAGATATGTAGCAGTATACATTTTGGCACAAATTTATAAAGAAAAATGACTTGTTTGCAAAATTTTACAATAGAAACTAAAAAAAAGTACGTTTTTTTCAAAATTTTCGCTGTTTTTTTGCTTATATCGCAAAAAATGAAAAACCCAGTGGTGATTAAATACCACCAAAAGAAAGCTCAATTTGTGAGAAGAAAATTATAAACATTTTGTTTGGATACAGTGTAGCATGACTGAGTAATTGTCATTCAAAGTGTGAGAGCGCTGAAAGCTGAAAATTGGTCTGCTCGGGAAGGTGCATAAGTGCCTGGTATTGAAGTGGTTAAAGGAGATGGTTGTCATGTAGGTCCATCCTTACTTCTGCCATAATATCACATATCTCCCAAGAATAACTAGTGGAGGAATAGCTGGACCAAGTTTTTAAAAATCTGAGGGTTATCAATATACAGTACTTGCACAGTGTGGACAGAAACCCTGTGCTTTGCAGCTTCTCTTTTCTATAGTAGAGAAAGATTAGGTCTGCTATCACAGAGACGTTCCTTCAGGCTGGAAGTACTCACTATTGACACAGAACCAGGTCTCGATTATCAGATTATATATTATATATTATATAGATATAGATAGATATATAGATATATATATATATATATATATATATATATATATATATATATATATATATATATACATACATACATACATATATACACACACACACACACACACACACACGGGGAGATTTACTAAACCTGATGCACACAGAATCTGATGCAGCTGTGCATAGTAACCAATCAGCTTCTAACTTCAACTTGTTCAATTAGCCTTTAACAATAAAACGTGGAAGCTTATTGGTTACTATGCAGTTGCACCAGAGTCTGTGTGCACCAGTTTTAGTAAATCTCCTCCACTGCATCTCACAAAAGTGAGTACACCCCTCACATTTTTGTAAATATTTTATCATATCTTTTCATGTGACAAAACTGAAGAAATTATACTTTGCTACAATGTAAAGTAGTGAGTGTACAGCTTGTATAACAGTGTAAATTTGTTGTCCCCTCAAAATAAGTCAAAAGTGAGTACACCCCTAAGCGAAAATCTCTAAATTGGGCCCAAAGTGCCAATATTTTGTGGGGCCACCATTATTTTCCAGCACTGCCTTAACCCGCTTCACAGGTTGCCACTGGAGTCCTCTTCCACTCCTCCATGACAACATCACAAAGCTGGTGGATGTTAGAGACCTTGACCTTGTTCCCCCACCTTCTATTTGAGGATGCCCTACAGATGCTTAATAGGGTTTAGGTCCAGAGATATGCTTGGCCAGTCCATCACCTTTACTCTCAGCTTCTTTTGCAAGGCAGTGTTCCTCTTGGGGGTGTGTTTGGGGTCGTTGTCACGTTGGCAAGCCCAGTCTCCGAAGGGAGGGGATCATGCTCAGCTTCAGTATGTCACAGTACATGTTGGCATTCGGCCGTGACTGGAAAGACAGCATCACCCGACTCTCTTTCCTGACGCATTGCGTCACTAATAATGTGACTTTCTCAAAGGGCATAGAGTCGGGTGTACAGAGGTGACTTAATAAAGCAGAGCTGTTGTCTGCTTTATTAATTAGAAGGACTAAGCTTCAAACTAATTAAAATCAATGCCAGTCTATATAAAGTAATGCTAATTGACAAAATTACATGTAAAGTGAACTCGATTAAGAAATAGCATTAAAAAATTACGACCGCCATAAATGCACATCGCCACCTGCTGGACAATTCAAGAAAAGACTCTCTTATCTATACTGACTACACATAATTCCTATTGCGTCAAGCAAGGACATATGAGCAATGGCATGCCATCTAGTGGATGTCTCCAGAAAATACCAGTCTTAATTTAAAATACCTAAATTAATTTACATCTTCATAGAACAATTCTTAAATAAAGATTAATATTAGGATCAAGTACAATACTATATTATCTAAGTAAAAGCAAATAAAACATAGCACTAGTGGAGCAATAACGGAGAGAGACGGAGCTAATTCAAAGGACCCATGATTAATGGCGAATAAAAATAAAAAATATAAAAAACTAGAATAAGGGGACCAATTAGATGGGAATTCAATAGTTAGAAATAAAGCAATTCAAGTCGAATTCCACATTGTGTCCCAATGGTGCTAGTGTACAGAGCTCATGTATCCACCAAGATTCAGATTGACTCAGTTTAATGACTTTGTCACTCCTCCAGTGAGGTTTATATTTTTCAATCCCCCATACCAATAACGAAGAGGGGTCTCTATTGTGGAACTGATCATAGTGTCTGGACAAACTATGTTTTGGAAAACCGTTATTTATATTTTGTGTGTGTTCCCTCAGTCTCTTCCAGAGTTCCCTTCTAGTTCGTCCAACGTACTGGATTCGACATGGACATTGTAGGAGGTAGACCACCCCTTCCGTTCTACATGATATGAAGTCTTTTATCTGATACTCCTTAGCAGTTACAGTTGATTTAAAACGTAGTTTTTTCTTTTTACTTTCTTTCGTATGCCTACAGGTATAGCATGTTTTACATGGAAAGAACCCCTTACCGTTAAAGAAGGAGAACTTCCTTTGGGGCAGGGGGTACAGTACATTCTTTGCAATGAGGTCCCTCAAAGTACGTGCTCTACAGTGCGTAAATCTTGGCTTTTCTTTTAATATTGCCCCTAAATGTCGATCGGCTTTTAAGATATTCCAGTATTTTTTACATATTTTTTCTATTTGCTTTGTGCTGCATGTTATAGTCCATAACAAGTGGTACACCACTCATAGCTTCTTGGTTTCTAGTTGAATCTGTGATCAGTTTCTTCATGTCAATGGCACCAACCTCCTGTATTTTTTCTTTAATAAAATTATGTTGGTATCCCTTTTGAATAAATCTGTCACCAATAAATTCTGCTTGTTTAGTGAATACTTCCTGCTTCATGCAATTCCTTCTCAGCCTAATAAATTGGCCTTTAGGTATGTTCTTCAGCCACGGTGTATAATGACAGCTATCCAATAGGAGGTAGCTGTTCCTATTAACCTGCTTAAAATGTGTTTGTGTTATCAAACAGCTACCTTATTTTGAAATTTCAAGATCTAAAAAGTTAATGCTCTCGTTGCTAATTTCTCACGTCAATTTTATATTCTTATTATTCGTGAGCAAGTCAAAAGCGAAATCCATCAAACTTTCTCTATCGCCCGCCCAGATGACAATAATATCAGCAATGAATCTCTTGTATAGGAGGAGTTGCTGAGGTTTCTTGTTGTATAGTGCATCCTCCTCCCATTCCGCCATGTAAAGATTAGCTACACTGGGTGCAAACTTAGCACCCATTGCTATTCCACAAATCTGTTTATAATAGTTATTCTCATGCCAGAAATAGTTATGGTCTAGGCTATATTTCAAGCAATTCACGAGAAATTTCCTCTGTACGGCCTTCAATCCACTGAATTCTTTTAGGGCCCACTTAGTAGCTTGTATTGCTTCTCCATGATTAATATTGGTATACAGTGACGTCACGTCTGCTGTTGCCAAGTATACCGGTCTGTCATCAAGTTTAATTGTATCCAGTAATTGTATCAAATGTTTTGTGTCTCTCAGATAAGACTTAGTTTTCCTTACTAATGGCTGCAAGAACCAGTCTATATACTCCCCTATTTTAGCTCCAACTGAGTTTATCCCATTGACTATAGGTCTTCCCAGTGGTTTTTCTTTGTTTTTGTGAATCCTTGGGAGAGTATATATTACAGGAATATGACATCCCATTGGCTGGAGATATTTCCCTTCTTTTTTATTTAGTAGACCTTTAGCCATCCATTTTTCTATTAAATTGGCAAGGTCATCTTTATATACTACTATTGGGTTACTTAATAATTACTGATAGACATCTTTATCACTTAATTGTCGATCCAATTCATCTTGGTTCTTCGATTGAATCACTATGGCTCCTCCTTTGTCAGCTTGCCTGACCACAACATTATTCCTCTCTTCGAGTATTTTAATACCATTTTTTAAATCGCCTGGATCATGCACCTTCCTCACCTTTAAATCTTCAAGATCTTTTAAAACCATTCTTCGAAATACCTCAATATGTCCTTCTGTCCCAATGGGGGGTTTAAATAACGATCTATTTTTAAATCACTAAACTTAATCCCATTTTCTTCAGTGTTTATTCTTGTTATATTCTCTCCTGGTTTATTGAGCATGTATTTCTTAATGTGTAGACTCCTGGCAAATTTGTTGATATCAACGTAGGCGTAAAATGTATTCAGATTCCTTTTTGGTTCAAACTTCAGGCCTATATCTAATATTTTAATTTCATCCTTTGTAAGCTCCACTCCACTAATATTTATTATCCCTTCTCCTATCACTCTCTTCTTCTTCTGTTTCTTTGCTCCTGCTCTGCATCCACGCCTTGGTTTGCGTTTCTTCCAGATGGATTTTCTGAAACTCTTCTCTGAGATCTCCTTCCATTCTCTTCCCTGCCTTGGTCTCTCAGTAAATCCTGGTTTCTTCCTCCCCTTCTCAAATCTTTCCCTGATCTGTGATCTGGGCTCCTCCTGCTTGATCTTCAGGGTCCATTCTCCAATTGATGACGCTTGGGAGAATCCCGGCGTCTCATTTCTAAAAAACACACTGGGGTCCTATCTCGTCTTTCATAACGATAGTTTGGTGTTCTCCCTTTTTCATAATGTTCTCTGGGTGTTCTCCCTCCCTCATCAATTCTTCTCAATTGTTTATAATAATTGTATGTTGGAATATTATATTGATTCCCATAGGGTACTTGTTCCCGTTTTACTTAGATAATATAGTATTGTACTTGATCCTAATATTAATCTTTATTTAAGAATTGTTCTATGAAGATGTAAATTAATTTAGGTATTTTAAATTAAGACTGGTATTTTCTCGAGACATCCACTAGATGGCATGCTATTGCTCATATGTGCTTGCTTGATGCAATAGGAATTATGTGTAGTGAGTATAGATGAGAGTCTTTTCTTGAATTGTCCAGCAGGTGGCGATGTGCATTTAGGACAGTTGTAATTTTTTTATGCTATTTCTTAAACGAGTTCACTTTACATGTATTTTTGTCAATTAGTATTACTTTATATAGACTGGCATTGATTTTAATTAGTTTGAAGCTTAGTCCTTCTAATGAGGATCACCATGACAACAGCTCTGCTTTATTAAGTCACCTCTGTACATCCGACTCTATACCCTTTGAGAAAGTCACGTGATCAGTTCAGGAGACATTAGGGTCCAAAGGGCCTGGTATGGATTTTGGGGGGGGACCCCCATGTCGTTTTTTTCTTAGTTCATAGTTCTTAGTCATATGGTTCCCCTTAACCACTTTAATACACTGTATTATATACTCTGCACTGCACTATATACCCTGCACTGTATTATACATACTACACTGACTGCACTATATATATACACATATATACACACACTATACGGACTGCACTATATACTCTGCAGAAAAATTGGCGCAGGTACGGGCCCTGCTGTAAAAAAATATTTCAAAAATTGAAATGACATGCCCCGGTCAAACAGATGCAGAAAAATTGGGCCTTGGGTGTTGGTGGTGCCTGAACACTGTAACCTCTCACAGTTACTCTTGTTGAGTGCAGGAACGGGCCCTGCAGTTAAAAATTCATTCAAAAACGTAAATTACATGCCCCAGTGAAACAGGTGTAGAAAAGTTTGGCCTTGGGTGTTGGTGGTGTCCTAAACCAAAAATATTGTTGGAAGCTAGCATCATAAAGATTCTGGAATAGGATGGGCAGCATAGGCAGTCTTCAAGGGATCCCAGATCCCTAGCAAATTCAATCAGTTACATCAGCATCAGGGGCTTGATAGCTGCTGATCCAGGACAGATTCATTTTTATAAATGTGAGCCTATCAACGGAGTCTGTGGACAGGCACAGTCTTTGATCCGTTACAAACCCTCCAGCAAAACTTGAATGTCCATTCAGAAAGCGCGCTGAATGCAGGACAGCCCAGTAGCTCGATTGCATATTGAGCAAGTTCTGGTCAGTGGTCCATCCTCAAGACCCAGTAACCCAGTGGATGCTCAGTTGGAAGGGTCTTCAAGTTTACTCTTGCCCCTAGATATTTCTGCACCATATAATGCAGACGCTGCCAATGGTTGCTTAAACCTATCAGCCCTGGCTGCTGAGGACTAAAAAATTGTTTAAAAGGCATCGGTCAGCCGGTCACCTTCTCCACTGCTCTTCCTCTGACCGAAAGAAGCCTCAGAAACACGATGTCCAGCACCAGGAAATGGTAACCTCCCAGAGTCTGGAAAGGCATTGCACAAACTTTTCTTCAAGGCGTCCTGAAGATATTTCAGACTCTGCTGCCTCTGCGAATTCAGGATAAACTCTGCAACTTTACCCTTGTAACTTGGATCAAGAAGGGTTGCCAGCCAGTAATGATCCCTCTCCTTGATACCATGAATCCTAGGGTCCTTTCACAGGCTTTGAAGAATCAGGGAGCCCATGCAGCGTAAGTTTGCAGAGGCATGATATTCTGAGTCCTCTGGGTCACTAAAGATGACATTGTCAGGAACTACCTCCTCCCAGCCATGTACAACTTCTTGGGTTTCTGGGGACTGAAAAAACATACCTTGAAGACTGCTGCATGTTATCCTCTACATCCATGCTAACACAATCCTCCTCCTCTTCTTCCTGTGTGTTTGACAGCCCCACAGGAATGCTATCTGCATAAAGGGGGCCTTGAGAGGAAAGGAAGTCCTCCTCTCCCTCCCACTGTTCTGCCTCAAGTGCCCTGTCCATGATTCCACGAAGTGTGTGCTCCAGCAGGAAGACTAGAGGCACACAGTGTCACTGATGCATGCATTGTCGCTGCTCACCATCCTTGTGGCCTCCTCAAATGGTGACAGGACAGTGCATGCATCCTTTATCAGTAGCCACTGGCGTGGCGAAAAGAAGCCAAGCTCCCCTGAGCCTGTCCTGGTGCCATACTCACACAGGTACTCATTGATGGCCCTTTGCTGTGTGTGCAGCTGTTGCAGCATTGCCAGTGTTGAGTTCCACCTGGTGGGCATGTCACAAATGAGGCGGTTGGTGGGCAGGTTCAATTCCCATTGAATGTTAGCCAGCCGAGCACTGGCATTGTATGACCACCAGAAATTACCACAGAGACTTTTCTGGCCTGCCTCAGCAGATCTTGTAAGCCTGAGTACCTGGTCAAGAACAGCTGCACCACCAAATTCAGGATGTGTGCCGAGCATGGAACATGTTTCAAGTGTCCCTGTTGGAGGGCGGAGAGAAGGTTGGTGTCATTGTCGCATACAACCATTCCTGGTTCAAGCTGCCATGGCGTCAACCACCTCTGAACCTGTCCCTGCAGAGCTGACAGAATCTCTGCCCCACTGTGGTTCCTGTCCCCTAGATAGACCAACTAAAGCACCGCATGGCATCTTTTAGCCTGACTGCTTGCGTAGCCCCTTGAACGCTTAGGGATCACTGCTGGTTCAGACAACAATTCAGCAGAGAAGGACATAGAGGAAGAAGAGGAGGGGGTGGAGCAGACAGATGTGGCACAATTACCACTAGCTTTTTAAAGGCGTGGTGGCAGAACAAGCTCCAACACTGAACCCTATCCTGCATTCTAACCAGCTGCCAGCAGAGTTACCCAGTACACAGTAAAGGAAAGGTAACGTCCATGACCATGCCTGCTGGACCATGAGTCAGCGGTAATATGAATAATATGAACCTTGCTGCTGACCGCCCTGTCCAACGAAGCCAAAACATTCCTTTTAACGTGACGGTAGAGAGCTGAAAATAAATGTCTTTTTGGAACCTGCCACTGTGGTACAGCACATTCCACAACTTTCCAAAAAGGGGCAGAGTCTACCAGCTGAAAAGGCAGCAGTTGTAGAGCTAGCAATTTGGCCAAGCTAGCATTTAGACGCTGAGCATGGGGATGATTGAGACAGTATTTTTTTTATGGTTCAGCAACTAGGGTAGTGAAATTTGCCTGCTGAAATTAGCAGGTGGTGTACTGCTAGCAGATTGGCTACAAGTACTTGTGGCACCTATTGCTATACCTTCAATCCTCTCAGTGCAGGTTTTTGAGAGGGCTTGAGGTATAGTAGGGGTTGAAATCTCAGATGAGGAGCAAGGAGAAGTCTGCCTTTTTTTATGATGTGGGTCTTTCAGGTGATGTTGCCAATGGACTGCATGGTAGGTCATCATATGTCTTGTCAAGCATGTGGTGCCCAATCGGCTAGTGTTCTGGCCACGCTTGATCCGCTTTAGACATAGATTACAAACAGCAATGGTGCGATCTACTGCACATGTTGAAAAAATCCCACACCAAAGAACTTTTGGAAGTCAGCGGGGAGTCAGCAGCCCCCTGCACCTGTGGAGCTCTGTAGTGCAATAGTGGCTGCCCCTGGAGGACATCCTGCCTCGTTGGACTTGTGCCTCCTCCTCCTCACTTTCCTCCTCTCTTCTCTCAGGCACCCAAGTACAGTCAGTGACCTCTTCATCCCCTCCCTCCTCGTCACTGGAGCAAACTTGGCAGTATGCTGAAGCTGGGGGAACATCCTTCTAGTCCTTCTGTGGCACCCCCTCTCTCTAGGCTCACGTAACTCCCTTCCTCAATCTTGGAACCAATATTGGAGCCTTCAAATTGCTGCGCATCCTTCAGCAGCATGTAACCGACACTATGTTCGAATAATTGTGGTGACTCCTCCATGCATGATGGTGGGGCTACGGAAGGACAAGGAGCCGGTGGAATAGTCCGCTTTGGCAGCTGCGTTGGAAGGCAAACTAGTATGAGCCTGGGTGAGGGAGGAGGAGGAGAATAAAGATGGCTTAGTTATCCACTCCATCAACTCTTCCGCCTATTGTAGCTCAAGAACACGGCCAGCAGCAGAAAAAAAAAATGACACGCGTGCCCTGCCTGCAGAGGATGCAATATGTCCGTGACCACCACTTTTCACTGTAGACACGGAGGCTGCTTGCCCTCTTTTAGTAGCCTGTGAGCATCTGCCTCTCCTTGGTGGCCTTCTGGACATGATGGGGATTTTTATTTTCACACTGCACTATGCTGTATTATATACTGTACACTGCCTGATGTGTATAATATACTGTACACAATTATATACTGTAAACCACCTGCACTGTATTATATACTGTTTACACAGCCTGCACTGTATTATATACTGTACACTGACTGCACTATATACACCCACACTACACGGACTGTGTTTATATATATATATATATATATATATATATATATATATATATATATAGATATATATATATCTATATCTATATATATATATATATATAGATAGATATAGATATATACACACACACACACACACACACACACACACAGTATATCACAAAAGTGAGTAAACCCCTCACATTTTTTTTAAATATTTTATTATATCTTTTCATGTGACAACACTGAAGAAATTATACTTTGCTACAATATAAAGTAGTGAGTGTACAGCTTGAATGACAGTGTAAATTTGCTGTCCCCTCAAAATAATTAAACACACAGCCATTAATGTCTAAAACGCTGGCAACAAAAGTGAGTGCAACCCTAAGTGAAAATGTCCAAATTGAGCCCAAAGTGTCAATATTTTTTGTGGCCACCATTATTTTCCAGCACTGCCTTAACCCTCTTGGGCATGGAGTTCACCAGAGCTTCACATGGAGTCCTCTTCCACTCCTCCATGATGATATCACTGAGCTGGTGGATGTTAGAGACCTTGCGCTCCTCCACCTTCCATTTGAGGATGCCCCACAGATGCTCAATAGGGTTTAGGTCTGGAGACATGCTTGTCGAGTCCATCACCTTTACCCTTAGCTTCTTTAGCAAGATGAGTTTGGGGTCGTTATGTTGGAATACTGCCCTGCGGCCCAGTCTCCAAAGGGAGGGGATCATGCTCTGCTTCAGTATGTCACAGTACATGTTGGCATTCCCTCAATGAACTGTAGCTCCCCAGTGCCGGCAGCACTCATGCAGCCCCAGACCATGACACTCCCACCACCATGCTTGACAGCGACACCATCTGAACCAAATATGTTTATCTTGGTTTTATCAGACCACAGGATATGGTTCCAGTAATCCATGTCCTTAGTCTGCTTGTCTTCAGCAAACTGTTTGCGGACTTTCTTGTGCATCATCTTTAGGAGAGGCTTCCTTCTGGGACATCCAATTTGATGCAGTGTGCGGCGTATGGTCTGAACACTGATAGTCTGACCCCCCACACCTTCAACCTCTGCAGCAATGCTGGCAGTAGTCATACGTCTATTTTACAAAGACAACCTCTGGATATGACACTGAGCACGTGCGCGCAACTTCTTTGGTCCTCCATGGTGAGACCTGTTCTGAGTGGAACCTGTACTTTTAAATTGCTATATGGTCTTGGCCACTGTGCTGCAGCTCAGTTTCAGGGTCTTGGCAATCTTCTTATAGCCTAGGCAAGTGATGGCAAACCTTGGCACCCCAGATGTTTTGGAACTACATTTCCCATGATGCACATGCACTCTGCAGTGTATTTGAGCATCATGGGAAATGTATTTCTAAAACAGCTGGGGTGCCAAGGTTCACCATCACTTGCCTAGGCCATCTTTAAGTAGTGCAACAATTCTTTTTTCAGATCCTCAGAGAGTTCTTTGTCATGAGGTACCATGTTGAACTTCCAGTGACCAGTATGAGAGACTGAGAGCAATAAAACCAAATTTAACACACCTGCTCCCCATTCTATTTTTCTTTCTTACTTTTTATAGCAGTGAATAGAAAAATAGAAGAATTTAAGTAATCTAAACTTTGTCACTGCAGGATTATATGGATATGAACTAATATTGAGGAGGGATTGTATCATCTTTTATCAGATTAGATATATTTGGGCTACATGCATCAGTATTAATACACAGGGGATGGGCGTCTTGGACTTTTCCCTCGTTGTATATTTGTTGGTGCATGATATATTTTTTATTGCATACAGTGTTATTTTATATGTTGTGTCTTTCTTTTTTAGGTTGCACCGGTGTCTCTTTTCTCTAAGTGTGGGATTGTTCGTGTCCTTTATTATTACATACAGTGCCTTGCGAAAGTATTCGGCCCCCTTGAACTTTTCAACCTTTTGCCACATTTCAGGCTTCAAACATAAAGATATAAAATTTTTATTTTTTGTGAAGAATCACCAACAAGTGGGACACAATTGTGAAGTGGAACGAAATCTTTTGGATTGTTGAAACTTTTTTAACTAATAAAAAAATGAAAAGTGGGGCGTGCAAAATTATTCGGCCCCCTTGCGTTAATACTTTGTAGAGCCACCTTTTGCTGCGCTTACAGCTGCAAGTCGCTTGGGGTATGTCTCTATCAGTTTTGCACATCGAGAGACTGAAATTCTTGCCCATTCTTCCTTGCAAAACAGCTCGAGCTCAGTGAGGTTGGATGGAGAGCGTTTGTGAACAGCAGTTTTCAGCTCTTTCCACAGATTCTCGATTGGATTCAGATCTGGACTTTGACTTGGCCATTCTAACACCTGGATACATTTATTTGTGAACCATTCCTTTGTAGATTTTGCTGTATATTTGGGATCATTGTCTTGTTGGAAGATAAATCTCCGTCCCAGTTTCAGGTCTTTTGCAGACTCCAACAGGTTTTCATCCAGAATGGTCCTGTATTTGGCTACATCCATCTTCCCCTCAATTTTAACCATCTTCCCTGTCCCTGCTGAAGAAAAGCAGGCCCAAACCATGATGCTGCCACCACCATGTTTGACAGTGGAGATGGTGTGTTGAGTGTGATGAGCTGTGTTGCTTTTACGCCAAACATATCGTTTTGCATTGTGGCCAAAAAGTTCTATTTTGGTTTCATCGGACCAGAGCACCTTCTTCCACCTTCTTCCACATGTTTGGTGTGTCTCCCAGGTGGCTTGTGGCAAACTTTAGACGAGACTTTTTATGGATATCTTTGAGAAATGGCTTTCTTCTTGCCACTCTTCCATAAAGGCCAGATTTGTGCAGTGTACGACTGATTGTTGTCCTATGGACAGACTCTCCCACCTCAGCTGTAGTTCTCTGCAGTTCATCCAGAGTGATCATGGGCCTCTTGGCTGCATCTCTGATCAGTCTTCTCCTTGTCTGAGCTGAAAGTTTAGAGGGACAGCCAGGTCTTGGTAGATTTGCAGTGGTCTGATACTCCTTCCATTTCAAAATGATCGCTTGCACAGTGCTCCTTGGGATGTTTAAAGCTTGGGAAATCTTTTTGTATCCAAATCCGGCTTTAAACTTCTCCACAACAGTATTACGGACCTGCCTGGTGTGTTCCTTGGTCTTCATGATGCTCTCTGCGCTTTCAACAGAACCCTGAGACTATCACAGAGCAGGTGCATTTATACAGAGACTTGATTACACACAGGTGGATTCTATTTATCACCATCAGTCATTTTAGGACAACATTGGATCATTCAGAGATCCTCGCTGAACTTCTGGAGTGAATTTGAGGCACTGAAAGTAAAGGGGCCGAATAATTTTGCACGCACCACTTTTCAGTTTTTTATTTGCTAAAAAAGTTTAAAATATCCAATAGATTTCGTTCCACTTCACAATTGTGTCCCACTTGTTGGTGATTCTTCACAAAAAATTAAAATTTTATATCTTTATGTTTGAAGCCTGAAATGTGGCAAAATGTTGAAAAGTTCAAGGGGGCCGAATACTTTTGCAAGGCACTGTATATCTTTGATATGTGGAATCTCCAGGATGGAGAGTTTTTCCATCTGTTTAATGGTTAAACTTTGGATTTTAGATGTTCACAGGTGCTTCCCATTACATTACTTATGGGATACATGTCTTGTTTATTTGTTTAATTACTCAGGTGTATATAATGTCTGTATGTAAATTCAGCACTCTAGCTATGACTAAGCACCGTGCCTGGTGTGAAACATGTCAGCAGCAGTGCAGTTAGTCTGTACTTACCTTTGATGCCTTGATTTTACTTTTCAATAAAGGTGAATATTTGGAGTGCGGCTATGCAGCCTTTCATTTTTTCCATTATCTCTGTTGCAAACAGAGCCAGCACCCTGTTTAACTGTGGAGACAGCTGACCTCAGGAGAGGTAATCATCCTGGAGCGGTGAACACCTGCTCCCCATTCACACCTGAGACCTTATAACACTAACTAATTGCATGACATCGGGGAGGGAAAATGGCTAATTGGGCCCATTTAGACATTTTCACTTAGGGGTATACTCACTTTTGTGCCAGCAGTTTAGACATTAATGGCTGTGTGTTGAGTTATCTTGAGGGGACAGCAAATTTACACTGTTATACAGGCTGTACACTCACTATTTTACATTGTAGCAAAGTGTCATTTTTTCAGTGTTGTCACATGAAAAGATAGAATAAAATATTTACAAAAATGTGAGGGGTGTACTAACTTTTTGGAGATACTGTATATACTAGACTGCCTGCACTGTATATATAGTATATACTGAATGCACCATGTGTATATATATATTTTTTTTATTTATTTATTTATTAGGGGTGTGCATCTTCACTGGTCTCATGATTCGATTACGATTACTTGGTCAACGATTCGATTTGATTCCGCGATGCATCACGATTACCAACGAGCTCCCACTTTCGCTTGGGCCACCTAGGCTGCCTTTTCACCCTGCAATCTTCTGGGACACATCACAGGTCCCAAAAGATTGCCCGGCTATGCAGGACAGCACAGTGAGACATGCGTACCCAGCTGTGAAGCTGCAAGCTGTCACAGCCGGATGCCCACAGTAGTATTGCCAGTGCCGTGGACAGACGGGGGAGAGAAGGGAGGGTTTGGGTGGCCATGTTGCTGGATTGTGGGACAGGTGAGTGTCTTTTTAATAACAGTCAGCAGATACACTTTTTTTGTAGCTGCTGACTTTTAATAAACATAAAATTGACTGGAATTCCGCTTTGAATTAAAGATAACCTCACTCCCTTAAAAAGTGCACTAATCTGGTGCACTACAGGGTGCAGGCGTTCACACACACTGCTGCTGGGAGGTCAGGATGGATTACAATCCACAGCTGACAAACAGCCCTGTGAAGTTCCCTGTACTGACCAGTGGCAGCTGGTGCTCAAAATTTTTGAGGGGGGCGCAAACAAACTGAAAAATACTAAACCTCCCCCATCAAATGCAGCCACTGTGCCCGTCAAACGCAGCCACTTGTGCCAATCAAATGCAGCCACCTGTGCCCATCAAATGCAGCCACCACTTCACTAACCCCCCCCACAATGCACGGGCCGCCACTGGTGCTGACAGTTCCTTGGCATTGCTGTTTGCACCTTCCAGCACACTAGTACACACGGTCGGACATTCCGACAACAAAATCCATGTTTTTTTTCGCCAACGGATGTTGGCTCAAACTTGTCTTGCATGTACACGGTCACACAAATCTTGACGGAAATTCCAAACGTCCAGAATGCGGTGATGTACAACATGTACGACGAGCCAAGAAAAATGAAGTGCAATACATCCCGCTCATGTGACTGCCCTTCCTGGCCCGCCTCTCTCGTCTCATGTCTCTCCTGACGTCAGCGGGGAATTCTCAGCCCCATCTCTCTTCTGATAGCCAGTGCGGCTCTTCTGCTTAATTCCGAGCATGCATGGAACTTTGCGCATCTGAATTGTGTACACATGATTGGAATTTACGACAACGGATTTTGTTGTCGGAAAATTTGAGATCCAGATTTCAAATTTTGTGTGACGGAAATTCCGATGGAAAATGGCTGATGGAGCTTACACACGGTCAGAATTTCCGACAACAAGGTCTCATCGAACATTTTAGGTTGGAAAATCTGACCGTCTGTACAGGGCATAGGAGTTAACGGTGGAATGTGCAAAGGGGAAGCCCAAGGAACTGTCAGCACAGAGCTTGAGGTGTAAGTAGAGTACAAACACATTGTACTTTACTTACTGTTGTCAAAATTACTGTGTTTTAAAAATGAAATTACAATGAATGAAGTGCCCCACTGCATGTGCTTTTTTAAAAAAATATGGAACTTCATAGCGAATTTAACAGTACAATACATCCCGCTCATGTGACTGCCTGGCCCACCTCTCTCCTCTCACGTCTCTCCTGAGATCTGACTGAAAAAGTAGCTTGGATCCTACAAGAGCTGATTTCAAAAGCCACTAACCAGACTGAATTCATTTTCTGTCCTACAGGAAAAGATTCTCCATCCAACTGAGTTTAAAGTGACTGCATTTCCTAGGTAAGTCAGTCATGGTCTTGTGTTTTTCCATCTGGTGTTCAATTTTAATGGGCTGTGGATCAGGCTAGGATGGCAAGAGAGGGACCAGAAGAGACATTATAAATGGCCATCACTATTCACAACTGTATATGTTGTTATGTATAGAAGGCCCAATTTTTTTTTCAGTTTTGATAAAGTAGGAAAATATTAGAACCACTTGAATACTATCTGTATTTTGCTGCCCGCACCCTTTTGGGAAGAATTCCCTTTACTCCTTGTCCCTGAAATCATGCAAGAAATGCCTACAAAAATGAGGGGGGATATGTGTCTTAGGTTGGCCATAAGTTATGCAATCTTCTTTCCTTCAAACACACGTGGAAGGAAAAAAAAATGCTTGATTCCAATCAACACAGTGTTGCGTCACACAATGTCACTGTGTTGTTGGGGGAATCAAGCCATTTAAATTGTATTTACCTTTACTATGGAGCCAAGTACAGTTAATGTCATCAGTCATTTTTAAGCCAAAAAGATCGATGATCTTTAATCCGAATAAATATCCACAAACATGTGCCTTTTATTTGTAAAACCTTTTTCTAAATCAGCTTTATATCAAATGTATATGCATTGTAAATACAATTCTGAGTACAGCCTGCATTTCCACCCATTTTTAAGTCAAAGAGAGGCGGTCTTGAATACTTAATAGTTAAATACCTCTTCAATTTTAATTCAGTTGAAAATCCTTTTTTTCTTTTAGTGCAGCCCAGAGTGCAGGTGGCCGGTCAGTGCGTACGTGTGGTGAGTAGACAGCCCAGAACGGCGGCGGTCTGTACAGAGCTCTGTGGTGCTTGTGCAGCTAAGATAATGGAAGAGCAGTGTCAGGCCATGCAGGGACCACCAGAGCCTCAGTTCCAGCCACAGAAGCCACTGCAACCAGACATGGGGTATAATACACTGACCAATTTCCAGATTGAGGTGAAAATTGGTAGGGGCCAGTTCAGTGAAGTATACAGAGCCAGATGCCTTTTGGATGGAATACCTGTTTTAAAAAGAAAAGTTCAGATTTTTGATTTGATGGATGCCAAGGCAAGAGCTGACTGTATCAAAGAAATTGACCTTCTTAAGCAACTAACCCAATCCAAATGTCATTAAATATTTGGCTTTGTTTATTGAGGACAATGAACTGAATATAGTTCTGGAATTGGCAGATGCTGGGGATCTAGGATGATAAAGCATTTTAGGAAGCAGAAGCAGCAGATCCCTGAGAGGACGGTTTGGAAACATTTTGTGCGGCTGTGCAGTGCCTTGGAACATATGCATTCCCACCGTGTCACGAACAGAGATAATAAACCAGCCAATGGTGTGGTGAGACTGGGGGATTTAGGCTTGGGCCGCTTCTTCGGCTCCAAAACCACAGCTGCACATTTAGTTGGTACTCTCTATTACATGGCCCCAGAAGGCTACATGAAAATGGATAAAACTTCAAATCTGATAGATGTCATTAGGATGTCTGTTGTATGAGATGGCATCACTACAAAGTCCATTTTTTGGAGACAAGATGAACCTGTACTTTGTGTAAGAAGATTGAGCAGTGCAACTATCTGCCATTGCCGTCTGATCACTATTCTGAGGAGTTATGTATGCTGGTGAACAATTGTATAAATCCGGACCCTGAGGAAAAGATCAGATGTTACCAATGTGTATGAGTTTGCAAAGCGTATGCACGCCCTGACTGCCAGCAGCTAGATTACAGTTCTTATCAGGACACTCCGACCCATCGTCCTCCATTTTCAAGATTTTTTTTTTTTAAGACCGTACATACTGTTGAAGGAGGGCACATTTTTAGAACTTCATAGCACCTTAAACTCTTACAATGCCCGATACATCTCTTGTGCTCTTTAGCTATAGTTTAAAAAAGGAAAATACCCATGTTATTCTCAGCCACAGTTTGTGCCTTTTAATTTAGTATGTTCCTTTCTAAATTTCACGGGACATGGTTATAAACAGTAATGTAAAAGGTACAATGTAATTTTCATGTAAATATGGGTCAGTCTTTGGCACATCAAATGAAATAGGATTGGCGTGCTAATTTGGAGGTTGGTTAATATCATCTTTAACTCCAGTCCTTTTGCTACCAGGCTGTTAATTTTTTTTTTTTTTTTTTTTTTTACCAAAAAAAAAAAAAAAAAAAAAAAAGCAAGAGAAACATTGTGCTTATTTAAACTATAGTGCCTGGTAATACTTGGTTTTGCCTTTTTCTCAAATATCTTTAGTAATAAAATAAATTACTTTTTATGATGTGCATCTCTTACATGAGGCAATCACCCTGCTGACATTTCCTGGCCTTTGCTTCTGTGCTGTGAACTTGCTACCTATTTCACTTTCTATATTGTTAACTGCTTCCATTTTAATAAATAACTCATAGGACTAAAACCAATAATTGGCTGGAATATTTTACCAGTACACAATTTATGTATTTGTTTGGCCAGTAAAATAGTTTCTCTGATAAATATTGGGAGCTCTAGTTCATATTATTTTGCTATGCAATTGTAGTTTTGTAATTTGATTATGTCTTTTCATGTGACAATACTGAAGACATTACACTTTGCTACAATGTAAAGTAGTGAACGTACAGCTTGTATAACAGTGTAAATTTGCTGTCCCCTCAAAATAAGTCACACAGCCATTAATGTCTAAACCGCTGGCAACAAAAGTGAGTACACCCCTAAGTGAAAATGTCCAAATTGGGCCCAATTAGCCATTTCTCTCCATGGTGTCATGTGACTTGTTAGTGTTACAAGGTCTCAGGTGTGAATGGGGAGGTGGTGTGTTAAATTTTGTGTTATTACTCTTACTGGTAACTGAAAGTTCAACATAACACCTCACGGCAAAGAACTAGGATCTGGAAAAAAATAAATAAATTTGTTGCTCTACATAAAGATTGCCTAGGCCCAAGACCTCCAGCTATTGCAAAACTGCAAGTCCCATCATGCCTCTGGGTGTCATGTTTGTGGCTGTGAGTCTTGCTGTGCCTCATGGGACTTGTAGTTCTGCAACAGTTGGGAGGACCACTAATTTCATATCCCTGGCCTAGGCTATAAAAAGCAGATTGCCAAGACTCTGAAACTGTGCTGGAGCACAGTGGCCCAAACCATACAGCAGTTGGACAGGTTCCACCCAGAACAGGCCTCTCCATGGTCGACCAAAGAAGTTGAGCACACGTGCTCATCATCATATACGTCCATTTCCCAAAGACAACCTCTGGACGAGTGCTGCAGAGGTTTAAGGGTCAGCCTGTCAGTGCTTAGACCATACACTACATCAAATTTGTCTGCATGGCTGTTGTGCCAGAAGGATGCCTCTTCTAAAGATGATGCACAAGAAAGCCTGCAAACAGTTTGCTGAAGACAAGCAGCCCAAGGACATGGATTACTGGAACCATGTCTTGTGGTCTGATGAGACCAAGATAAAAACGTATTTGGTTCAGATGGTGGTGTGTGTGTGTGTGTGTGTGTGTGTGTGTGTGTGTGTGTGTGTGTGTGTGTGTGTGTGTGTGTGTGTGTGTGTGTGTGTGTCCAGGTGAGTACAAAAGAGCAGTAGGTCTTCCCTACAGTCAAGCATCGTGGTGGGAGTGTCGTGGACTGGGGCTGCATGAGTGCTGCAGACACTGGGGTTCTACATTTCATTGAGGGAACCATGAATGCCAACATCTTCTGTGACATACTGAAGCAGAGCACGATCCCCTTTTTTCGGAGACTGGGCCTCAGGGCAGTATTACAACACATGACCCAAAACACACCTGCAGGACAACCACTGCCTTGCTAAAGAAGCTGAAAGTAAAGGTGATGGACTGGCCAAGCAAGTCTCCAGACCTAAACCCTATTGAGCATCTGTGGGGCATCCTCAAAACAGAAGGTGGAGGAGCGCAAGGTCTCTAACATTTACCAGCTCCGTGAGGTCATCATGGAGGAATGGAAGAGAACTCCAGTGGCAAGAAGCTCTGGTAAACTCTATGCCCAAGGGCTTTAAGGCAGTGCTGGAAAATTTTGTTGGCCACACAAAATATTGAAACTTTAGGCCCAGTTTGGACATTTCTTCACTTAAGAGTCCACTCTATTGTTGCCTGCAGTTTAGATGTTAATGGGTGTGTGTAAAGTTATTGAAGGGATAGCAAATTTACACCGTTATACTAGCTGTACACACACTACTTTGCTACACCGTAAAGTGTCATTTGAGTGTTACCACATGAAAAAGGTATAATAAAATATCTATAAAAATGTGAGGGTGTACTCACTTTTGTGAGATATAGATGGGGGGGGGGGGGGGAAATGGAGATCGGTTCCTTTATATGCAGCCACCCCCACAGCTCCTATGCAGCTTCTTTCTACTGCCGCCCTGTGTGCTCTCCAGCCCCCTGTGCTTTTTCATACATATTATGGCCAATTTAGACAGGATCCAATTAACCTACCAGCATGTCTTTTGGAGTGCAAGCCTAAATCATACTCAGCACTTTGGCCTAGTTGTCTGCACTGATGAACAAAAAGCACTTAGCACGGTTAGGCTTTGAACTCATGATTTAACACCCTGCGTGTTCAATTATTTTATTGCCACACAAAGATATTTTTGCCAACATACCATCACATGCAAATTATGTAAACAACCATGCGGATTTGGAAGTGGCAATTAGGCATTCACCCATTCTCAGAATACTTTGCTGTTTAAAATTTAAATTTGATACCATGCTTCGGATTTGAACCCATGGTCTTAGTCATTCCTAGGTAGGAGTGCTACCCACTAAGCCGGGGATATGCAATTAGCGGACCTCCAGCTGTTGCAAAACTGCAAGTCCCATCATGCCTCTGGGTGTCATGCTTGTGGCTGTCAGACTTGCTATGCCTCATGGGACTTTTAGTTCTGCAACAGCTGGGGGTCCGTCAATTACATATCCCTGCACCAAGCAATTGAGATAAGCAGAATTATACTTAATCATTGTACTGCTGTATATTCTAACAAATGAACATAGATCAAGAGAAATCTATACTCTCCTAAAACACAAATAGGCAAAAAATGATTAGATGTGGCTCGTTTTATTATAACCCTTACATCAATGATAATATAAATATATATCTTTATTCTATACATGTCAAGCTTTATGTCCAATTCATATTTTATGAAAATGTTGTTAAGTTCTATTTATACATGTTCATTCTGTAATCATGGTACTTCTTTATATTCTAGGTATAGTTCTACTCAGCACAGTGGCTTAAACTTTAGCACTCTTAGCTAGCAGCACTTAAGTCACGAGTTCAAATCCCACCCATGCTACCACCTCCCTAGAACTGCAATGGCAAATGCATAGGTCAGCAAGAGATAAATAGCATCACGGTGATGGCAAATATGCTTTCGCTTACACACATATCCACCCACCATTAAAACTTTAGGGAGGTGGTAGGTAGCTACATATGTGGGATTTGAACCCATGACCTGACTGTTGCTAGATCAGAGCACCAACCACTAAAGCCACTGTGTTGATCAGTTTTCTATGCTATTTTTTTTCTGAGCAAATTTGTCGTTACACCCACTTGTGGCAGGCAGCACAACTCCACAAAGCTACGTAGAGTTCCCCGGACACATTTAAGAGCTACCCCCAACTTTCTAAATGTTACTGAAGTGGATTTGTATTTTGAAAAAATGTTGTTGCAAACAAGGATTAGAAGTATTTTGCAACTAGTCCATTTTAGGTGGTCATACACTATACAATCTGATTGTACAGAGCTTGTACATTCTCCTTTGGATAGCTGGTGTGTCCTCCCATTTATATAGTTTTGGTAAATGTAATCAGACAGGCCCTTGCACTACATAATTGATGGCAGATCCAAAGGAGATTGTATAGTGTATGCTGAGCTTAAGGCCCCTTTCACACTTGTGCAGCTTGTCTGCAAAGTCACATGACAAGTTGTACCCCATGTTTTCAAATGAGTACCATTCATATCTGTGCGAATTCAAAGTAGTCACTGCACTACTTGCATTCCATTTATAAAACAGTTTAAATATTTAAAAAACAAAAAAACAAAAAAAAAACCACACAATTAAAAAAACAATTCCACATTTTATTTGGACAATAGGAACATCATTTTGTACATTCATTTACTGACTGGCATTTAATGTTGCAACATTCTTCACAGCACTTTACAATATGATTAGAAGGGCCCTGCTCTAAAAAGTTAATCTAAAAGAAACACCTTAAATTTCATAGTGTACAGCAGGAACAAAAATAAGTTGAATACTAACCATGTCAAACATTTTAGGGTAACACGACTCATCACCCCACCCCCATCAAAAGTTTAAGTGCAGAGTTAAACAAAAACAGACAAGATATAAAAAGACAAAATAAAAAGGCAGCACAATAACTACACCCTTCTAAATTCTCACACACACACACACTTTGGGTAGGGTTAGCAGGAAGCTTAATTTTATAAACTATTTAGGAAACTAGAACATTAATGCCCCGTACACACGGTCGGATTTTCCAATGGAAAATGTGTGATAGGACCTTGTTGTCGGAAATTCCGACCTTGTGTAGCCTCCATCACACGTTTTCCATCGGATTTTCCGACACAAAGTTTGAGAGCAGGATATAAAATTTTCCGACAACAAAATTCGTTGTCCGAAATTCCGATCGTGTGTACACAAATCCGACGGACAAAGTGCCACGCATGCTCAGAATAAAGAGATGAAAGCTATTGGCCACTGTCCCGTTTATAGTCCCGACGTACGTGTTTTACGTCACCGCGTTCAGAATGATCGGATTTTCCGACAACTTTGTGTGACCGTGTGTATGCAAGACAAGTTTGAGTCGACATCCGTCGGAAAAAATCCTAGAATTTTGTGGTCGGAATGTCCGAACAAAGTCCGACCGTGTGTACGGGGCATTAGAGTTGAATATGGGATTTGTAAGCAACAATCAAAAGAGAAGGGTCAACTGAGGCTCACAAACCAGATATGCATGGTCACACTTTACAGACAAAAATCCACTTTTTAGGGCCAAAATGTAAAACAGTTACAGAAAACAGACAAAAAAAAATCCATCAAACCACAGCCAGCGTGGGTCATTATGCACACTATAGCACCCTGCCCACAAATATTCTGGCCTCTTTTTAGGCAAAGCAAACCCTAGTGCAGGCCTTTATACAACATAGGTTGGATTAATAGCACACCTACACCCACCCAGTAAAGGACACACCCACCAGTGTAATTAATTGTCTCTACATGTATGCCTCAAGTGCTCACACCTGTTGATCAGGAACACACACTCTTGGCAAATGAAAGAATGCATCAGCTATATAAGCATATTCATCTATACAGTGTATAATGGAAAAGATCAAATGTCCAAGTCTCTGGCCATTAACAGTGATACCAAAAACAAAACCAGTCACATTGTAAGTTGTTGGGAATGTGGAGGATACCAAGCAGGAAATGTCAACTTTGTGAGGGCTGCTTCACACAAATTGTTGACAAGCACATTTGTCATCAGCAGCCAACATTTAAATATGGATGCAGGATCACACCATACTTCAATATGTGACAAAAAAAACAAAACAGATTTGGTGTAAAACCCACACTTGCTTTATTTATAATTTCATTTTGTGTGTTTCCATTATGTGAAACCCGTCAAATATAATACCTTGTGAAAAAAGCCAACACCAGAGGAAGAACATACAAACCTCTAACCAGATAGTGGCATGTTTGGGATTTGAACCAACAACCCCAGTACTGCAAGACAGAAGTGCTAACCAGTCAGCCACATTGCTGCTACATGCATGGAGCCTCCATCTCTGTGGTGTTAAACAGCTCTAAGTCCCTGGGGTGCAAAAAGTTAATCAATGCAAATGTACCCTGGAAGTCCTGAGTGCCATTGACCAAACTGTTTGTGATATGCCATCTGGTTCCATGGCTGGTTATGGCCGATTACTGTCAGCATGCTGCCATGGGACCAGCTCTAATTTTGGGACTTTTTGCTTGGCAAGAGGCTGCAATTTGTGCTGGTGTGGAATTCACAAGGCTGCTTCTTGTCCTTCCCCATGGAACACATATGGCCAGATTTGCAATGGTGGTGTAACCCTCCTACACCTAAATACTACATTTCTTTAGGCATTTACCTCTAAGTGGTGGAATTACATCAGGCAGGAGTTTGGTTTCTTGGATTTATTCTGTGATATTTGGTGTTTTATTGATGTGTGCGAGTAGAATAGTGGTGTTACCCCATAATTTTGGGAATGGCATTTTGATTTGGATTAAGGTTGGTACACAATTTAAACCTCAAAAATGCAATATAATAATTTGGAAATACTAAACACACTGTTGCTTATTTTAAATTTGCATCAGCAATGGTATTGTGTTTGGTTTGTGAAGACAGCTGTGGGAGTTTTAGTTTAGAGCTATGCGAGATGGAGAGCAAGTGCATTATCTACCATTTACTTATCAGATGTCAATTGGCAAAGTGGCTGAGCATGCTCAGCATCAAAAGATATATTTCACAAATGGCAAAGTAGCACACACTAACTTTTCCCATCCCTTGTCCAGTACTCAGTTTGGCTCCCAAAAGGAGAAGCCACCCTGTGAGTTGCTTAAGCCATTGCTTACACATAGCTATGTACTCTCCCCATTAGAATGAGTGGCATGTTCCTCCATATCTGTGGTGCTAGGGAAGTTCTTCACACCTGGCATTGAAATAGAACATTAGGGGAGCGAATGAAAGGAGAGTATGATTATAAACAGTGTTACAACCACACTCTGGATAGAAGCCAGAGTGGTTGTAAATGGGATACACTCAGAACATAGCAATCAATAGTGGGGTACCACAAGGCTCTGTACTGGGTCCGGGTCTATTTAATCTCTATGTAAGCGATAACTAAAGGTTTGTAGGGCAAGGTAGGTCTTTTCACTGATGACACAAAAAAGGTGCGAAATAGGGTTGATATCCCTGGAGGTGTCCAACATGGAACATGATTTGGCATTGCTGGGTTGGCAAGATTGGTCAAAGCAGTGGGGACTGCAGTTCAATATATCTAAATGCAAAATAATGCACCTAGGGAAAAGAGTGTACAACATTTAGGGTACAGTATTGGCCAGCACTGCAGAAGAAAACTATTTGGGGTCACTTTTGGATGATTGCAAAAACTAGCTAATGGTGTGAGCAGGCAGTGGGAAAAGCATATAGAATCCTAAGATGCATCACTAGCGGGATCACCAGCAGGAGGAAGGATTTTCCAATTCCCCTGTATAGATCTTTACTGAGACCTCAATTAGAATAATGTGTCCAGTTCTGGAGACCTTACTTACAGAAAGATAAGATAGACTGAGTCCAGAGACAGGCAACAAAAATTGTGAAAGGTCTGGAGCAAAGAAGGGAAAGGGGAGACATAATTGAAAAATTAAATACATCAAGGGGGTAAATAAGATTCAGGAGGGCATTTTTTTCAATATGAAACCAAAATCAAGAACACAGGGACATGACCGCAAACTGGGGGGGGGGGGGGGGGGGGGAGAGTTTAAAACTAACCTTAGAAAGTATTTTACTGAAAGGGTAGTTGTTTGTCTCTCTACCTCTGCTTTAAGTTTTTTTCCAGTCAACAGTAAATGGCTTCAAACATGCTTGGCCTAAACATAAATCTATAGTCAGATAAAGTCAACAAAAAAAAAAGAAAAGTGACAGCAGAAAGCCCGAGTAGTCAATAGAGTCTGCCCATTTTCTATGTCTCTATGAACATGCTGGGAATCGAGGATTGAAGTGGATCCATTTATCTGCACTACAAAGCACAGGTTTGCTGTAAAATGTGCATTTCCAACAAAAGTAGACCATTTAACTTTCAAATGAGATTTATATAACTTCATGAGATGTATAGATTGTTACAAGTAAAATTTGCATAAAATAGTCTGTAAGCAACGTTGACACAAATCATTGTATGAATATTTTCATGAGCATTGCTGGGTAAAATAAAGTAGTCAGTGCATGGAATCTATTTATCTGAAATAGATGTTTAACCTGCTACTAGCAACAGGGCAAACCATTATTCTTTAGAAATCTGCAACATAATAATCTCCCCCCATCTACATGACCTCCAGCATATGATATTGTACCAAAGTGGTTGTAAAGCCCTAAGGTTTTTCACCTTTGTGCATTCTAAGCTTTAAGGTGAAAAGCCTTCTGTGCTGTAGCTCCCCTTATGAGAATTTGCACTTGCCTTGTCACACACCTGTTCTGACATTTGACACTTCATCTAAAATAGCACAATTTCAAAGAAGCATGTCAGTGGGACTTTGAGTGCTACTTGAAAGATATCTGTGTGGCTTAATGCACAGTTGTCTATTAAGTTGGACCCGAAATTAACAAAAGTAGTGGAGGAGCTACTTTTGCAAATCGGTACAGCACGACAAAGTCGGCATCGCACCGATTGGAACGGTTCCACTGCCGACAATAGGCAGTCAAATGTGATAGTTAAATCACATGACAAATCACATGACAAATCACTCCAATGTGAATGAGAGCTAAAAAGACCTAATAACTTTGTTCTGTGCTTTTCATTATTTATTATTCACAATCAGTTATTTGAGGTTTAAGTTTTATTTTTCCTTTCCATAAAATATTTATTCACTTGCAATGATCCCTTTAAATGTGCTGGAAAATTTGACTACTGCAGAGCCAATTCCTTAGCACAGCCCCCTCCCACTTTGAACATCATAGCTTTATTCTAGTCTGGAAGTGTTCTTCCTGTCTGTGCTGGCCCAGCTTCACTGCTCCTCCTCACCTCCCTACATAAAAAAAAAGGTTATGTAGCTACCAGGGGAATTCTACAGTGTGACGGCTCAGTCTGCTGGAACTGGGGACAAGATGGCAGCGTCCAGCAGCAGTCTCAGGACTTCAGGATATCTGCACAAGGAAGGCCTTTATAGGCCAACATGTCTAATACACATTAAATGCACATAATCTTATTAGACGATTGTTGAAATGAATGGTTTTATGAAAGGGCCTCTGAACTAATACTTTACTTACAATTTTTTAGTTCCAAAAAACATTAAAATACTGCATAATATGGCATTTGGCACTTGCATTTTTTAATTATCCAACATGATACTTTTAATATTTCTGTACAGATAATGAAAATCTTTTGCAGTCTCCACGGGGGGCTTTTTGGTGGTGCTTTGACTCCAACCAGGCTTGGGTCCCAGGTAAGAGATATTGCTCCCCCCCTTGTTTTTCATATATGAATTTTGTTAAAATTTAGTCTACACATTGAAATAATAAATACCAGATATTAGAACAATGAGTGATTATAAATATTCTTCCTGATGAAGCGGTTTTATGCTGCGAAACTTAATATCCGTGGGAATTCATCATATCCTGATCCTCATTAACAGAGAACTTGAATGCTGGCGATACACATGGATTGCTTTTGCATATTTTTATGTTGTCTATCATTAAGTACTTGGATACCCCTTTTTTTTTTTTAAAGCCGATTTGTATTAATAAAATTTTTCTTGTAAAACTTCAAGTGTATGCGGTTTAAGTTGTACCGAAATAGTCCTTCACCAAAATCCTCCGGTGTGATCAATCCACCCCCCACCCCCCCCCCCCCCCATCAATCTCTCCTTCCCAATGCAGCGCACTCAGCCCAGAGTTATCCCCAACAAGAGCTCTGCGTCGGCTGCATCCATTCAGGAGCACTGTACACTTCGCCTGCGCAAAGTTTAAGCGCACAAGTGCAGCCGTATGGTAGCCAGAGAACACTGCAGGCTTGTCTTTCATACACAGATCTCCCTCACCTCAGAGATATGCTGATCGCCCTGTCTGTGCTGCTGGAGGAAGTCCAGGCAGCCATGGAAGAGTGCCCTGCAGACTTGGATGAGCGAGACTCCATATCACACACACACCCCCCCATACCCCACTCCATCGCGCCCCCCCCCCACCATCTCAGCTGGGGACCCCCCCAATCTCACCTAGGGACAACACTGATGGAGACAGAGCACCTACCCCCACTAAGAGGGCAGACTGCAGCACCAAGACAGAGTGCACTGAGAAAAAAAGTGCCCTGATACCAGCATTGCGTTGAGATAGAAGACACTGAGACCAGCACTTTAAGGCTCTTAAAGCGGAGTTCCACCCAAAAAAGGAACTTCCGCTTTTTTGGTTCCCTCCCCTCCCGGTGTCACATTTGACACTTTTCAGGGGGGAGGAGTGAGCAGATACCTGTCTAATACAGGTATTTTGCTCCCACTTCCGGGCATAGATACCCAAGCCACCTGTGGGTATCTACGCCACTTCCCGCCCCCGCGTTGTCTTCTAGGAGACACACGAGTGCCAGAACACAGTGGGACCAGTGGGATAGCGCAGCGCGAGTCACGCATGCGCAGTAGGGAACCAGGAAGTGAAGCCACAAGGCTTCACTTCCTGATTCCCTTACAGAGGATGGCGGTGGCTGCACCCGACAGCCGAGGGACAGATCAGCTTCGGGTGCCGACATCGCAGGCTCCCTGGACAGGTAAGTGTCCATATTTTAAAAGTCAGCAGCTCCAGTATTTGCAGCTGCTGACTTAAAAAAAAAAAAAATAGGCGGAACTTCGCTTTAATATATCCAACTTATGCAGTTAATTTTTATCGCTTGAATTATTTTTTCCATTAAGGGCGTGAGTGGTGCCTCGTGTCTAAGTTATGCCTAAGGCCTCACAAAGTCTAGAGCTGCCTCAGATGGTACACTTCACCTACTTTCTATGCAACTCATACCAATAGAGGCTTTAGCTATATATTATTCTCCCCTTCATCTTTGTAGCACAGTATGGACAACAAAAACCTTTGTATGATGTTCCTTAGAGTCCGGTTTAGGATCTGATTGTTGTCTCCCATTTGTGTTAAGGTAACCCAGTGGCCATGAAAGTGGTGAAAAAAAAAAAAAAAATACCAAGTTTGCCTTTCTAAAAAGAGCTCTTATTCAATCCCTCTATCCAACTACCATGCATCATAACCACCCACCCAATCTTCATGACCACCCTGGACTAAATTATGACCTAGGAGCTGGCTACAGCTGGAACCCTACATAAACTCATTTAGTCTGAGGTGAAGTATTTGTACATTTGGTTCAGTGAGTCCTTAAGGGTGGAGTTCCACCTACTTTTACAAGGTGGTCTTAAACTAAAGACCACCCCTCGTTTATAGATATCTATTTTTTTTTGTTTTTTTCTTTAATACCTTTAGAAGTACCAAGTGTACTTCCATTGTAGCTCGGCCACGGCACAGTACATCACGTCCTCTTCTGCGACAAGCCCTCCTCCTTCACCCCGCTGCCTTCTGGGACCTGTGTGTATCCCAGAAAACGAGCTAGCCATTCACAAAGTGCTGCGACTCCCTTAGTTGGAATGACAATGTTTATTGTATTTCATGCACTATGGAAATGTCTCAAAAAGGTTTTCGGTCTCATTTCAGGTAGGCATTCCAGAAAAAAAAAAAAAAAAAAGTTGAAACGCTGTGCCGCACAGTTGGCTAGGGCTCTGGATTACATGCATAGCCAAAGATTGGTGCACCGAGACCTTAAAAGTGGTTGTAAACCCCCACTTTATACTACAGGCAAGCCTATAATTAGGCTTACCTGTAGCTGCACTGGATATCTCCTAAACCTGCACGGTTTAGGAGATATCCCTGTATTTGCATGTGCCGACGTCATTGGCACATGCGCACTTAAGCCAACTGAAGCAATGGCACGTACATGCCGTTGCTTCAGTTGTACTGTGCCATTCGCGGGAGTGACATCGCGGCTCCGGCCAATCACAGCGCTGGAGCTGCGATACCCGGCAGTAACCCCCGGGTGAGATGTCGCCGGCCGGAGGGTGGAGATGAGGACGGCTGTGGGGGCTTAGTTCTCTGGCAAGTAACTCATAATGAGCTAGTATGCTACGCATACTAGCTCATTATGCCTTTGTCTTGCGGGGTTTTTTTTTTTACCCGGGTTTACAACCGCTTTAAGCCGGACAACATCTTGCTTATGGACAAGGAATGCCAGTGTCAAATTGTGTGACTTTGGCCTATCTCAGCCTATTGACAGTATTGTGACTTCAGTGTCACACATCATCCCATCTCTGTCCCCAGAGCAGTGAAGTGCCATGAAGAGCGAGGAGAATTTGGTCGTGACAACCACCAACAACTTTCTGCATGTCTGAAACTTCTAAACCCAATAAAAAAAAAAGCTTTGTAAATGTTTAACTGCTGAAAGCCTCATGAAACGATTTTACCTTCACTTGACATGGCCCCTTTTCCTTGTGTTCCTCAATAGGCACCTGGTAGAACCACAGTTACTAGCAGTTAGCATATAGTATTATAAAAAGACAGCTTCCAACTTTAAAAAAAATGTAAAAAATTTAAAGCACAGAAAAATTTGAAATGCTCTCGTTTCCATAAACCATTTTTTATTTGCTTGCAATATTTTTCTGAATGTGCTTTGAATGTAAATTCCGTAGAACTGCCCCAGCCCACTTTGAAGGTTTAGCCCCCCATTAGTGTCATTACTGTGTGCTGGCCCAGCTTTTCCCCTCAGATCCCTAAAGAACCTTATATAACCGCTAGACGGGAGAAAAGGGGAATACTATTGTGTTAAATTGGTTGTAAAAGCAAGGTTTTTTTACCTACATGCATTTTATGTGATGTAACGGTTTACTACCACTTTAACCACCCGCCGTCATTATACTGCGGCAGGTCGGCACAATCCCGCGAACCATCGTAGCTGTACGTTGGCTCCTTTAAGCGGGCGTGCCTGCTGAATTGCAGGGGGGGGGGCGATGCTTGTGGCCGGCGGTCGCGGTGACCACTGATCACGCACACGAGAGGCAGAACAGGGATGTGCATAACACACAAGTCCTTGTTCTGTGAGAAGCGGCAGATTGTGAGTTCCTAAGAGCTAGGAACCACGATCTGTGTCATCTCCTATAGTCAGTCCCCTCCCCCCACAGTTAGAACACAGTCAGGCAACACAGTTAACCCCTTGATCACCTCTAGTGTTATAGTTTATAGCACTGATCGCTGTATAATTGTCAATAGTTTTAAAAGTGTTGATGTGTCTGCCATAATGTCACAGTCCCAATAAAAAAAAAAAAAAAAAAAAATTCGCAGATCTAATAAATCTATCCCCTATTTTGTAGACGCTATAGCGTTTGCGAAAACAAATATACGATTATTGCAATTTTTATTACCAAAAATATGTAGAAGAATACATATCACCCTAAATTGAGGAAAAAAATTTGCTTTTTAAAAAAAATTAGGGGATATTTATTACAGCAAAAAAGTACAAAATAGTGTTTCAAAATTAATGCTCTTTTTTGTTTACAGCTCAAAAAATAAAAACCGCAGATTTGATCAAATTCCACAAAAGAAAGCTCCATTTGTGGGGGAAAAATAGATTTAGTTTGGGTACAGCGTCGCAAGACCGCGCAATTGTCACTTAAAGCGACGCAGAGCCGAATCGCAAAAAATGGACTGGTCATTTAGCAGCCAAATCTTCTGGGGTTTGCAGATTTTCACTTGCCACGTCACCTGCCACCAGATGCGGAGTCACTTGCCACGTTAACCGACACCAGATGTGGATGGTCGCTTGCCACGTCACCGGTCACTATTTGCAGATTATCACTTGCCAGCCAGTGCCACCAAATGTGCATTGTCGCTGCATTGGTGGCAGGCTTGCGGCACTGGTCCTTTTAGCACAGAGGCAGTTGTAGTTGTTGGTTCTGAGTGAGGGCAGGAGAGAGGTGGGGCGGGCAGTGAGATGTTGTCTCGCTGCTCCCTGCCGCATCTCAGACATTGAAGAGGCCCTGCTGTGAGGGCCGAAGAGCAGTGATGCGGGACGGGCAGAGAGATGATGTCATCTCTGCTCGTCCACCTGCTAGCTTTTCTCATCCGTCTCCCGGGCTCTCTCATGCAGCCTGCCGCACCCGCAGCCTGGCTGCAGAGAAGCCACGGCCCGCTGGTTAGGCAGGGACCCCTGTGGCAAGAGACTCGGGGCTAAGGGCCCCAGATTCGGGGCTATAGCCCCAATAGCCACCCCCTAGCAACGCCACTGCCGGTCCTAAATACTTTAGTGCACACAAAGCTTAAACAGTGAAAGTATGAAACTCCAGCAGGTTTCATAACTTCCAAAGTAATAGCACAGCCATAATATGGCCATATTTAGTTTAATCAAATAATCTGTAACGTTTCAAGTCCAGACACCCCTATGTCAGGTCATATGGGAAACCACTGGTACCCCTTATTCCTCCAAGGTAAACTAGACATTGGAGACACAGCATGTTTATATCCATCTGTTTTGAAGTAAATCTCATGCTTAACAATAATATGGATATTTGCCGTCTGTAAACACTATAAATGCAGAAATATGAATATGTATCACAAAGTGTACCTGGGACATGGTCATGAGTGTAGACACCTCCCAGCAACCAACCCCTAAACGAGATGACCAGACGATTGGTCACTGGTTGCAGTCAACACCCCTTTGATCTGACAGAAAAGAGAAGCCAAGACAATGGTCAGTTCTCCTTTTCCCATCCAAGCAGGAACATCTGCCAAGTTGGAGAACAGATTCCCCAGCTCATCGATCGAACTCAAATCAAACCTCGGACATTAAATTGCAAGTATTTCTTCCTCCCCAATTCTACCTCATCTCTTTCATTTCCAAGCCACTGCAAGAGCAAACCAGCATCAGATTGCCCGAAACCAGCATAGACTCTCCTCAAATGCAAGAAACGCTACAACACCTCAGGGAGATGGATCCTGTGGTGTACCTGCAGTTTCGAGTGACAGGCTGTGGCCGAGAGAGAGAGGCTGCAGAATGCAGGGCTGAGAGGCTGCAGAATGCCAGGCTGAGGGAGAGAGGCGGCGCAGAGGGAGGCTAATCATTGGCACGAGGTAGAGGAGGGGCCTTGGGACTCATACTTGGATGTGGTAAGTCGGCGCTTATGCACCACATGCCAGCAATGGACTAAAGGCTTGAAAGCTGATTCTTTTGAGTCCCTAGAAGATCTTATGATTGAAGATCAAATTTTGCACATCTGTCCTACAGATGTCAGACAGTTTGTGCTGGAGCGAAAGCCAATCTCTGCCAAAGCAGCAGCAGAACTATCCACTCTCGGGTATCTGATCATCGCAAGGCTCTGGCGAATGGCTGGAAAGGAGGGAAATCACACATGGCAACCCCTCCTCTGCCTACCAACCAAGTTCCTCAGCGGTCGGAACCTGCAGTTCCTGGTGCCAAGGCATTCCCGACTGACACCCGCAGATGCTACAACTGTGGGAAAGCTGAACATCTCAGGATGCAGTGCCCTGAGAAGAAGAGGACATCACCTGGCCATCAACCCTTCTGCTGTGCTGCTTGTCAGTGGGAAACCTCCAGGAACCAATGCCAACTTGCAGCCAGTCATCGTAGGCCACCAGACAGTAATGGGCTTTCATGACACCGGAGCTGAAGTCACTTTAATCAGACCAGAGGTGATAGAAGAAGCAGACATCCCAGAGAAGTTTCTTACCCTCACCGAAGTTGGGGGGACCCATTCCTGTGTACCTCATGCCTATGTTTTCATAGATTGGGGTGCTGGAAGTGGGATGAGAGAGGTGGGTGTCTGAGGAGATTCCCCACTGCTGTGTTGGGTGCCGATTTAGGTACCCTTGTTTCTTACTATGCCCGTGCTAAGAGCACCCAGGATGCTCCCACGGAACTCTGGACCTACCAAGGTACTGTTTACAGATGTTGGGGTAATATCTGGGCAACCTGTGGATGGACAGAGGGAAGGGGAGGGTGGTGCTGAAGTGCAAGGTTGCAAGGTCCCCCTTCAGAGACAGGAGAGGAGACCCCCTTGCTTGTGAAGGTAACTGAAGTATGTTCCAATGATGCTGCAATGGTAAAATGTTGAATGTGATGATGCTAATGCATTGCCAGTATTGGTGGTCACTCGCAGTGCTGCAAAGGCAGCTGAGGTGCAGAATAGCAGGAGGAGGTCTCTGGGCCCTCTGTTCTGGCCCAATGGACTCAAGGATGGCTGCTGAGGGTCAACAGAGGTTGTTTGCCCCAGGACCATACTAACCAACTGTCCCGAATTTCCTGGGATTTGGATCTTTTTCCCCAGATTTTAGCGTTTCCTGGGCAATTCTTTTTTCCCCCTGATTTTTTGCGGCTCCTCACCACCTCCGCTAAAGGTCCACGGCTGGCGGAGACAATGTCTCTGCCAGCTGGCATTTTACCGAAGACCAAGAGGCAGAGCCGGCTGGGTGGCTGACAATAGAAATTGAGCTGTGACACCGCACACCCCCCTCCGGTCTGTTTGTGACCTGTTGTGAAAAGGGGCGGGCAGCGCCGCAGCTCAACTTCTATTGTAGCCACTCGGTCGGCTCCGCCTCTATCTTGATTACCTCAGCCTGTTACTAATAATGTATGGTAATGGCGGCGGAAACTCCGCTGGGGGCACCAGATGCAAGGAGGGCCTCTGCTTCTGGGGGCACCAGATGGCATCTTGTGGCAGGCGACACTCAGGGGTCCCACTGATTCTGGATTATGGCGAGTTGAATGATTTCATTCTATATTACAATGTAATAGTAATAATGCGCTTCAATCTTCCTGACACAACAACCATGGTGCTGGGATGATTGAAGCGCTAACACCAGGCGTTTGGAGTATCTTTATCTGCTGATTTGTTCAACTCTGGAATACACATTTCTATTGTGGTGTAGGATATGGGCCTACTATCCCTCCATCCCTCTCCCTCTTTTCCCCTTTCTTTCTCCATCTCTCATTCATCTCAGACTCAAACCACAGCCCCATTTGACTCATGCCCATATAAACCATGCTTATTTTTTAGTGGCCCACATTTTTGCTATGCCACGCCTACAAACGCATGCCCTGCCACCTAATTATAAGACTCCGCCTACAGCCAAAAAAAGTGTCCCTATAATTTTTTTACAATGTTGGCAAATATGTAGGACTGCTGGGACTTGTTGTTCCGCCTTTGAAACAGCACTACAGACAGAACAAACATTAGCACAGCTCAGGAGTTCAGCTGATCGCCCCCTGCAGAGAATGACCAAAAAAAAAAAAAAAAAAAAGTCTACTGGGACAAAGGGAAACTGTACAGAGAAGGTTTGCCTGCAGAGGGGAATGAGGCCGACATAGGTAGCAGGCAGCTGGCTGTACCCAGTCAATTTAGGGGACAGCTGCTAAAAGTGGCTCATGAGATTCCCCTAGCAGAGCACTTGGGGATCACCAAGACCCAAGGGTGGTTGATACATAATTTTATTGGCCTATGATGCTCGCCGACATAGCTGACTGTTGGTCCTGGGTTACCTGCCAGCGAGTTGGCAAGTTAGGGGATGTACACAGGGCTCCGCTAAAACCTTAGCCTGTGATTGAACCTTTTAAGAGGTTAGCAGTGGATATTGTTGGGCCTTTAGCCATCCCTAGCAGTTCAGGCAAACATTTTATCCTGACAGTTGTCGACTATGCCACGCGTTATCCAGAGGCGGTGGCTCTCCTCCCTCTGGGCAGACAAGATCACTGATGCCCTCCAGGAATCTTCACAAGAGTGGGATTCCCAGCCAAGCTCATTAGCTATCAAGGCCCTCAGTTTGTGTCCGACTTGATGCAAACTCTGTCTGAAAATACAGACGCCGCATATCAAGGCCAGTCCTTATCCACAAACTGCTTGTGCGAGCATTTCAAATGGTACCTTGAAACAAATGTTGCACACCTTTGTGCACTCCCAGGGCAAGGACTGGGAACGATATCTGCCTCATCTGCTGTTTGCTTACAGAGAGGTACCTCAGGAGTCCACAGCCTTTTTGCCATTTGAAAATCTGTACAGACAGGGCAAGCGGGCCCCTGGACCTAATCTGTGAGACCTGGGAGGGCAAGATTGCCGACCCAGAGGTCTGTTATGGATTACGTCCTAAAATGCAGAGATAAAATGGAGACGCTGGTGGGAATTGTGCATAAAAATATGACCCAGGCCCAGACCAGGCAGAAACAGTGGATGACCATAATGCTAGGGAGCGGACCTATGTTGGTCAGCAGGTGTAGGTTCTGCTTCCCCTGAGGGAAAACAAACTCTGAGCAGCATGGGAAGGCCTGTACACCATTACCCAGCATCTGATGTCACCTACTTGGTCAGGTTGGGAGAAGGGAGTAGACAGCAGAAGACCATTCATGTGAACCTGATCAAAGCCCATCAGGAGCGCACGATCTAGGTCATGCCAGTCTGCAACAGGCCTGAGCAGGCTGATCCACTTTTAGACCCGCTAGCTGACACCAGGGAGGTAGACTCAGAACTCATGATAAACTCCAATCTGACCCCTACCCAGGTACCTGGGCTAAAGAGAGTGCTAGCAGTACATGGTAGCAGGTTTACGGAAAACCTTGAAGGACGCATCCAGCTGTCCACCAGGTGGACACCGGGGCACATCCTCCCATTAAAGAGTTGGCCTATTGAGTCTCCCTGGAGGTGCTGGCCGACATAAAGAGGGAGGTGGAGGAAATGCTGCTGCTGGGGGCGATTCAGAAGTCTCACAGCACCTGGGCATCCCCAGTAGTCTTGGTCCCCAAATGGGACCAGACAAACAGGTTCTCTGTGGATTACCAGAAGCTGAATGCCATCACCGCTGCGGATGCCTACCCCATGCCCCAGATTGATGAGTTGTTAGATAGGCTGGCGGCTGCCCGCCATATCACAATCATGGATCTGAGCAGGGGGGGCTGGCAAATTCCTCTAGCCCCTGAGGCTCAGGAAAAGTCTGCCTTCATCACCCCATTCGGCTTGTTCTAATTTACCGTCATGCCATTTGGGATGAAGAATGCCTCAGCTACCTTCCAGAGAGTCATGAATGACTTACTGGAGGGTCTGGAAACCTTTGCAGTATCCTACCTGGGTGACATTGCCATGCTCAGCCCTACCTGGGAAGAACACCTGGCGCACCTGTCACAGGTCCTGGACCAAGTGACAGCTGCCAATCTGACTGTCAAACGCAGTAAGTGTCAGATTGGCATGACTGATTAGCAGTACTTGGGACACCAGGTAGAAGGAGGCACCCTGAAACACGAGACAGGTGAGGGTGAGGCCATCCTGGCCTGGCCCATCCCCCCCCCCCCCCCCAAACCAAAAAGCAGGTTATGTCTTGGGGATCGCTGGCTACTATAGGACATTTGTAACCATAGTGGCCTGGCCAAACCTCTGACTGACCTAAACAAAAAATAGTAACTGCCCAAAGTGGTGTCTTGGACACCAGAATGTGAGCAGGCATTTCAGGCCTTGAAGGAGGCACTGGCCAGTGCCCCTGTGCTACAGGCTCCAGACTTCACCTGTTTCCTAATGCAGACGGATGCCTCTGCCTATGGATTGGATGCAGTCCTGAGCCAGGTGGATGATGCCGGAGAGGAGCATCCCATCCTCTACCTGAGCCAGAATCTGCATCTATGGGAAGTAGTATACGCCACGATCGAAAAGGTCTTGCGATCGTGTGAGTCCTCCAGAAGTTACAAACTTACCTGTATGGACGGCACTTTAAGGATCACAATCACTTGAGCTGGCTAAATCGTGTTGCTGGGGAGAATGGCAAACTAATTTGGTGGAGCTTAATTCTGCAGCAATACAATTTCACCATCCAGCATAAGAAAGACAGCACCCATGGCAATGCTGATGGGCTGTCACGACAAGCCGAACCCGCAGAGTCAGTTGCATCAGCAGGGAATTTGTAGTTCCCTCCGATGCAACCACCTAAGGGGGGGGGGGGGGGAACAATATCACGTACTGGACACATCACAAGCTGTAGCTAGTGGCCATATTTGAGAACCTTAGCGAAGCCATGATAGCTTGGCTAACAGTTTAACATTACAGTAAAATTCTGAACTCCCTCCCTCCTCCCTGGTGTTCAGGAATTTAGTTTTATACTTCAAAAGGAGCCGTTATCTCAACAGAAAGCAGAACCAGGCTGTCTAAAAAAAACTCCAGCAAATGTCGGCCTGGCAGGATGTCCAGGCCTATCGTAAAACTGTAACCCTCTCAACTCAGAGAACCAACAGATACTGGTTGTAAATACTTTAGTGCACATAAAGCTTAAACAGTGGAATAAGTGTAAAACTTCAGCATGTTTCATAACTTCCAAAGTAACAGCACAGCCATAATATGGACATTTAGTTTCCTCAGATAATTTGTCACGTTTCAAGTCCAGACACCCCTATGTCAGGTCATATGGAAAACCACTGGTACCCTTTATTCCTCCTAGGTAAAATAGACATTGGAGACATTGATGTTTATATCAGTTTTGAAGGAAATCTCACGCTGAACAATATGGATATTTGCAGTCTGTAAACACTATAGATGCAGAGATATAAATATGTATCACAAAGTGTACCTGGGACATGGTCATGAGTGTAGATACCTCCCAGCAACCAATCCATAAACAAGATGACCAGAAGATTGGTCACTGGAAGCTGTCAACACCCCTTTGATCTGACAGAAAAAAAAAGGAGGAGGAGGAGAAGCCAAGAAAATGGTCAGTTCTCCTTTTACCATCCAAGCAGGAACATCTGCCCTGGGACCGTCCAAGGGTCGGTTTTCTGGATGATGGACAGAGGCTGAAAATAATGTGTACCATAAACACAGAATTTCCCCAGACGTGATGAGCTGGATCCTTCAGTATATCTACACAAATGCAGTATTCATCATCAACTCCGAGAACGTACAAGCATTGTTTATGGCGGCAGACAAGTTCATCTTCTTGAGTCTACAATGGCAATGCTTGGATTTCATAATTTGCCAGCTATGTCCCAAGAACTGACTTGGCATTGGCAGATTCTCCAGCCACTTTCATTGCCCCAGCTGCATGAAACAGCCATGCGTACATTTATCACCACTTTCAATAAAAAGACCAAGAAGCTTCTGAATCTAAGCCGAACAGAGTCTCAGGGTCTCAACAAAGACAATCTTCTAGTTAAAAGGGAGGAAGTCATCTTTGAAACTGTCAAATGGATTGAGTACCACCCAATTCATCGTAGACAATACATCACCACCCTACTGCCTAAGGTTTGAATGGCTTTTTCTGTCATCACGTTCATCAAATAACTGGTGTCTAACAACCACTCACAGCACAACAAAGAATGTATGAATATCGTGGGGCGTGCCCTGGAGCAGCATGAAGTAGGACGCTGGTGAGCAGAGCTCCGCCGAACTAACATCCTTAAAGACATATCCTGGGACCCCATCACCTGTAATCTACCCTTCTGTGGCTGCATAGGAGTCCGGTGCCTGCAGAGAGGGGCTATATACTACCTATCCTACCTGATCTCCAATAGCGTATAGGTATTTGATATGCCGAGAGCTGAATACGGACTTCCGGTCCAAATGTTCTTCAGATATCTTCAGCTCTGTAATGCTTTTAGAACGCAATTCCCAACAGGTTCTACCCCACACCTTTTTAATTTTCTCCATCAGCTCACCCCCCACAGTTATTATCTTTTGTTTCCACTTGACCCTCCCCTCTAGATTGTAAACCGATTACCCAGCTCATTGATCGAACTCTGATCAACCCTAGGACATTAATTGCAAGTATTCTTCCTCCCCAATTCTACCTTATTTATTGTTGGCTGTAGATTGTTTGAAACATCTTTCTGTAAATGTTTTATTTGCACCAACTTTGACCTTCTCTTATGTTCCTTATGTTTTAAAGTGTTAACCTCTTCTCTAAAGCTCTTAATGCAAGCTATAAAACGAACCTGCCTCTTAAAGCATGCTATTGTTGTAGAGTAAGGCCTCTGAACAGACCTGTCTGTGGTGGCAGTGTGTTTTGCAGATGCTTATTCTAAAATTATAATTGGTATTGCTAAAATTAAGAGTCTCCCCCGGCTTGGTCTTTTAAAAACAGGGTGGTGGCAGTTAAAGGGTTAATTGCATAATTAGCCTAGTGACAAATCGCTCTCAGGCTGCCGGTACCTAGATTGTGGTCCCACAAGCTGGAAAATCTGTGCTGGGCACAGCTGAGAGTGGCATGGTTACGCAAGTGACAGCGTGGGGCGAGGTTAGCCGGTCCTTCGTCGCAAGTTATGGAGGAGGGCAGGGATCTGACACCCGCATTTGTCACACTCAAAATATTTGGAGAATTTAAGAATTCTATGGAAGGAGGAAGTGAGAGGGGTTGATTTACTAAAACTGCAGAGTGCAAAATCTGGCGCAACACTGCATAGAAACAAAATCAGCTTCCAGGTTTTAGCCCCTCCCTGTTCACATCGAATGCAGCTTTGAAATTGTGCTGATTTTATCTGCATTTTGCTGACATCTGTGATTTCATGCACAGATATCAATGCAAGTCACATGAAACTGCAAAAAAAAAGAAAAAAAAAAAAAAAAAAAGACAGGAACTATTTTTCAAATCACAAGACTGCAGACAGTGTCATGGAAATACATAAGATGCGACTTCAGGTGCAATTTGTAAATTGCATGTCACACTGGTGTGAATGGGGGCTTATAGTCAAAGCCTAACTGAACAAGCTGATGTTAGAAGCTTATTGGCTACCATGCACAGCTGCACCAGATTTTTCACTCCAGTTTTTTATAAAATCAACCCCAGAGGATGAAACCAGAGGAAGGCACTTAAGAAATCATACAGTATCCTGTCCTAATAGTAACATCCAAAAATAGAACTTTGGGTTGAGATCCAGAAATTGAAAATCCTTCATACCCTAAATGTGTCTGCTGGAGAGGCATACAAGATTCTGGGTGCCAAATGACAAGGGATGAGCCTGGGACACGATTGTTCTTCAGATATCAGGAGTAGCGTTTCAGGCTCTGATTTATGCCATAGAAATTACTAAAATGTTTGCCTACATGTTCAGGGAACATCTCTGTATCCTCCTGGGGATTTACATCTTTTTCTACCTTAAGCGCCCCTAGTGCATTTGCACATGGACCATTGAGCAGAAATGGTCTATGGGCTCCTTGGTGCCCTCCTATGCTTGCTGCAGTGCGACTATTTATTATTGGCTATTTATTGGCTTTCCTTGTTGGAACTGAACCCCGAGATTGGTTGTAAATGGAAACAGTTGATGGTCATCCATATCTATTACCAAGACATTGACGTCTATACTTGAATAAATTTGAACTACTGTCTTTGAACTTGTGAAACCCTCTTGTGTATTAACTGAAACCTGAATGTGTCAGGAAGAAGTTCTATATGAAACGCGTAGACACATCTGGGCTTTTATCATGTATATATTTCTATATAGAGGATTTTTTTTATTATCTTTTGTCAATGTCTTTGTACTGTATTTATACTTAATAAAATTGATTATATTGTTATTTTGATTATGCTTCAGGTTTGTAGTGCCTCTAAAGTCTGCTCAGGGTGTCCTTGTTGACCCTCTTTTCTTTTGACATGCATGTTCAAGCTTTCATTGCCTTCATGCAAATAGATGAACACAGTCAGAGGATTAATTCAAATGGATTTCTGTGCACTGCCATTGCTAGGCTTTTTAGAATTATTGAACTTTAAAAAGGGAACATGGCATTTATGCACCACGTACGTTTGACCACTATTCAATAAAAGTTTTCTGCAGACAGACTAATCTTAGTAGATTCTAAACCGCATAGTTGCGAAAGATTCTCTAGTAGTAATAGATCTTTTAATGTAATTTTGGTGCGTCTTCAAGCCAAAACCTTAGTTTGTATAGAAAGCTAGAACTACAGTCAGGTTATTGCCAAATGTCTGTCCCATTGACCCACTCATTTATTGTTGCCGGTACAGGAAGTAGAGGGAATCAAACAAGAATGGGGTAGAATAGTGTAGCGCTATAGATAAAGTGCAAGTGCCAAAATGCAATAGTATGTGACTACACAATGTAGAATAGCATGAATAAAGAAGTGCAAATACCAATGCATGTGTTCAAAAACGTAATATGAACTTCACAATGAGACAAATTAAAAAGGGATGTGCAAAGCACACAGAGCAAAAATCCAGTGGTAAATAAACTAATAGTTCATGTAAAATATAGTCCACACAAATAAAAGTGTATACAAGATGTCCTTCTTCCTGTTGTGATAGCACCAAAACAGTAGAAAAAGGAAACAGATTGTCTGTAGTCACTAATATAACTCTTGTAAGATAAGATAGATACTCCTACCAACTGGGGTGGACACACATGTCTTACAACAGTGGGAAAAATTAGTTTGTGATACAGAAGAATCTGAATCCAGTGCTGTGTGCAGGAGATGGATCGGGTAAGAGGTCCTTGATTCCCCAGCAACGAACTCCAGAAACGCTGTAATATCCGGCTGGGTGTACCTCCAGACAGCTCCTTGTGGACTCCAACGAACACAGCATATGGAGAGAAAAAAAAAAAAAAAAGCGCCAAATAGTGCAGGTCATACCAATAGATTTTTTTTTGGAATATCTCAAAAAATGATAGGAATAAAAGTGATCACCTAAACGTAAAAAAAGATAAAAAGCAATGCGGGGTGCAGTAAATGCTGGCCCTACACATTGACACTAAAGGTCTTCACATTGCTACTGAATAAATAACTTCCAAAAACCAGGTCCACCCAAAGAAAGGGAGGGACCGGAAGGAGGTTCAAAGGGTGTGCCCTCCAAGCCTGTGTTTCAATCAAAGCTGAAAATGAGGACCAAGTTATCCAATATTTATAAAAGATATCTTGCAAATTCTGCTTCAGTACAAATGAATTGTATATAAAAAATAAAGTGATAGAAGGTAACAGACCCAATCGTCTACTGAAATAAGTGGACTCTTCCTGAGGCTCAAGAATGTGATGGTCACGGAATTACATCTTCGGTGGGATGTTGCATTCTTAGAGCAATATATTAAGGAGCAGATGGTCCCGCGGGGCCTACGCTGGGAAATCTATCCGCAACAGGGTGAATTAGACCTAGAGGTTTGGTTTAAGTATTTCTACGAGGCGGGGATCAAACTCCTCAGTTTCCTAGTGGAGAGAAAACAGGCTAGACTGACTGCAATGGATAAGGAGATTAGGGATCTGAAGGACAAACTAACTCCCTCCATTGGTACATCAGAATATCTATCCACCAACCTTAGAAATCATCTTGAAAAAGAAGGGGTCAGAGTAGACAGAAAAAAATAAAAAATAAAATACAACCGGGTTTTCAATTACTATAAGGCCAATTCGGTTTTCAATTGGTAGAAAAAGGTCAGTGCCGATTCAGGTCCACCTGGCAGTGCTCTACCAATGGAGACTTCTGTGCCTATAGTCCAGAACCCAGATAGAAGGTTGATCTATGAGCCACCACCCCCTCCCCCTACCCCTGGACCCTCAGGGAATAGGGAATATGCACACACTATTAGCACCACGCATTCCAATCATTTACCAATTACCTAAGATTCATAAGGACCCTATCAATCCCCCCAGCAATATCATGACAACCTTATTTTGGTTTCTGCGGATGTATCCGCTTTATATACCTGTATCCCACACCATCTAGGCCTCATGGCGGTAGACCTTAATTTGTCTAGGAATTCCAACCTTCCTCATACATAGGAATTTCATTATGGAACTCCTAAAATTTGCAACAAAACATGGATTTCTGGTTTCAGGGTACCTTCTTTCCACAGATCAAATGTGTGGCCATGGGGGCCAAATACTCCCGAAGTTTGGCCATCCTGTTCATGGCCCAATGAGAGGAGGATGTTGTCTATGCCCTTAACAGGCCCGAATTGGTCCTGTGGAGGGGAAAACGTGCCTCCTTGGACGCCTTTATGGCTGTTCTAAATAGAAATGATCGAGGCATCATTTTGAACTTAGAAGCCAGTCCGACTTCAATACACTTTTTGGACATGGAAATTACAGCCACCAATAACCGTCTAAAACGTAAAACTTTTCAAGCCTGACACGAACAGCTACATCCCAGTGGACAGCTGCCAACATAGTTTGTGGCTTCAGTCTGTCCCCCGTGGCCAGTTCCTCCGCCTTAGGCGTAATTGCACCAAGGACGGCGATTTTCTATGTCAATCCAACATCCTCCGACAACGATTCATGGAGAAGGGCTATAAACCCTCTGACTTAAACGCTGATATTGGTGCAGTTTCTTTGGTTGACAGATCTTCTATTCTGGAAACCTAAGTTAAAACTAGTAACGATGACAAATTTAAATGGTCCTTTTTCACCTCTTTCTACCCAGCACAATGACATAAAAAAAAAAAAAATCAACATTGGAAGGTACTTCTCAGTGGCCCCTCTCCCAGAAAAAGCAGGAATTATATTTAGGGGAGCACGTTCGATTCAGGGCAACATTGCCCCCAATATTAAAGATCCCCCAGGGTTGTTTCATTCTTCCCTGAATGCAAGGGTTATTTCCCTTGCAGAAAAGGTAATGTCTGCTTACACAATGTCTTAGGGAAACGAAAAACTGACACTTTCATGTCAACATGCAGAGTCTCTCTCTCTGTAAACAGCAGCAATTCTAACAATATGACACCCATATGTCACTGAAAAATTAACAAAAAGAATCGCGCTAGTAGGTGACAAAAATTGCATGAAAATATAAAAACTGTGATAACTTCTAAATGAGCACAGTTATACGCAAACAGAAAAAAACAATGTTAACAAAAGTAAATAAAAAATAAATCACTCATGCGATCTTGAAAAGTCAAAAGGGTGAACTAAAAGACAGTCTGGAAGGTGGCAGTAAACCACCTATCTTAATAAAACTCCAAGTGATTAACAAATATTCATCCGTGAAAAAAGCAGTCCACCACCAAGAATGGAAGGGGTCACTCCTTACCGGAAAGCCACGATCCCCCACTACAGAGGATCACAGCTCGCAAGCACAGCTGAAACTGGCAACTGAAACCCACATCGGTATCCACTACAGGGTCATCACAACATCAGCGGTTAAGGACCAACTCGTGGAAGGGGCGTACCATAAAATAAAGATGGAACTTGCATAGTGTAAAACCATAGAGGACTTTATTCAAAAACTCATAAATACAGTGTCATCCAGAAAAAAAGAGCCTCAAGTCCAGTCCGTTGGCCGTGTGGACTCGGACAAACCCGTCCTACTGGAGATGGAGCGCAGATTGGAGGTGACGTCAGCGAGTCGTCTAGCTCCTCCCTACGCGTTTCGTGACAACATCACAACTTCCAGGGGCAAGTTTTCACTGTTTTTATATTTTCATGCACTGTCACCTACTAGCGCGATTCTTTTTGTTTAAATTGGGATAGCTGTACCAGAGCAAGTAGTTCTTGTCAAGATGTGATCTCCTCCTCTGCTCCCCTCTTTTTGAAGTTAAAGCCAGGTGCACATTATTAGTTTTCCGTTCAACTCCGTGGGTTGCACGAAAATAAAAAAAACAAAACAAAACAAAACAAAACAAAAACAAAAAACAAAAACACGCTGGGGCTTATTTACGAAAGGCAAATCCACTTGAAAGTGCACTTGGAAGTGCAGTCGCTCTAATTCTAAGGGGTAGATCTGAAATGAGTGAAAGCTCTGCTGATCTTATCATCCAATCATGTGCAAGCTAAAATGCTATTTTCCTTGCATGTCCCCCTCGGATCTACAACGACTTTACTTCCAAGTGCACTTGCAGTGCAAAGTGGCTTTTCCTTTAGTAAATGACCCCCGCTGTACTAACCATGCGAGGTTAGTAAAGAGATCTCCCCCACTGGGCTGTTGTGTTATGACGGAGGGGGGTACACCCCCACACTAGAACACTGATCGTGGTTTTCCAGCATGCACATCCGACATACATATGGGCAGAAAGTAAGCTTTTTTTAAACTGAGTGTCCCAACATTTTGCCAGTGTGAACGGGGCTTAAGAGCCCTAGAAATAGCAGGGGTCTATTACCAGACACAAGACAATTAACAAGGTTTCACCAGCCCAAAAGTTGGGATATGCTCAGAGCTATGGAAAAACTCATTTACATGCTATGTGCTTAAGTAGCAATGATAATGGGACTGAAAAATAATGACATTACAGATAGCTCCTCTTTACAGTACTAACATCTATACAAATCTAGGTCTATCCTTATCACCATATACCAGAAATGTGGTATTCTGAGGGTTTAAACAATCAAGGTGCCAGCATATAGGCTTAATGCCTTCTTAAGAACACAATTACAAATTTATAATAGTTGAATCAGGCCCAGGTACTTCGACTTGGCCAGTTTCACCCACATGCCTCTTTTTGATTGACATTTGCAAGGGTGAATTCCACCATTTTTATTTGCAGAGCAATAATGAACTACCAGGAATGAGCATCATGGGTCTCCATGGAAACCAGCTATTAAAGCCCAATGCAATCCAAAGTGTATTTTGTTTTTTAAATAGCGAGTGTGGAAGGGTTAGAACCTTGCTCGGGTGTCAAGTCCTCCATTGAGGAGATTTGACCTTCACTGGGGAGATTTCTACTTTGACAGGAAGTAATCTCCCCAGTAAAAAGGACACAGAAGATTATGGCAAAGTTTTCACTGTTGTCACCACCTTCCTATCCTAGTTCTTTAACAGGCATGATAGATCGGAAGAAAAAAAGCTCCCCAATGGTGGACAGAAGTAAAAACCTGACACTAGCCAAAAATAAAAGCAAAATTTAAGCACGAGTTAAGTTTACATGTCTGAACATGATATCACCACAAAAGACTTGCATTACTGGAAATCCAGAAGTGGGCCCAAGGTGACAAAATGTGACCTGACTGAGGGTATATAGTTTTAGATCGACCTATATAAATGTGGAAAACCTTTCAGTGGATATTTGGAGGGGGGGGGGAACCACACCCCACTAGTGAAAGACTGCAGAATAATTCATTACTTTATAAATATGCAAAAATCCTCAGATGTAAATATTCATTTTACCAAAATGTATTGCTCTCAGGCTTTACTTTCAATCCAGTGAACATTTCCACCCACAGCTGCAAGCACTTCCAGAATAAAGTCTGGAGTTTTAGCATAAGGCCCCTTTCACACGAGGCAGACTCAGCTTCCACGGAGTCCGCCGGCTCAGCGGGAGATCTGTTGATCTCCGCTGAGCCGGCGGATGACAGGTCTCTCTGTGCTCACTGAGCGGGGAGGAGCTTGTCGAGCGCCACTGCTGCCTATGGAGAGATCGGACGAAAAAACGGACAGCATGTCAGGTTTCACCCGAACCGATCCACCAGCAACGGATCTGAATGCAGGGTCATCCGTCTGCTTTTAGTGAATCGGACCGGGTCGGATGTCAGCGGACATGTCTCCGCTGACATCTGTCGCTCCATAGGCTAACATGGAGTGCCCGTTCAGGTCCACCGTCAAAACTGACAGGCGGACCTGAACGGTCCGACCGTGTGAAAGGGGCCTTACCCTTCAGACACAGCTGGTCTTAATCCAAAAAAATGCTAGAATCAGTTTCTCTCAGAAGCACTTCATGGTCATAGCCAAGATGTTTGATGCAATTCACCAAGGCTACTTTCACACTGGGGTGTCGGCGGTAAAGCCCCGCTATTTGAAAAGCGTCGCATCTGGGAGTAAGGATGGATCACAGCAGGTTTTGTGAGTTGGCTGCCAATCCTGGTCTTAAAGGAACCTTTCCAAAACAGTGCATGCAATGACAGCTGGAGAAAACAAAAAATTAGCTAGGTTGAGTAGGACCAGTACAGTTGGGTCTGCCTCATTTAAATACCATTTGTAGCAAAATTTCACAGTGTATGATCATTATGCCTTTCATGAGTCCTGTAGATACAGTATCTCACAAAAGTGAATACACCCATCACATTTTTTGTAAAAAAATTCTCTTTTCATGTAACACTGAAGAAATGACTTTGCTACAATGTAAAGTAGTGTACAGCTTGTATAACATTGTAAATGTGCTGTCCCCTCAAAATAAGCCATTAATGTCTAAACCACTGGCAACAAAAGTGAGTACACCCCAAAGTGAAAATGTCCAAATTGGGCCCAATTAGCCATTTGCCCTCCCCGGTGTCATTTGATTTGTTAGTGTTACAAGGTCTCAGGTGTGAATGGGGAGCAGGTGTGTTAAATTTGGAGTGATCACTCACTCATACTGGTCACTGGAAGCTCAACATGGCATCTCATGGCAAAGAACGCTGGATCTAAAAAAAAAAAAAAAAAAAAAAAAAAAAAAAAAAAAGAAAAGCTCTACATGAAGATGGCCTAGACTATAAGAATATTGCCAAGACCCTGAAACTGAGCTGCAGCACGGTGGCCAAGACCATACAGCGGTTTAACAGGACAGGTTCCATTCAGAACAGGTCTCGCCATGATCGACCAAAGAAGTTGAGTGCACATGCTCAATGTTATATTCTTAATATCTACATTTTAATTCGGTCCTAAGTACATAATTGAGGATAGATAGAAATTATGGGGGTATGGAGGGATTATAATGTGCCAAAGGAAATTAGGTAAATAGATTTAAAATTTACAAAAACATTTTATTGAAATATATTGTCACATAATATTGACAAGGGGTATACAATCTAGGAATATAAAAAGGGGTGCACTTTACAGTTGGATTATAAGGAACAATACAGTTGGATAAGCCTGATGAGGGCCTTCAAAACAGGTAATTAATTCCTACATGTTTCGCAAAGACATTGGCATGTTCAGGGAAGCGATATGAGCCTGTGCCAACATTAAGACCCCTTTCACACTGGGGCGGTTTGCAGGTGTTATTGCGCTAAAAATACCGCCTGAAAACCGCCCCTAAACAGCCTCCGCTGTTTGTTCAGTGTGAAAGCCCGAGGGCTTTCACACTGAAGCGGTGCGCTGGCAGGAGAAAAAAATCTCCTGCAAACCGCATCTTTGGAGCGGTGAAGGAGCGTATTCACCGCTCCTGCCCATTGAAATCAATGGGACAGCGCGGCTATACCGCAGTAATACCGCGGCTATAGCCGCGCTATACGAGGGGTTTTAACCCTTTTTCGGCCGCTAGCGGGGGGTTAAAACCGCACCGCTAGCGGCCGAATACCGCGGTAAAACAGCGCTAAAAATAGCGCCATTTTACCGCCGACGCCCCCTACCGCCCCAGTGTGAAAGGGGCCTAAAGGTTTCTGTAGGCCACCCACCGGAACCAAAGTGGGAGAGGACAACCCCACCAAAAGCCAACAGGGCCAGACCACATCTATGGCTGCAGGGGGCTTACAGAGACCATATAAAATCAATATAATCAGAGGGGGAGCGCCTGGAGAATAGAGAGGTATGCTTAGGAGGCAAAAGGGATGGTAATCATGGAGCTATGCATCTCCAGAGGAGAGCAGAGAGGCTCAAATGAGCCAAAAACGGCACTCCTATGGGGATCACTAGAAGGAAGGTGTGATGGACAACCACAGAAGTTATGTCCCCATGTGTAATTCAGACTGGTAACAGGCACTCATGTTATACACACACACACACACACACACACACACACACACACAGTGGGGACAGAAAGTATTCAGACCCCCTTAAATTTTTCACCCTTTGTTAAATGATTTTAGCAAATGGCTGCAATATAAGTTTTTTTTTTCCTCATTAATGTACACAGCACCCCCTACTGACAGAAAAACACAGAATTGTTGACATTTTTGCAGATTATAAAAGAAAAACTGAAATATCACATGGTCCTAAGTATTCAGACCCTTTGCTGTGACACTCATATTTAACTCAGGTGCTGTCCATTTCTTCTGATCATCCTTGAGATGGTTCTACACCTTCATTTGAGTCCAGCTGTGTTTGATTATACTGATTGGACTTGATTAGGAAAGACACACACCTGTCTATACAAGACCTTACAGCTCACAGTGCATGTCAGAGCCAGTGAGAATCATGAGGTCAAAGGAACTGCCTGAAGAGCTGAGAGACAGAATTGTGGCAAGGCACAGATCTGGCCAAGGTTACCAAAAAATTTCTGCTGCACTTAAGGTTCCCAAGAGCACAGTGGCCTCCATAATCCTTAAATAGAAGACGTTTGGGATGACCAGAACCCTTCCTAGAGCTGGCCATCTGGCCAAACTGAGCTATCGGGGGAGAAGAGCCTTGGTGAGAGGTAAAGAAGAACCCAAAGATCACTGTGGCTGAGCTCCAGAGATGCAGTCGGGAGATGGGTGAAAGTTGTAGAAAGTCAATCACTGCAGCCCTCCACCAGTCAGGGCTTTACGGCAGAATGGCCTGACAGAAGCCTCTACTCAATGCAAGACACATAAAAAGCCTGCATGGAGTTTGCAAAAAAACACCTGAAGGACTCCAAGATGGTGAGAAATAAGATTCTCTGGTCTGATGAGAACAAGATAGAACTTTTTGGCTTTAATTTTAAGTGCCATGTGTGGAGAAGACCAGGCACTGTTCATTACCTGTCCAATACAATCCCAACAGTGAAGCATGGTGATGGCAGCATCATGCTGTGGGGGTGTTTTTCAGCTGCAGGGACAGGACCACTGGTTGCAATCGAGGGAAAGATTAATGCGGCCAAGTACAGGGATATTCTGAACGAAAACCTTCTCCAGAGTGCTCAGGACTTCAGACTGGGCTGAAGGTTTACCTTCCAACAAGACAATGACCCTAAGCACACAGCTAAAATAACGACAGAGTGGCTTCACAACAACTCCATGACTGTTCTTGAATGGCCCAGCCAGAGCCCTGACTTAAACCCAATTAAGTGTCTCTGGAGAGACCTAAAATGGCTGTCCAACGTTTGCCATCCAACCTGACAGAACTGGAGAGGATCTGCAAGGAGGAATGGCAGAGGATCCCCAAATCCAGGTGTGAGAAACTTGTTGCATCTTTCCCAAAAAGACTCATGGCTGTATTAGATCAAAAGGGTGTTTCTACTAAAAATACTGAGCAAAGGGTCTGAATACTTGGGACCGTGTGATATTTCAGTTTTTCTTTTTTAATAAATCTGCAAAAATGTGAACTCTATTTTTCTGTCAATATGGGGTGCTGTGTGTACATTGAGGAAAAAAAAAAATTGAACTTAAATGATTTTAGCAAATGGCTGCAATATAACAAAGTGAAAAATTTAAGGGGGACTGAACATACATACATACATAATTCTGTTTGAGAAACTATGTGTATATTCATTCTGTGGTAGGCAGATTATCATCCCCCACTTCGACGTTAGACATGCTGGTCGAACGGAATTCTTACTTCTAGCCCCCTACCCCCCCCCCCCCATACCCTTGTGGGGAGTGGATGGGAGGGGATAATGGAAGTAATATGGGAGTGGTTAGTTCGGCACAAAATTTAACCACTTCCCGCATGGCCTATAGCAGAATGACGGCCGGGCTGTGGTTCAATTATCCTGACTGGGCATAATACGACCTTCTGCAGAACAGCTGCCGTGCGCCCATGGGAGCGTGCATCGCGGCGATCGTGGTGCAGTGCGAGTCTGACACTGCTACACCTATTTTTCCAACGGAGCCCCTTTACCACGTGATCAGCCGTGTCCAATAATGGCTGATCACGATGTAAACAGGAAGAGCCGTTAAATCGGCTTTTCCTCACTTGAGTCTGACAGAAGCGAGGAGAGCCGATCGGCGGCTCTGACGGGGGGGGGGGGTCTGTGCCGATTGTTTCAGCGCAGCCCCACCTCTGATGCCCACACTGGACCAGCAGGGAAGCACATAACATGTGGATTGCCAGGTACATCCCCCATGGCCATCCACATGTGCAAATGAATGCCCAATCTATGCCAGTGCCCAGAAATGGGCACTGAGTGGCACCATTATGGAACAAATGAATTCAGTGATGCCCAGCAGTGCCACCCATCAGTGTCAGTGCCACCTATGAGTGCCCATCATTGAAGACATACTTATTTAAAAAAATTTAACAGAAACAAGAAACTTTTCAAAATTTGTTTTTTATGTTGCGCAAAAAAAAAAAAAAAAAAAAAAATCAGGTGATCAAATACCACCAAAAGAAAGTTCTATTTGTGGGAACAAATAAAAAAAAAAAAAAAAAAAATTTGCTTAGGTACAGTGTAGCATGACTGCGCAATTGTCATTCAAATTGCGACAGCGCTGAAAGCTGAAAATTGGCTTGGGCAGGAAGGTGTCCAAGTGCCTGGTATTGAAGTGGTTAACAAAGGGATCAGGTTTATTTAAGTCAAGAGCTGCTTGCAGGAAGTCTCTTCCACATTTTCTCTTCACTTCTAAGAAGACTGCAGAAACCCAGCATACAGACATTACAGCTGCTCTCAGGACAAAGGAAATTGCAGCCATTTTTAAGCTCATATCTTGAACTTTTTTGAAGCAAACAACTTTATCTCATATCTGATCTTATTTGAAGCTAAATTTATTTTGTATTTGAATGTACAACTTTTGTAAGTATTTTTGTAACTTGTATGGAAATAAATCACACGGTTTGATTCAAGCTGACTCAGGTCATACAATTAAGAAATTTGTCTCACAAAAAAGGTAGAAGTGTCTCTTCACAGCTAAAGCTACTTTTTACACTCAACGTCATATCCAGAGGTTGTCTTTGGGAAATAGACAAATGAGTGCTGCCAGCATTGCCACAGAGGTTGAAGGGGTGGGTTGGTCAGGAGGCCAGTGCTCAGACCATACGCCACACACTGCATCAAAATTGGTCTGCATGGCTATCGTCCCAGAAGGAAGCCTCTTCTAAAGATGCACAAGAAAGCCCGCAGTTTGCTGAAGACAAGCAGATTAAGAACATGGATTACTGGAACCATCTCCTGTGGTCTGATGAGACCAAGATAAACTTATTTGGTTCAGATGGTGTCAAGCGTATGTGGTGGCAACCAGGTGAGGAGTACAAAGACAAGTGTGTCTTGCCTACAGTCAAGCATGGTGATGGGAGTGTCATGGTCTGGGGCTGCATGAGTGCTGCCAGCACTGGGTAGCTATAGTTCGAGGGAACCACGAATGCCAACATGTACTGTGACACACTGAAGCAGAGCATGATTCCCCTTCCTTCGGAGACTGGGCCGCAGGGCAGTATTCCAACATAACCCCAAACACACCTCCAAGATGACCACTGCCTTGCTAAAGAAGCCGAGGGTAAAGGTGATGGACTGGCCAAGCAGGTCTCCAGACCTAAACCCTATTGAGCTTCTGTTGGGCATCCTCAAATGCGCAAGGTGTCCAACATCCACCAGCTTTGTGATGTCGTCATGGAGGATGGGAAGAGGACTCCAGTGGGAACCTGTGAAGCTCTGGTGAACTCCATGCCCAAGAGGGTTAAGGCAGTGCTGGAAAATAATGGTGGCCACACAAAATATTAACACTTTGGGCCCAATTTGGACATTTTCACTTAGGGGTGTACTCACTTTTGTTGCCAGTGGTTTAGACATTAATGGCTGTGTGTTGAGTCATTTTGAGGGGACAGCAAATTTACACTGTACATACTAGCTGTACACTCACTACTTTACATTGTAGCAAAGTAATTTCTTCAGTGTTGTCACATGAAAAGATAAAATATTTACAAAAATGTGAGGGGTGTACTCCCTTTTGTGAGATATTGTACATGCCATAATGGCTCTCAAAGGAGGTTTTACTTTCAATCCAGTGAACATGACCACCCACAGCTGCTGGCACTTCCAGAAAAAAGTCTGGAGTTTTATCATAATCCTTTAGACACAGCTGGTCATCTAAATGCTAAATTCTTCTCCATCAGTTTTTCCTCTCAGAAGCACTTCTGAGATCTGCTGGGAATGAAGATGGCCAAAAAGTTAGAGGGGTTTTTAAACTAGGCGATGGGGGGGGGAGGGTCCAGAGACAGTGATAGCCAGCGCGGAAGATATTCCAGAGGGTAGTATTGGGGGCATTAGTGGTAGGTTAACCAAAGCACAAAAACACAAGGTGAGTATAGTAGCAAGTCCAAGTTGCAATCTTGAAACACCCAATACGAGGACAATATGCGACCGGTCTAAACTATGTGGCATGTTCACCAATGCCAGGAGCCTGGCGGACAAGATGGGTGAACTAGAGATACTGTTGTACAAGGAGGATTTGGATTTTGTGGGAATTTCAGAGACCTGGTTCAACAGCTCTCATGATTGGCTGGCAAACATTCAAGGGTATACCCTATACCGCAAGGATAGAGAGGGTAAAAAAGGGGGAGGGGTATGCCTATATATCAAGAATAATGTACAAGTGAATGTGAGAGATGACATCACTGAGGGGGCTAGGGAGGAGGTGGAATCTTTATGGGTAGAGCTCCAAAGGGATGAAGCTAAGGGGAAAATAATACTGGGAGTATGCTATAGGCCCCCTAACCTGAGGGAGGAAGTGGAGACGGATCTCCTATCACAAATTGGATTAGCAGCAAGGATGGGAAGTGTTATCATAATGGGGGATTTTAATTATCCAGACATAGACTGGGCGGAGGGAACCGCGCATTCATTTAAGGCTCGCCAGTTCCTTAATGTCTTGCAGGACAATTTTATGGGTCAGATGGTAGACGCACCAACTAGAAATAAAACATTACTAGATATACTGATTACCAACAATACAGACCTGATAACAGATGTGGAAATATGGGGCAATTTAGGTAACAGCGATCACAGGTCAATTAGTTTCAGTATAAATCACACAAATAGGAGACATGAAGGGAACACAAAGACACTGAATTTCAAAAGAGCCAACTTCCCTAAACTACAAACCTTGCTAAAAGGCATAAATTGGGATAAAATATTAGGAACAAAGAATACAGAGGAGAGATGGGTTTGCTTTAAGAGCATATTAAATAAGGGCATTAGCCAATGTATCCCATTGGGTAATAAATTTAAAAGAGCGAACAAACATCCTGGATGGCTTAACTCCAATATAAAAATGCATATAAAAGCAAAGGAGAAGGCCTTCAAAAAATACAAGGTTGAGGGATCATCCACAGCATTCAGAATTTATAAAGAATGCAATAAGAAATGTAAGGGTGCAATTAGGATGGCTAAGATAGAACATGAAAGACACATAGCGGAGGAGAGCAAAAAAAATCCCAAGAAATTCTTTAAGTATGTAAACAGTAAAAAAGGGAGGACAGACCATATTGGCCCCATAAAGAATGAGGAAGGACATCTGGTTACAAAGGATGGGGAGATGGCAGAGGTATTGAATTTATTCTTCTCCTCAGTATTCACGAGTGAATCGGGGGGCTTCAGTAACCAAAACTGCAGTGTTTATCCTCATGACACAACACAGGAAGCACCTACATGGTTAACAGAGGACGGAATTAAAATTAGACTTGAGAAACTTAACATTAATAAATCACCGGGACCAGATGGCTTGCATCCGAGGGTACTTAGGGAACTCAGTCAGGTGATTGCCAGACCGTTGTTCCTAATTTTTACAGACAGTCTATTGACTGGAATGGTGCCAGCTGATTGGAGAAAAGCCAATGTAGCACCAATATTTAAAAAGGGCCCAAAAAACATCCCTGGGAATTACAGACCAGTTAGCCTAACATCAATAGTATGTAAACTCTTGGAGGGGATGATAAGGGACTATATACAAGATTTTAGTAATAAGAATGATATCATTAGCAGTAATCAGCATGGATTCATGAAGAATCGTTCTTGCCAAACCAATCTATTAACCTTCTATGAGGAGGTGAGTTGCCATCTAGATAAAGGAAGGCCCGTAGACGTGGTGTATCTGGATTTTGCAAAAGCATTTGACACAGTTCCCCATAAACGTTTACTGTACAAAATAAGGTGCGTTGGCATGGACCATAGGGTGAGTACATGGATTGAAAACTGGCTACAAGGGCGTGTTCAGAGGGTGGTGATAAATGGGGAGTACTCAGAATGGTCAGGGGTGGGTAGTGGGGTCCCCCAGGGTTCTGTGCTGGGACCAATCCTATTTAATTTGTTCATAAATGACCTGGAGGATGGGATAAACAGTTCCAGCTCTGTATTTGCAGACGATACTAAGCTAAGCAGGGCAATAACTTCTCCGCAGGATGTGGAAATCTTGCAAAAAGACCTGAACAAATTAATGGGGTGGGCGACTACATGGCAAATGAGGTTCAATGTAGAAAAATGTAAAATAATGCATTTGGGTGTCAAAAATATGAATGCAATCTATACACTGGGGGGAGAACCTCTGGGGGAATCTAGGATGGAAAAGGACTTGGGGGTCCTAGTAGATGATAGGCTCAGCAACGGCATGCAATGCCAAGCTGCTGCTAATAAAGCAAACAGAATATTGGCATGCATTAAAAGGGGGATCAACTGCAGAGATAAAACGATAATTCTCCCGCTCTACAAGACTCTGGTCCGCCCGCACCTGGAGTATGCTGTCCAGTTCTGGGCACCAGTCCTCAGGAGGGACGTACTGGAAATGGAGCGAGTACAAAGAAGGGCAACAAAGCTAATAAAGGGTCTGGAGGATCTTAGTTATGAGGAAAGGTTGCGAGCACTGAACTTATTCTCTCTGGAGAAGAGACGCTTGAGAGGGGATATGATTTCAATTTACAAATACTGTACTGGTGACCCCACAATAGGGATAAAACTTTTTCGCAGAAGAGAGTTTAATAAGACTCGTGGCCACTCATTGCAATTAGAGGAAAAGAGGTTTAACCTTAAACTACGTAGAGGGTTCTTTACTGTAAGAGCGGCAAGGATGTGGAATTCCCTTCCACAGGCGGTGGTCTCAGCGGGGAGCATTGATAGCTTCAAGAAACTATTAGATAATCACCTGAATGACCGCAATATACAGGGATATGTAATGTAATACTGACACATAATCACACACATAGGTTGGACTTGATGGACTTGTGTCTTTTTTCAACCTCGCCTACTATGTAACTATGTAACTTCATGTTCATAGCCAATAGCATGTTTGATGCAATCCACTAAAGGTCCATTACAACAGTCATTGATAATCCCAGATGATGTCCTTGCCAACCATGTACAACAGTGCATTAAGGATGGATAACACACCTCATTAGCTAGGTTGAATAGCTAGGTTGAATAGGACAGTGGCATGTCATGCAAGTACCATTTGTAGAAATAGTCCATTGTCCGGAGCATGGTGCCTTGCACGAGTTTTTTTCATAAGCTTCTAGTACACCTGGGAAGATGCTCAGCAGAGTAGACTGATGGGGAAACTTTTTCAGCTTCCACATACAATACCGTGTAGGCTTTAAAGTGTTGATGAAATGGGCAATCTTAGACAACGTCATCTTTCTCTCTCCAGATGTGCATTTTTTTTCCTCCCACATTCACATCAGTACCTGCCCTCAAGAAACTTGCAATCTAAAGGTTCGCCACAATTTTCCTTTAGACTTACCAACTATATTATATAATCTGAGGTCAAACCTAAAAACTTGATTTGTAAAATTCCTCTAGTCTATACAGCACGACTTCTGGTCTAATGCCCAATATCATGGTCTCCAGATGAGCAGTCAATACCATACATCATGTGTAACCTAACCAAAATTTTCAAAGGCGTTTCATCTGTCTTCAGGGAGTATAAGGAACATACCTAAATAGAAAAGTAAATATGCCCAATTTCAAAGCAAAACAGAAGTTTTTTTTTTTATATACTACATAGTTGAAAGTAAATCTAATAATATTGAGAAATTGTATAATGTATAGCCAGCCTAAAAGGTCCACAACTCACTCATACATATACTAGGGCTAGTGTAGACAGGAGCCAATTAACCTACCAGAATGTCTCTGAAGTGTGGGAGAAAACCTACACATACACAGGGAATACATGAATACCCCAGGCAGGTAGTTCCATGGATGGGATTTGAACCGACAACCCTATTGCTGCCAGCCAGCCAGCAGTGCTGAACCACATGAATTCACAATGTAAAATAAAGATTTTCAGTAGATTTACACTCTTCTCCCACTGCTATTATATCCAAAATGGAAACTAATAATAATAAACCATCATGACTCCATTTTGTATACCTCTGCCATGTTTTGTAAAGTCTTGTTGTATAAGAATCTGCAAGAATGCTTGCACAGCATTTCCCCCCTCATGTGCTCAAGCCCGTTCTTGGAATGTATATCCCGTTTAGCCTTAGGCAATCAGCTGAGATATGTGACTAATGACCAGATGTCCTATCTAAACTGTTGATCGATATACATGAACAAACAAACTGGTATACCCTAGATATGTATGCATTAAACTAACCCCCCCCCCCCCCCCTTTGTTCTATACTGAATATAAGCTACTTTTGTGCTCAATAAAGACAGACATCTTTTTAACTCACATCTCGTTTCATGAGTTTCATTTGGGTGTCTCACGGTACTGGGGGTCACAGTGGTCTGCCGAAGTTAAACAGGGTGGTCATCCAGAACCAGAGTTCCTTTCAGAAACCATTCAAAAGGCAGAGATGACCTAAATGCCATTAGTTATGTACTACAATGTTCTTCTAAGAGGACTTCATATTATTTACATACACCCGATATACACAAGGGAAGTGGGGGGCAAACTGCTCAATGGTGGTCAAAGACCGAAGTAAATCTTGGACACTTAACCAAAACTAAAATCATTTCAGTTGAAGGGAGGTTTAAGAGATTAAAAAGTGATATCACCAAAACTTGGATGATTAAAAAGGACAGGAAATACAGAAGTGGACCCGTGGAGATGTGACATGGCTGAGTGCATGTAGATAAACTTTATATCATGGGTCAGCAACCTTTCCAATTAAGGGTTGAATTCAATGTTTGTGAATGCATAGAGGGCTGCATTCACCAAATAAATGAAGATACTAATAATCCTAACATGGTAAAAACAGTACAGGTTTATCTCACTTTAAAGGTTCTTCACCACAAAGCCAGTTCACCCTGAGGGAGCACGTGGCTGGGGGAATTCAGATTTTACTGTGCCCTCCCCCCGCCTGGCACCCAAGGGTGGCCGACATCAGCTAGCATGGTCTTTAGATCAGGGCCCATCCCCAAGTGAGAAGGGGTCCCTAATAGGGCCCCCCTCCCCCAAAGCAGTGTCCTCTGTCCACCTTCACATCACCCCCATGGTGTCCTCTGCCACCCCCCATAGCAAGTTTCCTGTGCCCTCATAGTGTGCCCTCTGCCCCCATAGCTGCTGACGAAAAAAATTTGCAGCTGGAACTCCACTTTAAAACTAGAACCAAGAAAATTAAAACAAATTGTCATTGACAACGATCAGATTTAAATTTTTCTTTAAAAAAAAAAAAAAAAAAAAGATAAAATTGCTTGCTACTGCCAATAGTCTCCACATTTTGTTCAATAGACACATTGAGAGAAATCAATATCCCGCCTTTACAACTACATGATTTTTAAAAGAGAAGTGCCTGTTGAGGCTACTGTGAAAGTGTGCTGTATCAAAAACAGTTTCACTCCAAAACAAGGGAAGCAGACTTTAGCTGCATGCCCACTGCAAGCTAAAGCCCCCCCCCCCCCCCCAAAAAAAAATAATTAAAAATAAAAAATTTAAAAAAAAAAAAAAAAAAAACAAAAAAAAAAAAAACACACACTACACACCTCAAATGCTGTTAGGAGCATTTTTTTTTAGGCTAGTGTGCATGGAGCCTAAAGCTTCAAACAAATGCAATTGTTAAAGTTTCAGTAGATAAAATACATGACAAATCAGCTAAAGTTAATGGACCGCTACCAAAAAGGGCATACAAAGTAAGGCGAAATAAAAACCATGCAGGAATGTCCATTTTCTTTTTACAGCCCTCCTTTTTGCTAGGAACATGAAGGTCTTCCACGTTTCAAACTTCAAAATATATCAACTTTGTTCTCCCTAAATATATTACTTGCATGAAAAGGTGACCACTGAAAAAAAAAAAAAAAAAAAAAAAAAAAAAAACAGAACAAGGAAAAACATATGGCTTTGGGGTTTTTTTTGTGATCGATACACCCTTCAGTTGGAGGTGAATTGAACACTGCAAGTCAGCATAGCAGATTCCTTGAACACAATTAAAGCCAACAGTAAACCATGTTTATTGTATTTCATGCACTATTGAAACGTCAACATAAAAAAAGGTTTTCGGTCTCAAATTTTAGGTAGGAATTCCAGAAATAATGGCGAAATGCTGTGCCGCACAGTTGGCTAGGGCTCTGGATTAGATGCACAGCCAAAGATTGGTGCATAGAGACCTGAAGCCGGACAACATCTTGCTCATGGACAAGGAATGCCAGTGTCAAATTGTGGGACTTTGGCCTATCTCGGGCTATTGGCAGTATTGTTACTTCAGGTGTCACACATCTAATCTGTCCCCAGAGCAGTGTGCCATGAAGAGCGAGGAGTATTCAGTCGTGACAACAAGCATAGATTCCTGGGATTTTGCTGTTTGTTGCTCTAATGGGTGACTATCCCTGGGAAGGTGCTGTGGCAAATGAGATGCAACAGGCCTTCCACTGCTGGCAGAAGAGTGTCTAACATTTCTCCACCAGCTCAGCACACTGGAAGAAGTTGACAAAAGCACTGAACATGAACAAAAAGCTTTGAAAAAAAAAAAAAAAAAAAAAAAAAAAAAAAAACGATCCTCTGTTCTTTCCATCACAAACTGTATTCGTTATACTTTGAGAGTTTAAGAAGAATTCTCTGAGGTGAAAAAACAGAGGATGAATCCACAGAGGGGAGCAGTGTATGAATGTTCAGAAGATTTAGACAAAGACAGAGTGGAAGAGTGAACTTGTTACAATGCCGGCCCAGGAATCTACATGGCCACCAGCACATGTTGGCATATTGTATCACTTAATTCTAAGCTAGCGTTAGTGGTTTTTAACCTGGTAGTTTATACTTGCCCAGTCACACACCCCTAATTTTCTGTGAAATTACCCACATACACTTAAATATTCTACTTTCTGCTAACCATGTTGGTCTGTAACCCCATTGTGTCTTCGTACCATTACCGTAATCATTTTACTCTCTGCATGTCTTTGAAACTTCTAAACCCAACAAAAAAAAAAAAACGCTTTGTAAAAGATGTTTAACTGCAGAAAGCCTTATGAAACTTACCTTCACTTGACATGGCCCCTTTTCCCGCTAAGAGCCATAATTTACGAATCATGGCTCAGGGGGACCAAGTCCACGCCCCACACTATATAAGGCGTGGACGGAGAGATGGTGCGATTTAGATTAAGCAGGCAGGTTATTCAGTTAGTGGCAGAGATATAGACACACACACACTATGCATCCAGTGTAGCCTATATCTACAGTGCATTCCGTGGTGTACTGTTTCTACTACTTTTCTGGTGGTGTACACAGTACACGATACAGTGCAGCCATAGTGCAGTTGCTACTACACTTCTGGTGGTGTACACAATACAGTGCAGTGTTGCAAAACAAAATATACAGTGGGGACGGAAAGTATTCAGACCCCCTTAAATTTTTCACTGTTATATTGCAGCCATTTGCTAAAATCATTTAAGTTCATTTTTCCCCCCTCATTGATGTACACAGCACCCCATGTTGACAGAACAGAATTTACATTTTTGCAGATTTATTAAAGAAAAAACTGAAATATTACATGGTCCTAAGTATTCAGACCCTTTGCTGTGACACTCATATATTTAACTCAGGTGCTGTCCATTTCTTCTGATCATCCTTGAGATGGTTCTACACCTTCATTTGAGTCCAGCTGTGTTTGATTATACTGATTGGACTGGATTAGGAAAGCCACACACCTGTCTATACAAGACCTTACAGCTCACAGTGCATATCAGAGCAAATGAGAATCATGAAGTCTAAAGGAACTGCCTGAAGAGCTCAGACAAAATTGTGGCAAGGCAGAGATCTGGCCAAGGTTACAAAAAATTTCTGCTGCACTTAACCACATCAGCCCTGGAAGAATTTACCCCCCTTCCTGACCAGAGCACGTTTTGCGATTCGGCACTGCGTCGCTTTAACTGACAATTAGGCGGTCCTGTGACGTGGCTCCCAAACAAAATTGACGTCCTTTTTTTCCCCACAAATAGAGCTTTCTTTTGGTGGTATTTTATCACCTCTGCGTTTTTTATTTTTCGCGCTATAAACAAAACAGCAACAATTTTGAAAAAAAAAAAAAAAAAAAAAAACGCATTATTTTTTACATTTTGCTAAAATAAATATCACCCAACAATATATATATAAAAAAAAATTTCTTCCTCAGTTTAGGCCGATACGTATTCTACATATTTTTTTTTTGGGGGGGGGAAATCGCAATAGGCGTTTGGTTTGCGCAAAAGTTATAGCATTTACAAAATAGGGGATAGTTTTATGGCATTTTTTTTTTTTACTAGTAATGGCGGTGATCAGCGATTTTTATTGTAACTGACGTTATGGCAGACATGTCGGACATTTTTGGGACTATTGTCATTTATACAGCTATCAATGCTATAAAAATGCATTGATTCCTGTATAAATGACACTGGCAGTGAATGAGTTAACCACTAGGGGGCGGGGAGGGGTTAAGTCAGTACTGGGGAGTGATTAACTGTAGGGGGGATGGGCTAGCTGTGGCACGTCACTGATTTCTGTTCCCGATCACAGGGAGCAGATATCAGTGACACTGTCAATAGGCAGAACGGGGAGATGCTTGTTTACATCAGCATCTCCCCATTCATCCTCTCCGTGAGGCGATCGTGGGTATCCCCACGGCGGGAAATTCAAATAGACGTACCTGTAAGCCCATTTGCCCAGCCATGCCATTCTGCCGACGTACATCGGCGTGCACCGGTTGGGAAGGGGTTAAGGTTCCTAAGAGCACAGTGGCCCCCATAATCCTTGAATGGAAGAGGTTTGGCCGTCCAACCAAACTGAGCTATCGGGGGAGAAGAGCCTTGGTGAGAGAGGTAAAGAAGAACCCAAAAGATCACTGTGGCTGAGCTCCAGAGATGCAGTCGGGAGATGGGAGAAAGTTGTAGAAAGTCAACCATCACTGCAGCCCTCCACCAGTTGGGGCTTTATGGCACAGTGGCCCGATGGAAGCCTCTCAGTGCAAGACACATGAAAGCCCGCATGGAGTTTGCTAAAAAAACACTGAAGGACTCCGAGATGGTGAGAAATAAGATTCTTTGGTCTGATGAGACCAAGATAGAACTTTTTGGCCTTAATTCTAAGTGGTATGTGTGGAGAAAACCAGGCACTGTTCATCACCTGTCCAATACAATCCCAACAGTGAAGCATGGTGATGGCAGCATCATGCTGTGGGGGTGTTTTTCAGCTGCAGGGACAGGACAACTGGTTGCAATCGAGGGAAAAATGAATGCGGCCAAGTACAGGGATATCCCTGACGAAAACCTTCTCCAGAGTGCTCTGGACCTCAGACTAGGCCAAAGGTTTACCTTCCAACAAGACAATGACCCTAAGCACACAGCTAAAATAATGGAGTGGCTTCACAACAACTCTGACCGTTCTTGAATTGCCCAGCCAGAGCCCTGACTTCAACCCAATTAAGCATCTCTGGAGAGACCTAAAAATGGCTGTCCACCAACATTTACCATCCAACCTGACAGAACTGGAGAGGATCTGCAAGGAGGATCCCCAAATCCAGGTGAAAAACTTGTTGCATCTTTCCCAAAAAGACTCATGGCTGTATTAGATCAAATGGGTGCTTCTAGTAAATATTAAGCAAAGGGTCTGAATACTTAGGACCATGTGATATTTCAGTTCTTTCATAAATCTGCAAAAATGTCAACAATTCTGTGTTTTTCTGTCAATATGGGGTGCTGTGTGTACATTGAGGAAAAAATGAACCTAAATGATTTTAGCAAATGGCTGCAATATAACAAAGTGAAAAATTTAGGGGGTCTGAATAATTTCCGTCCCTACTGTACATCATGTCCGGAAGGCCACCAAGGAAAGGCAGATGCTCACAGGCCACTAAAAGAGGGCAAGTAGGCTCTGTGTCTACAGTCAATAGTGATGGTCATGGACATGGTGCATACTCTGCAGGTGGCCCTGGGGCACGCTTGTCCTGTTTTCTGCTGCTGGCCATGTTATTGAGCCAGAACATGCAGAAGAGTTGGTGGAGTGGATAACAAAGCAGTCCTCATCCTCTGTCACACAGGCTCAGAGTAGTTTGCGTTCCAATGCAGCTGCCAAAGCTGCCTATTCCACCGGCTCCTAGCCTAGAGAGGGGGTGCCCAAGAAGGACAATAAACTGGCAGTCATGTTCCTCTAGCCACAGCATACTGCTTAGCTTGCTCCAGTGACGAGGAGGGAGGAGGAGGAGGAGGAACAACTCAGACAGGATGTCCTCTAGGGGGCAGCTTAAGGGCAGCCACCCTACTGCATCACACCGCAGAGCTCCGCACTGCTGATTTTGAAAAGTTCCTTAGCGTGGGCCTTTGACCCGTGTGCAGCAGATCACACAGTTGCTGTTTGCAACCCATGTCTGAAGTGGATCAAGCGTGACCAGGACAGCAGCCGCTTGGGCACCACATGCTTGACCAGACATATGACGACCTCCCTAGCAGTCCGTTGGCAACAGCACTTGAAAGACCCACAAAGAAAAAAAGGCAGATTTCTCCTTACTCCTCATCTGGGATCTCCAACCCCACCATACCTCCAGTCCTCTCAAAAACCTGCAGAGGAATGAAGGTATAGCAATTGGTGTCCCAAGTACTTGCAGCCAATCTGCTATCAGTACACCTCCGATTTTAGCAGGCAAAATTTCCCTACCACAGTTGCTAAACCGTAAACAAATTCGGTCCCAACCACCCACATGCTCAGCGTCTGAATGCCAGCTTGGCCAAATTGCTAGTACTGAAACTGCTGCCTTTTCAGCTGGTAGACTCTGCCACCTTTCGTGAATTTGTGTAATGTGCTCTACCTCAGTGGCAGGCTGCAAAACTGCATTTCTTTTTACAGAAGGCCATTCCGGCTCTCTACCGGCATGTGGAAAGCAGTGTTTTGGCCTCGTAGAACAGGGCGGTCAGCAGTAAGGTGTATATTACCACTGACTCATGGTCTAGCAGGCATGGGCAGGGACGTTACCTTTCCTTCACCGCACACTGGGCAACTCTGCTGGCAGCTGGGAAGGATGCAGGACAGGGTTTAGTATTGTTGGAGTTTTTCACTCCCCTCCACAGCCTAATCAGTGCTATGTGACCTTGCTGCTTGCCCCCGCCTGGCGGTCCGTTGGGGTACTTGTGGTCAACCTGGTTGCCTTGGCCGAAGAGTTTTCGGGGAGAGCTCTCTGCCTCAACCCCGGGGGAGACTTTGCAGACCCAGACCAATGCTGCATTCCAGTATATTGGTTGCGACCGACCAATGCACTGCCTGTGAGCATCATGGAAATTCATATTCCCATAGTACTCCTCTCTACATATGTCCGCATACTAATAGATGTTCCATTGTTTTAATGCAGCCAATTTGCATCGGACTCCTGACGATTGGTTATAAGCCAAGAAACACGTCAAGTTAATAACTATGGATGCACATATCAACTTACTGTACAATGTATTCCTTTTTGCAACTGTACAATCGGTTTAAATTATGCCCGTTAATATACTGTTTATATATGCTCAATTGTGCCCTATGATGCTTCCATCTATGAGTGTACTAGGTTTCAGGATCTACGCTATTAAATCTTTTTACTATCACCACTAGGGATGGAGCTTCGAGTTTGAGTCGAACTCATGTTCGACTCGAACATTGGCTGTTCGCCGAACAGCAAACAATTTGGGGTGTTCACGGCAAATTCGAATGCCGCGGAACACCCTTTAAAAGTCTATGGGAGAAATCAAAAGTGCTAATTTTAAAGGCTTATATGCAAGTTGTCATAAAAAGTGTTTGGGGACCCGGGTCCTGCCCCAGGGGACATGGATCAATGCAAAAAAAAAAAAAAGGCTGTTTTTTCAGGAGCAGTGATTTTAATAATGCTTAAAGTCAAACAAAAGTGCAATATCCCTTTAAATTTCGTAGCTGGGGGGGGTGTCTATAGTATGCCTGTAAAGGGGCGCATTTTTCCCGTGTTTAGAACAGTCTGACAGCAAAATGACATTTCGAAGGAAAAAACCTATTTAAAAACTTCTCGCAAGCTCTAATGGCTGTGAAATTAGTGAGGAAGGACAGGATCAAGCAGAAAGCATTTCTAAAGGAACTCTCCATGTCCATCTCTGTCAAACCACCAAGGCATTATAACCACCTATCCAATCTTCATTGAAACCCTGGACCATTATCTCATGACCCAGGAGCTGGCTATAGCTGGAACCCTACATGACCCCATTGAGCCTCAGATGAGCCAATTATATATTTGGTTTAGTGGGTCTCATAACTGGAGACCAAAAAAATTAAAATAAAAATTTGCTGAAATCAATTGATAGGGTTACATACTTCTACAGAAAGAAAACGTTCTTATTGCCATTGTCAACTCCAGTGTTCTACTCTGAATTAAAATTTAATTACCCCCATCTTTAACTTCAATAGGGTCTTCTAACAATCAGGAGGTTACTATGAAAGTGTCACATCAACTAGCTCAGCCCAGAATTAGGGAAGCAGATTGACAATTGAATATGAATAAGCCTAAGCTTTAGTAGAAAAAAAAATAACATTTGAAGCTAGCTAAAGCTAGACCGACCAATAAGTCATACAAAGTGGAATTTGAGAAAAATGTTCAGAACTTCCCTGTTTCCATCTATTACATTCCTGTTTTTTGCGAGAACACGAATGTCTTGCCCAGGTTTTAAACTTAAAAAAAACGGAGTTACTTACCGGTAACATCCTTTTCCAGGAATCTTTCAGGACAGCACCATAGAGAGACACTGGCTCCTCCCCTCTTAGGAAACACCGCCTTCCAATTCAATATTTAAATCTCATCCTCCCACCGGCCCCTCAGTTCTTCACGAGTTCCTCCGGCCAGCTGGGGAGACACAAGAATACGTCATACAAATCTTTATCTTATCTGACGTTCTCATGCGATGAGTTCTCATAATCAATAACCTGGGTGGGTACTAGTGCTGTCCTGAAAGATTCCTGGAAAAGGATGTTACCGGTAAGTAACTCCATTTTTCCCCATTCATCTTTCAGGACAGCACCATAGAGAGGATAAGCGAGCACCTTACCTTAGGGAGGGACTACTGCCTGCAGCGCCTTACGCCCAAAGGCTTGGTCTTTGGCTGACAGCAGGTCCAATCTGTAATGCTTCACAAACGTGGAAAAACTGGACCACATTGCTGCTCTACAGATCTGCTCCGGAGAAGCACCAGCCCACTCTGCTTGAGAAGTTGCCACTGCCCTGGTGGAATGTGCTTTAATACCCTCCGAGGGCACCAAACCCCCGATTACATAGGCCTGGCTAATGGCCAACCTTAACCATCTGGCTATTGATCGTTTAGAGGCTTTAAACCCTTTCCTAGCCCCTGAAAATACAAAAAAAAAAAGAATCGGATTTCCTAAACTGTTTTGTACTAAGTACTGAAGGACGCACCTTCTAACGTCCAGTTTGTAAAAAATATGCTCCTGTTCCCTCACAGGATTCGAACAGAAGGTAGGTAAAATAATTTCTTGCCCCCTATGAAAACTAGAGGCCACTTTTGGCAAAAAGGCCGGATCCGTCTTAAAAATAAAACGGTCCGGAAAAACCTGAAAAAAAAGGCGCCCTAATAGAAAGGGCTTTGAGTTCACTCTCTCTCCTTGCTGTGGTGATCGCCACCAAAAACACTGTTTTGAGGGTGATCAACTTTAAAGGTACAGGATTCCAATGGCTCAAAAGGATCCCCTGTAAGAGTCTAACACTAAAGAAAGATCCCACACTGGAAATGGGGAAATTTTAACTGGCCTTTGTCTGCCTAAAGCTCTAAAAAACCTAGCTACCCAAGGATCTATAGCTAGCGGCTTTTCCACTATAGTGCCGAGACCTGTCCTTTCAAGGTGCTAAGGGCTAATCCTTTGTCCGCTCCTGCCTGCAGAAATTCTAATACTGCTACAGAACTTCGTACATCGAAGGAGCTTTCTGTGCACCAACTATTAAAGCGTTTCCACACCTTTAGGTAAATGGCTTGCGTCTCTTTTCCTGCAATTTAGGAGAGTTGTCACTAGCCGATCCGAGAAACCTTTGCCCTTCAGCAATTCTTCCTCAGTAGCCACGCTGTGAGGTTCCATCGCTCCACCTGAGGGCAACAGATTCGACCCTGAGAAAGAAGATCCTCCTGGATAGGCAGAATCCAGGGAGGTTCCACCGTCAGACTCTTCAAGAGAGAACCACGGCTTCCTTGGCAAGTGTGGTGCTATCAGAATGAGGGTTGTGTCTGACCGAAATTTTCTCAGAACTGCTGGAATCATTACGGGAGGGGGGAAGGCATAACACTTTGAGAAACGCCAGCTCTGAGCTAGTGCATCCACCCCGGCTGCTCCGTCCCATCTGTTTAGGGAAAAGAACAGACGAGCTTTTGTATTCGCCTGTGAGGCGAAGAGATCCACAGAAGGGACCCCCCACTTCCGAGTAATCATCTCGAAGATGTCCTGGTTCAAGACCCAGTCGCCTTCTTTCAGCATTTTTCTGCTCAGAAAATCTGCCACTTGGTTCTGTTCCCCCTTCAAATGTATTGCAGAAAGAGAGAGAATGCTCCCTTCGGCCCACCTGAGGATGGATTCTGCCAGACCCCACAAGGATCTGCTTCTGGTTCCTCCTTGCCTGTTGATGTAGGCCACTGCTGATGAGTTGTCCGAACGGACCCTCACATGCTGCCCCAGGAGTTCTCTGAAAAGCTCTCTGAGAGCCAACTCTATTGTTCTCAGTTCCCTCCAGTTCGAGGACTTCTTTGCGTCTTCTTTTTCCCAGGTGCCTTGCATCATCTTGGAATCTAGGTGTGCTCCCCACCCTGTGCCGCTCGCATCGGTCTTAACCATTTTGGACACTGGAAGGACCCACTCCAGGCCCTGTGAGAGATTGGACACTTTCCTCCACCACCAGAGGGACCTCTTGACCCGACTTGGCACGGATATAAGGGAGTCCAGAGATGCTGGACTGTGGTCCCAGACACTCAGAATAAACAGCTGTAGGGGGCGAAAGTGCAGCCCTGCCCACTGAACTGCCGGAAGCGTGGAAGTCAGTAAGCCCAGTGCTGACATTGCTGCCCTGGAGCAGTAATATTGCTCTGTCCACCTTCTGGATTTTTTCTACTGGAAGGCACACTTTTTGTTTTGTCGAATCCAATACATAGCCCAGGAAGGTGACCTTTTGGGCCGGAACCAAACTGGATTTTTCCAGGTTCAAGAGCCACCCCAAGTTTTCTAAGCTGTCTCTTGCTACCTGAAGATCCTGGTACAACTGCTCCGGGGAAGGAGCAAACAGGAGTAGGTCGTCTAGGTATGCGACTACAGAGATGATTCTGAGCCGCAAGAAAGCCAGGACCTCCACCATCACTTTGGTGAAGATACGGGGGGGAAGAATATAGTCCAAAGGGGAGTGCTTTGAACTGTAGATGAAACGTTCCTTCCCCAGTTTTCACCGCTAGTCTGAGAAACCTCTGGTAACTTTCTGCGATTGGACTGTGCAGATAAGCGTCCTTTAAGTCTATTGACGCCATGAAGCAATTTGGGGGAAGAAGCGCTTTCACCGAATAGATAGAATCCATCCGGAATTTCCTGTAGGTAATTGACATTCAGAGGCTTCAGATTCATGATAAGCCTGAATTTTCCCGAAGGCCTGCGGACCACAAAGATGTGGGAGTAAAAGCCTCTGCCTGTCTCCTCTACAGGAACCCTCACTATCACCTCTTGTTCCTCCAACTCCTGTAGGGAGGATAGAAGAGCTGACGATTTCTCTGCACACTTTGGCAGCTCGGTGACCAGAAGTCTGTGCTGAGGAGGTTCCGAAAACTCTAGCTGGTAACCTCTTATGATCCCCAACACAAACTGGTTGGAGGTGATCATCTCCCACTGTGGGAGGAAGGCCCCCAATCTTCCTCCCACCGTGGCACCGTGGTTACCCCGTCATTGGGTCTTCTTGGGCTGTTCAGGAGGGTGAAAAATCACCCCTCCCCGCTCCTTGCCCTTCTGCCCCCAAGCTTTTTTCTGCCGCTCTCTTTTTGGGGCTTCGAACTCTGAGGACGAAACTTTTTTAGCCTGCTCCCCAAACTTCTTTTTAAATGGGAAAGGCCTTTTTCTTATCGGCCGTCCGGTCCAAAACGGCCTCTAACCCTGGGCCAAACAAGAGATCCCCTGTGAGAGGAATTCCACAGAGTTTAACTTTAGATGTGCTGTCTCCTTGCCACGTCTTAAGCCATAGGGCCCTTCGAGCCGAATTAGTGAGGGCTGAAGACCTTGCGGACATGCGCACTGATTCGGCGGAAGCGTCCGCAATATACGCTACACCCTTAAGTAGCATGGGGAAGGAAGCCAAAATAGTCTCTTTTGGCGTTCCTGCCTCAAAGTGCACCTTTGAGTAAGCCAATATTCCATGTTGCGGGCCACTACTGTGACCATCATGGCAGGCTTAAGGTTTCCTTGTGATGAATCCCAGGATTTCTTCAAGAGAGAGTCCATCCTTCTGTCCATGGGGTCTGCAAGAACCCCCATGTCCTCGAAGGCCAGATCTGTTTGCCTGGAAACTTGAGAAAAAGCAGCATCCAGCCTAGGGGTCTTATTCCGGACTAGAGACTCCCCCTTCTGCAAAAGGAAACCTTCGCTTCAAAGCCCTTGAAAAGAAAGGTTCTCTCAGGATCTTTCCATTCATTCTTTATGGCCTCAACCAATACATCATGGACTGGGAAATCCCTCCTTTTTTGTTCCCCAAGACCTTTGTACATTTGGTCATGGAGCGATAACCCCTTCTTTTCTTCCTGAATTCCCAAAGTGGTGTGAATAGCTCCCAAGAGCTACTCCACTTCGTCCAGGGAAAGCTTATAGCGAGAGGTTTTTGTGGATTCCCCATCCACCTCCTCCACATCCGATTCCCTTTGAGAATCGGAAGCGGTGCTATCTGGCTCCTCAATTTTCACTCTGGAGCCCTCTGGTCTCTCTCCACTAACAGAGGGAGTATGCACTGGGCTAGGTGCAACACTCTGCTGCACTGGTAAAGGACTGCTTTGGGCTTGCAGCAACTGGAAGCTAGAAAAAAGTGCTTTAAAGGACTGAAAGGTGCTAGAAAGCTCCTTGACGGATGCAGCAAGATCTGTACCCTGTTCTGCTGCCTGTTCCCTGACTAATCCATCAATGCACTCCTTGCAAAGTGCCTTGGTCCAGGATTCCCCCATACCAACTCTAGAAGAGGGGCATTTTTTCTTTGAACCATGAGGCGACTTGCTTTTCTCTGTGGCTTTCTGAAAAAGAAAGAGTCACCATAAATGCCCAATCCCATCAGTGCTTTACAGAGGACCACCAGGAGTGCCCCCCCCAGGACCAACCACCACCAGGGTCCCAGACACACTCCCCTTCCCCCCGACCACCAGTGAGGGGAGAACACCCGTGAAGCTATCGGGATTTAGGTAAGGGAACATCACCCCAGGGTTCCACTTACCTTAGCATGGCTGGTGCTACTGTCTCCTGGAGCAGTTCTAGAGACCTCTGTCTCCGACATGTCCGCTGAGGATGGTGGTCGATCGCTTCCCCCGACAGCTGACTCTATAGCAAAGCAAGAGGGTCGCACCAGCCGAACGCTCGGTCCGTTTTCTTTCCCCGCGTCCGGAACCGGAAGACGCGGAATCATCGGAAGTGCCCGCCCTCGCCGGAACTGAACAAGCAGGAGAGACTCAGGCACTTCCCACGGCGCCCCCCTGGGCAGAAGAAACGCGGACCTCCTCAGCTGTCTTTCCGCCAATTCAGTTTTTAAAAACAGGTAAGTATGGCTTCCCCAGCCTTTACCTGACTGAATAAAAAATAGTAGAGGGAAAGAGCTAGAGAGACCCGACTCCCCCTCTTCCTCAGACAGATTCTTTGGCTTCAGCCTCCCTGACTGATCCGCCACGGCTCCCAAGCAGTGTCTCCCCACCGGAGGAAACACCTGAACTGAGGGGCCGGTGGGAGGAGGAGATTTAAATATTGAATTGGAAGGCGGTGTTTCCTAAGAGGGGAGGAGCCGGTGTCTCTCTATGGTGCTGTCCTGAAAGATGAATGGGCAAAGTGCATCACTGTTATCCCTAAATATACGATTTATTGCATGAAACGTGACAGCTGAACAAGTAGGAAAAAGTTCATGTAGATTGCTTTTAGGCCACGCAACACATGCACACCTCAGTTATGTGAACTGACCCTTTCATGAAAGTTGCATGTCAACATAGCAAATTCTTGCAGAACAATTAGTCAATTAACATTAACTAGGTTTATGTTCCATGTGATTTTGAAGTGTCTCATAAAAATTTAACTTTCAGGTAGGAAGGTCAGAAGAAAATGGTAAAGCGCTGTGCAATACAGCTGGCCTGGGCTCTGGATTTTATGCACAGCAGAGGATTAGTGCACCGTGACCCTAAGCCAGACAGACAATGTCCTGCTCATGGACAAGGAATGTTACACAATCAAGTTGTGTGACTTTGGCCTAACTGAGACCATTGGCAGCATTGTCACTAAAATGTCCCCCATCATCCCCTATATGTCACCAGAGCAGTGTGCTTTGAAGAAAAATCAGTACTTGGTCATGACTCCAAGTGTAGATTTCTGGGCTTTTGCAGTTCTTCTCTTCATTGCTCGAACGGGAAATTTTCCCTGGAAAGAAGCTATGGCGGAAAATATTCTGTACCAGGTCTACACGTTCTGGCAGAAGAATGGCAATCTTTCCTCCACCAGCTCTCTGGGGGAAGTTCACAAAAAAAGGCCTGATGATGTTCAACAAATTCTTTTCTCAGGACCCAATCTCTCGAACCTCTGTTCTTTCCATCCTAAGCTGTACTCTCTATACTTGGAGAATTGAAGAAGGCTACCAGGAGGTAGTGACAGGCGGAAGGTGGCACTGAAGAAATTGAATTTGTTATCATACAGGATCAGGAACTCACAGAAGCAAGGTGGCGATGACACTGGAGAATTTGAATGTATAATCATACAGGACCAGGAATCTACAATGGAAGGGGAAAACAACCTTGAAAGTGTTCATTTGGTTATCCTACAGGAGCAGGAACTCCATGCACTGTATCCAGAAATGGACCCATGTGACCCTGGCCCAATTGGGATTTCAGAAAATTAGGCGTTTTCAGTTTTGGGTTCAGAAGTTGAAATTCTTTAGAATCACTTAACTGGTCTTCTAGAAATAAGCTTTTGGGCACCAAATGCCAAAGTGGCTGAGTCTGGGACCCCGTGTGCTCTATGGATATCAGTACGGTTTTGGTTTCTGATTGGATGTTGCAATTGAAGTTACTACATTTGCCAACATTTTCAGAGCTTTACTGGTGTTGTGCAAATATTGAGTAATGCTTTCCGGGGATAAAGCCAAACCACAGCAAAAAAAAAAAAAAAAAAAAAACACAAAAACTTTTGTACAGAGGATTAGAATTACTGGCAGGTTTTTACCAACTGTCTTCCTGTCCCAGTGACCACCTCTCTGGGAGTGTTAAATCTTTGCAATTTCTGCATGTTTTTAAGTTTCAAAAAAATAAATAATTAGAAGCTTAAAAAAAAAAAAAAAAAATCAACTCTGAACAAAATGTTTAACTGCTAAAAGCCTCATGAAAAGGTTTCATCTCTACTTCAAATGGCCCCTTTTTCCTGTGATAAGAGACTGTCACCAACTTTGGAAGCACAACAAAGTTATTTGAAATACTTGTTCTGCGCCCCCCCCCCCCCCATTCACTTGCATCATGCTAGAAAAATTAGACAACAGCCCTCTGCTCTTCTGGGTGTGTCCAATTACCCTGTGCTGCCCCAGCTTCTCTTCCTCCAACCCTCACCCCCCTACATCGCCATGTATGCAGCTGCCAGGGGAGGAGCAAAGAGGAATACTATAGAGTGGCTGCTCACATTGCTTGCAGGGAGCTGCCATCTTGGATGTATTCTCTGGCTTTTAGATACCCACAAGGAAGCATTTTACATGCAAGCATGCATAAAATACATTAAATGCACATAATCTTATGGAATATTGTTGAAGTTAATGGGCTTATGACTGGGTCTTTTTAAAGACCGATAACCGGTGTGAAAATTTATATGCAATTTATGGTTCCAAATGTTATATTTCAGGATAATAACACATTTGCCACCTAATATAATGAGGTAAAAAAAAAAAAAAGTCTTGTGAATTAGACAATCTTACACTTAAGGTTTCTGCACAAATGAAAATCAAAAGTAAGACATAATGCACAGAGTAAAGCTTTTTAAAAAAAAAAAAAAGTAAAAAGATTTGTTCTGCTGATCAGTGTGCAGACAACTAATCTCTTCTCACTTTTCTATTTAGTATCACTGGCTATAAGATATCCTAAAAAAAAAAAAAAAAAAAACCCATTCTTATTGGTGGCATATGAAGATGTATAAAAGCAGGGTGGATTTTTATTTTGTTGCTCCATGTAGGTTATGCCAACCTTCCAGTACAACATAACCAGTCCATCGCAGGCTACAAAATGGTACACCAACAATCATAGCTGCACATATTTCATAGCAACAAATAGGAATTAGCTCAGCTGAAATCAAAGCCATATAGAAAAAGCATGTTAAAATTGGTTTTACAAGTGCAAACACACGCACACCCCTTAGGAGTAGATAGATACATGGTTGCCATTACACAACTCCTCCCCTCTATTTGAGGCAAGGGAGATAAGAGATGCATTCGCATTCATGGCCTATGGTGACAGTGCTGCTACGCGAGTGAGTTGTCTCTAGGACAGGATGCATTCTTGAAAGGATCACCAAGGTAAAAAAAATTAAAAAAAAACAAAGGGGGGGGGGGGATGTTACATTTTAGGGCAGAATTATAAAAAGCAGTAAATCTATATTTTTAAAATACTGCAGGCATGGCTTTTCTGGTACATGTGTTCTGAATTAAGGTAATGGATTTACCTGCCTAGATTATTATTATTATTAAGGATTTATATAGCGCCAGTTTACGCAGCGCTTTACAAAATAAAAGGGAGACAATACAGTTATAATACAATAAAATACAAGAGGATTAAGGCCTCTTTCACACTGGGGTGGTAGGGGGCGTCGGCGGTAAAACAGCGCTATTTTTAAGTATTAAGGTGTCCTTTTATGAAAGTGAGGTAAAATACCGCGATTCAGTTCTCAGGCATTCTCAGGGGAGATCGCTCTCCTCTGAGTGCCTATTTATGAAAGTGTGTAGATTGCTTCTCATGTTGAGTTGAGAAGCGATCTACAAATGCCGGGAACTCCTGAGAAACGGCTCCTCTCACTATAATCTCGCGTGATATAGCGGGATTACAGTATGAGGAACCATAAAATACAAAGTGTAACACAAATCAGCACACATTCCCCAACATATTAATAAAACAACAACGTTAAATTCCCCCTACACAATATACATTAACCTAATTATAAAAAAACATTGTTTTTATCAATATTTAAAGATCATACATGTCCTTATTTAAATATGAATGGTGTATAGTAAATGAATGTAATGCACATATGTAATGCAGCTATACACCATTCATATAAATGCAAAATACATTTATAATCATTAAAAAAATAATTTTAATAAAGTATACAAGTATAAATATTTATTAATAAATTAAAATAAAATATATTTCATAATTGATAAACATAAAAATTGATAAACTGGTGCAATGCGAGAACACTGCGAATCCACTGCGGGTTACCGCATCGCACCGACTCGCATGTCAGTTCACACTGCCATATGCGAATCGCTGGGGAGTGTCAATACATTAACGACACCCCCAGTTCAGCTTGCATATCGCACTGCGAACTGACAGTCCAGACATGAATCGGATCGCATATGTGTGAACACACATGCGATCCGATTCTGGTCCGAACAGAAAAAAGGGTCCTGTGCGTGTTTGCACCAAATGCAGTGCAATATCAGCCATACTATCTGTACAGCTGATATCGCACCGCACAGACATCGCATGTAATGTGAATGGCAGTGTGCTGCGAATTAAATGCGATGCCTGTGCGATGTCCGGCATCGCACAAGTGTGAACTGGGCCTAAAAGTTAACACCCCCAAATCAGTTCTCATATCGCAGTGCGATCTGCAAACTCAGACAGTAATTGAATCGCATGGGTGTGAACACCCATGCGATCCAATTCTGCTGTGGACCAAAAAAAGGGTCCTGTAAGAGTTTGGTCCGAGGGCAATGCAAATTTAGCAATACTATCTGTATGGCTGAAATCGCATCGCACAGAGATCGGATGTGATTTTGCACTGCAGTGCGGTGCGAATCACATCCGATCTTGGACACCGCAGCAGTCGGAACTGGCCCTAAACCATATTGCATTTGCACCAAAATGGTACAGGACCCTTTATTTGGTCCGCACTGGAATCTGATCGCATGGGTGTGAACACGCATGCGATCCGATTCCTGCACCATTACATAGTTCGCACTGCGATCTGTGAAATGATCTGGGGGTGTCATTAACTTTACATTGACACCCGCAGTGGTGCGCAGATGTCAATGTAGGTGCGATGTGAAAACCCACACAGGAATCACGCTGGTTCACGCATCACACAAGTGTGCACCCAGCCAGAGACGTGAACATCTAATATAGCCCTATATAGCCCCATCCATCTAATATAGCCCTATATAGCCCCATCCATCTAATATAGCCCTATATAGCCCCATCCATCTAATATAGCCCTATATAGCCCCATCCATCTAATATAGCCCTATATAGCCCCATCCATCTAATATAGCCCTATATAGCCCCATCCATCTAATATAGCCCTATATAGCCCCATCCATCTAATATAGCCCTATATAGCCCCATCCATCTAATATAGCCCTATATAGCCCCATCCATCTAATATAGCCCTATATAGCCCCATCCATCTAATAGAATTCTGTCACAGATCGCCAGTGAGGTGCTGAGATCGCACCTTCATAAACTGGCCGTTTCTGTGAATTCTCACTGTGCTGAGATAATCAGCGGAGAACATGTTCTCCGCTGATTATCTCAGTTTCATAAACTGTTAATGAGCTGAGATCAGCGGTGAGATTCGGGATCGCCGCTGATCTCAGTTTCATAAAAGGACACCTAAAACTGGATCAAAGTGTTCTTAATGCAGAGATGGTATTCTCATCCAGCATTTTTTATGTAGTGGTTACAGGCTGAGTACTCAGCAATAGCAAATAGTCATTTACATTGCAGTTTAAAACAATACAAGCATTCTTAAAAAGGTACTGGTACTTAGATTGTCAGAGCAAAGCGGCTTAAAATGTGGCATATAAAAAAATTGCACATTATGAATCTGAATGGGTTCAATTTGATTAGGTTACAACACATTGAAAAATGTACCCCCTATTAAAAAACGTATTGGGGTTCTGTCCATCTACAGAAGTGGGGTAAGGCTTAAGAGCAGCGATTAGGAATCTACATGGCCCTGATGGGCCCATTGTCTTATAGGACCCCTATGTGGAGGCACAGGCTGCAGTGTATTTGCCCCAAACAATGTCATTTTTAAATATTAGCATCGCTCATACCAGGTGTTTGATTTTAGCCAAAAGATGAAGTTAATGACCCCATATTTTTGAATAAAATGAAAGTTAAAATATGTTGAGACAAAAAAAAAAAAAAAAAAATTGGAAATTTAGAGACCTGCTCAGAAGGACCTACTTTGACATGGTGGCAGGCTTCATATCTCTGGACAAAACCTCTTTATTAAGGTTAGGAATAGGTTACCACTATTGACTTTTATAAGAAAAAAAAAATCTGCTGGGTTACAAATATGTATGCTCCAGGAGGTGTATGCTACCTCGAGGCAAGTGTAAATTGTAAATAACTAGCAGCAATCCTGGCCTAGCTGGAGCTATTGGCAGCATTGCCCCTTCAATGTTACACATCCCGTATATGTCACCAGAACTGTGCCATGAAGAAAAAGCATTTGGTTCACTCCAAGTGTGATTCCTGGGATTTTGCAGTTCCTCTTTGTTGCTCTAACTGGGAACTTTTCCTGGAAAGAAGTTGTGGAAGAAGAGATTCTGTACCAGGTACACAAGTCCTGGCAGAAGAGTGACAATGTCATTCCCCCACCAGCTCACTGGGGGACATTCACAAAAGCCTCTATGTACTATGGATAGATTCATGCATTGCATTTATCTATCCACAGCTGCTGTAGCCACCCCCATTCAGGCGTCCAGCACCTGAATTACAGCACCGGGGGGGGGGGGGGGGGTGTTTTTGAAGCACCTGATTAGAGCCACAGACTAACAGGCTTCACAAAAAGGTACACTGAGTGCAAACCATTGCGTTTGCAGTGCACCCAGGTGTGTTAGCAAGACAAATGAATATTTACTTTGTTAACACAGAACCTCCTCTCAGCCAATCAGGAGGCCCGGATGTAATACTGTGCACCTGATTGGCTGCAGGTGGAGGCAATCCCATTGGCTGCCATGCAGAACAGTAAGAAGACATGCATGGAGGAGTCCTGCATCCACCGCCATGCTACTGTCCCACCACCACAATGGGGCAAGTACTGGGCAGAAAGCTGGTGGGGGTGCACGGTGGCTGCAATTGAAGGGGCACAAAAGGCTGCCTATGATGTTTGTTGCAGTATTTTTCAGTTAGTTTGTGCCCCATAAATTTTGAGCACCAGTCACCACTGGTAATACTGCATTTGCAACATCAGGAAAACCTTTTGCGAAATAGGCTGTATGATACTTCTAAGGTTTCTGCACATATGATAGATATGTCACTGCCTCACCTTGTTTTAACCCCTTAAAAGCCAGACCACAGCCCTGCAACTATGCAAGTGGTGCAGTTGCAGCACAGCCCATTCACCCTCACCGAATAGTTTTATTATAGTCATGAGTATACTCCCAGCTGCTGCCTTTATAAATAAAAAGGTCAAGTTTGAGGGGCAGTAAAACTGAGGCTCAACCATGGGATTTTGCCACCTAACTACATGTGAAGCATTTAAAAAACATAAAACATGCAGTAACACTTGAGAAAAAAAACCCGATTCTGCTGTGCATGGTGCAGATCTGAAGCAATACCCAATTTTCCAGAAGTGTACTACCAGCTACTGTAGTGTGGCCTTTATAGAGATATATATTGGCATTAGCGGCAGATGTACACAGCAGAGTTGATTCATTTTAATTATTGCTGCTCTGTGTATGCCCAACTTATGGTATAATGCAGTCCAAGTCACAGGCTACATCATGGTATGCCAACAAACACAGCTGGACAAAATGTATCTCATAGTAAACAGAGTTCACTCTTTTTTTTAAACAAAAATCTATTAATCTAATCGCTCCAATGTCTATACAAATTGTCATCTGCCCCTGTCACCATGTACCAGACATTTGGGATTTTGAATGCGAGTAGTGCAAAGCTGACAACACAGAGGCTTAACCCCCTTTGTGACCACAACACAGGTGCAGCGTTCAGGAAGTGTACTTTTATCATGGGCGCCTCTTGTGTTCCTCAGTTGGTGCTGGAAGAGCACTCCCAGCACTGAGACCTGGCTGTTGGAGTCAGGCCTGGGTCTTCTACTAAAGAATATATTGGTGGTGGGTCATATTTATGGCAAAACAAAAAAAAAAAAAAAAAAAAAAAAAAAAAAACACTAAAACAAAGACCCACTTCATAAATAAAGCCTGCCACAGTGTACAGATTGCTTTTTTTTAGCAAAATGCATTAAGGTTTGAAAAGATAAAAATTGAGGCTTTTGATAAGTTTGAAGGGTGCCTCATAAGCATCACCATTTGACCTTTTCTTTTAAAATTCAGGCAGGTTTAAAAAATAAAAAATTTATATATACACACCTTCGTTTACAGGAGGGAAAAAAATAAAAACACACACACACACACACACATACACACACACACACACTACAGTTATCCCTATAGGCTATATAAAGCATGTTTCCATTCAGTCAGCAGGTCAAAGCAAAAAAACTTTTATCACTTTGGGGGGAGGGGGTATACAACTAGATCTCAAAATAAAAAGTTTAGATTAGAATATGGACAATTAAATTTTTTTGTTTGTACCAATTAAAGAGGCGGGGTCACTAACCAGTTAGGGAGTAGACCCCTCAACACAGAGGTCTTTGACCACACCAACATATGAACTGGGAATATTTGCAGGTAGAGTTTAAATTAAGGTACTGTTACAGAGAAAGGTTAGGTTTTGCTTGCACAATAAAAAAATAAAAAAAACACCTCTTGAAGATGGTATCCAATAGTACTAGTGGGGTGATTGTGGCAAGGGTATGGAGAGATGCCAAGCAATCCATAGGAGAAAAAAAATAAATAAAACCCACACTGCTAGAGTTGCACAAATAGGTATAGTTGTAATCAAGCAAGTAGCCCTCTTCAAGGTGTGATCACCACCCTCAACCAATTTGTTCTCATTTACCCTGTCCTTTGAAGTCCCTCTATTTTTTTCTAAAGAGTCCTAGTAACTCCAGGGGTCCATTACCTGACACAAGAAAAGCTAATTAACTGAAGGCAACACCTGCCCAGCAGACAGAAAACACCCAGAACTATGAAAAACCCATTATATGAATCCTAAGTAACGCTTAAGTAGTGCTTAATTAATGCTTAAGTAACAATGGTGATGGAAATTTAACAGGGAACCATTACAAATTCTGTCTCTTTACAGGGCTAATGTCTACACAAAAGTAAGTCTGCCTCATCACCACATACCATACATTTGTGATGCTGAATGTTTTAACAATCCAAAGCTTGATTGAAAGAAAAACCCAAAACACACCACACCCAATAGCTGAGTCCAGGCACATTTGTATATTTGAGCTGGCCATAGATGGCCAAAAACTAGACAGTTTCAGCAGGGAATGGTCATATTTTGATGGCTAGGGAATGGGTGGGCATATGCCTTCTGGCTTGGTTCGCCCTCTCCCTTGTGGGTCTTTTGGAGGAGCCCCACCTAGTACTTGGGTGGGTCTGTTTTGGCAGACCTTACAGAGAACGGGGGTCCGTCTGGTTTCAGCCAGATGGACCCATTGTTAAGCACCTCAGTCCCTGTCTAGAGCCTAACGCCCCGGGGATCAGGGTAAGGTCTTTTCCTAGTGGAGGACACTGTACACCCGTTGCACGTTTGTGTTTCACTCTGTGTGTGCACTTTATTTGGCACCAGGTGGAAGTTTTTGGGGCGTTTTGCACGCTACTGGCATTTAAAAAACCAGACCCTTAACCGAGCATGCAACCTGGCCGCAGGAAAAAAAAAAAGACAAGAGCGCGCCCCCCCTCCTGAACCATACCAGGCCACATACCCTCAACATTGGGAGTGTGCTTTGGGGTAGCAGCCCCCCCAAAGCACCTTGTCCCCATGTTGATGGGGAGAAGGGCCTCATCCCCCACAACCCTTGCCCAGTGGTTGTGGGGGTCTGCAGGTGGGGGGGCTTATCGGAATCGGGAAGCCCCCTTTAACAAGGGGACCCCCAGATCCCTGCCCCCCCTGTGTGAATTGGTAATTGGGTACAAATGCACCCCTACCAGTTCCCAAAAAAAAAAAAAAAAAGTGAAAAAAAAGGTTAAAGACAAGAGGCGGTTTCTGACAATTTCTTTATTTCTTCCTTCTTTCCCCGCTTCTTCCTCCATCTTCTTTCTTCGGTCTTCCTTCGGTGTTCTTCCTCCTTAGTCCTCCACACAATCCGCCTTAGTGGGAGTCTTCCGCTGTGTGACAGTTCTAATATAACGGAGGGCGGGGCCACCCGGTGACCCCACTCCCCTCTGACGCACGGGGACTTAACCTATGGCTTTCCTGTGTAGTCAGAGGGGGCGGGGTAACCCGTTTGTGACTCCACCCATGGAGGACAAAGCGGAGAAGAAGCCGCAGGAAGAAGCGGGGAAGAAAATGAAGGAAGAAGAAGAAGACTGAAGGAAGACCAGAAGAAAGCTGGAAGAAAAAGCGGGGAAAGAATAAGAAATAATAAAAAAAAAAAAAAAAAAAAAAAAAATTGTCAAAAACAGTCTTTAACCTTTTTGACACTTTGTGAAATGGTAGGGGTAAATTTGTACCCCATTACCAATTCACACGGGGGGTGGGATCTGGGGGTCCCCTTGTTAAAGGGGGCTTCCAGATTCCGATAAGCCCCCCGCCTGCAGACCCACACAACCACCAGGCAAGGGTTGTGGGGATGAGGCCCTTCTCCCCATCAACATGGAAACAAGGTGTTTTGGGGGGGGGAGGCCGTTACCCCCAAAGCACCCTCGCAATGTTGTGGGCATGTGGCCTGGTGCTCTCTCATCCCCCCCCCCCTCTTTTCCTGCGTCCTGCCAGGTTGCGAGCTCAGATAATGGCCTGGTATGGAATTTGGGGGGGAACCCCACGCTTTTTTTTTTTTTTTGGTTCGGGGTTCCCCTGTGGGGAAATCCCATGCCATTTTTATCAATGAACTTGTGTATTGCCGGACCGACAATTCATTATAGCCGGTGCTAGCGATAGTACTTTTAAAATGACTTTTTTCTCCCCTTTAGAAATGTCATTTTGCACTTGGACTGTTCTAAACACGGGAAACATGCGCCACTTTACAGGCATACTATAGACACACCCCCCCCCCCCCCCCCCCCCCCCCCCAGGTACGAAATTTAAAGGAATATTAAACTTTTATTGTTTTACTTTAAGCCTTATTAAAATCACTGCTCCCGAAAAAACAGCAGTTTTTAAAACTTTATTTTGCACTGCTACATGCCCCCTGGGGCAGGACCCAGGTCCCCAAACACTATGACAATAACTTGCATATTAACCCTTAAAATTAGCACTTTTGATTTCTCCCATAGACTTTTAAAGGGTGTTCCGCAGCTTTCAAATTTGCCGCGAACACCCCAAATTGTTAGTTTATTCGGCGAAGGGGCGAATAGCTAATGTTAGAGTTGAACTCATGTTCGACCCGAACATTAAGCCCATCCCTAGTTAAATAGCATCTCATTTTTCTATAGCAGGGGAAAGAATGAAGTCTGCTCTTATGGGAGGTATGACTTTGGGCCAGAGGTACTCACTATTGCTACTTAAGGCAATGGTTCCTGAATGGGGGTATCCTTACATCTTTTGAGTATAGGAATCAAGTGACAGGTTATAGAACCAGATTTATTTATTTTTTTAATAGAAAAAGCAAAAAAGCGTTTTAGTTTCACTATTGACCATCTCTATTTTTAGTAAGGTTTGAGCAGAGGTCACAACCCTCAACATGGAACTCTGCAAGTGAAAGTATTCCCAGTTCATATGTTGGAGCTAGCCAGTGTATTTGGGATACTTTTCTCCCATAAACTTAATAAAATCCTCAACTTTATTTTCAGCTGCCCTGTAGAAGTAAAGCCAGGAAAATGATCTTTTAAAGATCGCCCCCAATAGTTGAGATGCTTTTGAAAACCCCCCACCCCCCTCATGAAAGGGATACTAGCGATCATCACTGATAGTACATATGTAAAAGCTATTACATTGTTTAGTCAAACTCTGCTTCTCAGTTGTTTCCACTTTGGATATTATGGCAAGGAGTAGAAAATAAAAAGCGATTAGGTTAATTCATTGAGTTCAAATTTGTTAAACTACACAAAGGAACCTCCCTGCATGTTTCTAACCAGGCTGGTTTCTTACAGCTCCTGGGCTTATTTATATCCAATTCAATCACAACTCAACCTCAGAAAGGTCTAGATACCTGCAATAGCATCTTCTTAACTACTTAAGCCCCAGACCATTTGGCTGGCAAAAGATCAGAGCACTTTTTGCGATTTGGCACTGCGTCGCTTTAACTGACAAATGCGCGGTCGTGCGACTCGGCTCCCAAACAAAATTGACATCTTTTTTTTCCACAAATAGAGCTTTCTTTTGGTGGCATTTAATCACCACTGCAGTTATTTTGAAAAAAAAAAAAAAAAAAAAAAAAAAAAAAAGCAATATTTTTTGCTATACTAAAAAAAAATTGATAAAATTAAAAAAAATAAAAAGCAATAAGCATTTGATTGGTTTGCGCAAAAGTTATAGCGTCTACAAACTAGGGGATAGTTTTATGGCATTTTTATAATTTTTTTTTTTTTTTTTTTTACACTAGTAATGGAGACGATCTGCGATTATCGTGACTGCAACATTATGGCGGACACATCGGGCAATTGACACTTTGACCATTGTCATTTTTTAGTGATCAGTGCAATTAAATTGCACTGATTTAAAAGAAAAGGGGGGGGGGTTGCTGCGCTAGCCGGAGGTGCTCAGCTTAATGGTATTAGTAATAATTCCTAGTGTTCATAGGTCACGAGGTCTCAATAAAGTCATTCGTAAAAAAATCGCATGAATTGGAGTATAGAGTACGCATGAATAGATGTAGTGACTCAAAATAGTTGCATGTATGTTGATCCAACAGGTGAAATAAATATAAATATAAATATAAACACCAATACATATATATTGATCCAAGAGTGAAATAAATATATAAGTAAAAACCAATTCTGCATGTGTTTAAAATTGCTCAGTCTAATAGTACAATATATAAAAAGTGCTCGTGCTCTCGTGCCTTAAAAGAAAAGATCAAAACTAATGCATATACTAAAGTGCAAAGAATGAGGTAATAATGTAAAGCAAACAAAAAAAAGGTATGGTCGCCTGATCCTAGTGTTGCGACCAGTGCAACAGTGCAAATATAGTGCGAGTGGTCACGTGAGTAAATAAATCACTGATTAACCCACTATACTTAATGGTGTCCAAAAATAAATTATAAAATAAGTATTCAAGTGTCCAAAAAGTCCATGCAGCCAAAAGCAAAAATTATGAATGGTGTACAAAGGAACTGTCATTCGAGTTACACAACACCCGCCACAACCACCAGAAACGGTGACCTTTTCCCTCTGTAAAGAAGCCATTCACCTTTCACAGCCATGTTATGTATATATAGGGCCAAAAACCTCCAGTTTTGGACAGAGGGGGGGGGGGGGGAACACACCCCACACACTTTAGAACCACTATCAGTCTGCTATTGCTGTCTGCACCCTGTTGGGAAGATTTCCCTTCTGCTCTTTGTGTAAGATTAACCTTCACTTGTTCTGGTGACAACTGTAAAATTGTAATCATTATTTTGTTAAGACAACCAAAGAGGACTATCCCCTGCAGGATGCAGACAGATATACCTGATGGGAGTTCAAATATCCCTCTACTCAATCCAACACTAAAAAAAAAAAAAAAAAAAAAAAAAATAAATCTTTTGGCTTCATATACAAGATTTTTCACATGTAAATAAAAATTGAGGATGTTTTAATTGTATTTATATTTGCTAGAAAGCCAAAATTACAGCTATGTCATCAGCCATTTTAGGCCAAAGATGTTCTCCTCAATCCTGATAAAGATCCACAAACCGGTTTCTCTAAAAAAAATTAAAAAAAAGGGTCTCCATTTTAAAGTCAACCACCCCAACAATTGCTATTGAAAAAATGGAAACCTGTACTAAAAGTTTTGTAGGCTGAAATTGCTGCCCTAAGAATTCTCATTTCCTGGCTTCAAGGTTTCTTGGCCACTGACCCCTGAACAAGCATGCAGAAAGCCAAAGTCAAGTCTGAACTCTTGATATGCATACTTGTTCTGCCTCAAACTATGAAAGCCATTGGGTTACCAGCCTTTAGCAGCATATTCTGGAGTGGATGGCAGACTTTAGTCTTAGTACTCAGATACACTTTCAAACAAACACTCTTTAGGTCCAAGCTTGTGGAATGCTTGATTTGGGCATATACCATGATTGCCATCATGGGTCAATGAGTGTTTTGCCCCAAAGAAAACACCTGACCATGGTTTATCAGGTGCTTTGCTCTCTTCTCAACCAAACTATATAAAAAAATTATAAAAAAAAAATTATATGATAGCAACCCTAGACTTCCACAAAGTGACAAATTAAGCATTGCATTAAAAAATGCAAAGTAAAATTCAACAAATTATGTTCCATTATCCCAGCAAGGGCAGGGACTGAGCCATTTAGTGGGACTGGACTATTTAGTGTTAATATAAATTAGTTTTCTATTGAGTCTGCAGCCATCTTTGAGCTCTTAAAATGGACAATTCAAAACATTGTTTCTTCAGACATAGTGGATTTGGATACTGTTGGAAGTAAACATTCCTAGATAATTGAATTTTTCTGCAACTTGCACACTACCGTTTTTTTTTTTAACTTGCTGCAATACTGGGATTTGTTACACGACACAGGCACCTAGGACTGTAGGATGTAAAAGTTGGGAGCATTTCCCTGCTCCAAACAAGTTGTTGCATATAGCATCCCTTACAATTACAGTACATGGGAACATGCGCTTGCAGTCAGCATTTTTTTATTTTTTTTTTATTTATTTTTTTACATATCTTAGAAAACTTACAGCAGTTTGGCTTTTCTCCAGGAGACAAAACTGACAAAGTTGGTCTCTGCTTGTCTCAACTACAGACCTGCCAGCTTTTATATTTTCCATTTCTAAGCTGTGCAAAAAATATAAAGATGAGCTGATAACTGGTGCCATTACCCAGAGCAAGCCGAGAAAAATCAGGGACCCCCATTCTTTTACCATGGTATAGCATAAAAAGGGTTTAAGAATTTTCATTTAAGGCTGAGCAATCAGAACCAGCTTCACTAAAACTCAGATAGCCATATTTTAAAGATTCAATTTCTATTTTCATTGACATTTGAAAATGTTTTTTTTTGTTTTGTTTTTTAAAAAAGGTAGAGGAAGACCGCCCTCCTGCACCCTACAATGGAACCTACCTTCACTGTTTACGCTGAGGAAATCCCTGATCAATATCATGTTATCAAGAGGCTGGGTCAAGGTACTTTTGGTGAAGTCCTACTCATCCAGGACAACACATTTAAAAAAAGCAATCAAAATTTTCATGAACAGGAAAAAAGCTACAGGTTTCATTTTCCTAAAATTCAGTTCTCAAATATAATGGTTTACCCGATACAAAACTTTAGAATATTAGATTAACCACTTGCAGTCAGCTAGTGATAGGCCAAGCAAAAGAAGGTTTCTACAGAAAGTTTGACATTTACATGACCGCAAGGTGTACCCTTCCTTTTAGACAAGGACAAGCCATATGAAAACTAGCTTCCAAGAAGGCTTGCTGTGCCAAGCTTTCCAAGTAGAAAGTTCAGCTTGTTTTGCAGATTTATAGATACACCACCATATAGTAAACCTGTCTTCATTGAACATTTGAGTGATCTAGAACATCAGTTTATAGCAGAATAGAGCAGGAAAGCATTCGCCATGCACAGGAAAAACATTTATATGATGTTCCTTCGAGTCTGGTTTATGACCCGTTTGTTAATGTGTCTCATTTGTGCCAAGGTAAACCAATGGCTGTAAAATTAGTGAGTTAGGACAGGATCAAGCAGACAGCCTTTCTAAAGGAATTCTCCATGTCCATCTCTGTCAAACCACCAAGGCATCATAACCACCTATCCAATCTTCATTGAAACCCTGGACCATTATCTCATGACCCAGGAGCTGGCTATAGCTGGAACCCTACAGGACCTCATTGAGCCAATTATATATTTGGTTTAATGGGTCTCTTATAAACTGGAGACAAAAAAAAAAAAAAAAAAAAAAAAATTGTTGCTGAAATCTATTGATAGATTTACATACTTCTATTTAAAATTACAATTAAATTACCCTCATCTTTAACTTCCAGACGATCTTCTAACAATCAGAGGTTACTGTTAAAGTGTCACATCAACTTGCTCAGCACAGAATTAGGGAAGCCGTTTGACAATTGCATATGAATAAGCCTAAGTTTTATTAGATAGAAATGACATTTGAAGCTAGCTAAAGCTAGACTGACCAATAAGTCATACAAAGTGGAATTTGTTATAATCTTCAAAACTTCCCTGTTTCCATCTATTACAGTCCTGTTTTTTGCAAGAACACGATTGTCTTGCCCAGGTTTTAAACTTAAAACTGCATTACTGTTATCCCTAAGTTTACGATTTATTGCATGAAATGTGACAAATGAAGAAGGAAAAAAAAATAAAAATAAACGTTCATGCAAATTGCTTTTGGGCCAGTCAACTCATGCACACCTCAGCTGTGTGAACTGACCCTTTCATGAAAGTTGCATGTCAACAAGGCAAATTTTCTTGCAGCACAATTAAAGTCAATTAGCATTAACTTGGTTTATGTTCCAGGTGATTTTGAAGTGTCTCAAAAAAAGAAATGGTAAAACGCTGTGCAATACAGCTGGCCTGGGCTCTGGATTTTATGCACAGCAGAGGATTAGTGCACCAAGGAATGTCACAATCAAGTTGTGTGACTTTGGCCTAACTGAGACCATTGGCAGCATTGTCACTAAAATATTATATATATATTATATATATATATATATATATATATATATATATATATATATATATATCACCAGAGCTGTGTGCTTTGAAGAAAAATCAGTACTTGGTCATGACTCCAAGTGTAGATTCCTGGGCTTTTGCAGTTCTTCTCTTCATTGCTCTGACGGGAAACTTTCCCTAGAAAAGCTATGGCAGAGGATATTCTGTACCAGGTCTACAAGTTCTGACAGAAGAATGGCAATCTTTCCTCCACCAGCTCTCTGGGGGAAGTTCACAAAAGAAGCCCTGATCATGTTCAACAAATTCTTTTCTCAGGACCCAATCTCTCGACCCTCTGTTCTTTCCATCCCAAGCTCTACTCCCTATACTTGGAGAATTGAAGAATTCTACCAGGAGGTAGTGACAGAGGAGGAAGGTGGTACTGAAGAAATTGAATTTGTTATACAGGATCAGGAACCCACAGAGCAAGGTGGTTGAATGTTTAATCATACAGGACCAGGAATCTACAATGGAAGGGGAAGACAACCTTGAAAGGGTTCATTTTGTGATCATACAGGTGCAGGAACTCCATGCACTGTATCCCAAAATTGACCCATGTGACCCTGGCCTAATTTTGATTTCAGAAAATGAAATTCCTTAGAATCTTTTAACTGGTCTTCTGGAAATAAGCTTTTGGGCACCAAATGCCAAAAGGGAGGAGTCTGGGACCCCGTGTGATCTATGGATATCAGTACAGTTTCAGTTTCTGACTGGATGTTGCAATTGAAGTTACTACATTTGCCAACATTTTCAGAGCTTTACTGGTGTTGTGCAAATATTAAGTAATGCTTTCCGTGGATAAAGCCAAACTACAGCCAAAAACAAACAACTTTTGTGCAGAGGATTAGAATTACTGGCAGGTTTTGCCAACTGTCTACGTGACCACCACTCTGGGAGGGTTAATTTTTTTTAATTTCTGCATGCCTTTAAGTTTCAAAAAAAAAAAAAAACCTTAAAAACCTCAAAACGTTTAACTGCTAAAAGCCTCGTGAAAAAGTTTCATCTCCACTTCAATAGGCCCATTTTTTTTCCTGTGAAATAAAGAGACTGTCACCAACTTTGGAAGCACAAAAAGTTAATTTGAAACACACACACACTATTAGACTGCTGCAGGGAGAGTCAATTGCCTACCACAACTTTTCTTCCGCTTTGGTCACAGCCGTCTGCTCTTCTGGGTGTGTCCAAGTAACCTGTGCTGCCCCAGCTCCTCTGCCCCCAAACCCTCACCCCCCCCCCTACATAGCCTTGTATGCAGCTTCCAGGGGAGGAGCAAAGAGGAATACTATCTATCTATCTATATCTATCTATCTATATCTATCTATATCTATATCTATCTATCTATATCTATCTATCTATATCTATCTATCTATATCTATCTATCTATATCTATATCTATATATAGTGGCTGCTCACATTACATCCAAGATGGCAGCTCCCTGCAAGCATTCTCTGGCTTTTAGATATCCAAAAGCAAGCATTTTACATGTAAGCATGCATAAAAATCTTATGGAATATTGTTGAAGGTAATGGGCTTATGACTGGGTCTCTAAAGACCGATAACCTGTGTGAAAATTTATATGCAATTTATTGTTCCAAATGTTACATTTCAGGAGAATACCACATTTGGCACCTAATATAGTGAGGTTAAAAAAATAATGATTTGTTCTGCTGATCATTGTGCAGACAACTAATCTCTCACTTTTCTAGTTAGTATCTCCAGCTGTAAGATAGCCTATAAAAACACCCATTCTTATTGGTGGCATATGAAGATGTATAAAAGCAGAGTGGATTTTTATTTTGTTGCTCCATGTAGGTTATGCCAACCTTGCAGTACAACATAACCAGTCCATCACAGGCTACAAAAAATGGTACACCAACAATCATAGCTGCACATATTTCATAGCAACAAATAGGAATTAACTCAGCTGAAATCAAAGCCATATAGAAAAAGCATGTTAAAATTGGTTTTATAAGTGCAAACACACGCACACTCCTTAGGAGTAGATACATGGTTGCCATTACACAACTCCTCCCCTCTATTTTATGAGGCAAGGGTGATAAGAGATACATTTGCATTCATGGCCTATGGCGACAGTGCTGCTACGCGAGTGAGTTGTCTCTAGGACAGGATGCATTTTTGACAGGATCACCAGGTAAAAAAAAATAAAAATAAAAAAAAAAGGGGGGGGGGGTGTGTTACATTTTAGGGCAAAATTATAAAAAGCAGTAAATCTAGATTTTTAAATTACTGCAGGCATGGCTTTTCTGGTACATGTGTTCTGAATTAAAGTAACGGATTTACCTGCCTAGATAATGTCACATTAACTGCTAAATATGCCCCTTTAAGAATTAGCACAGAAGGATGCGTGTTCTTTATTGAATAAGGCTGTATTTGTATGCTTTAATAGGAAATATTCTGCTTAAGGAAGTTTTGGGCCAAGTTTATCCACTCACGTGTAGCTTGTTTTCCCCTTGAATGCTACAAACTTGCATGCATAAAACATGAAATAAAGTTCTTGCATATTTTGCCTGGGATCAAAGTATTAAATTATCTGAACAAATCAAATTTAAGATTCTCATTTAAGAAACTTTAGAAGTGTAGAAAATTACAAATTAAGTACTTGACAGGAAGGGGGAGGTATAGCAGAAACAGGTATATATACATAAGTATTAAAACTGGATCAAAGCGTTCTTAATGCAGAGATGATATTCTTATCCAGCTTTTTTTTTTAATGTAGTGGTTACAGGCCTAGTACCCAGCAATAATAAATAGTCATTTACATTGTAGTTTAAAAACGATATAAGCATTCTTAAAAGGTAACGGTACTAAGATTGTCAGAGCAAAGCAGCTTAAAATGTGGCATATAAAAAAAAAATTGCACATTATGAATCTGAATAGGTTACATTTTGATGATTGGATCAGGATACAATGAAAAATGTACCCCCTTTTAAAAATCTTTTATTGGGGCTCTGTCCAGCTACAGAAGGGGGGGTAAGGCTTAAGAGCAGCGATTAAAAATCTACATGGCCCTGATGGGCCCATTGTCTTATAGGACCCCTGTGTGGAGGCACAGGCTGCAGTGTATTTGCCCCAAACAATGTCATTTTTAAATATTAGCATGGCTCATACCAGGTTTTTGATTTTGGCCAAAGATCAAGTTCTGACCCCATATTTTTGAATAAAATGAAAGTTAATATGTTGAGACAAAAAAAAAAAAAAAAAAAAAAAAAAGTTGGAAATTTAGAGACCTGCTCAGAAGAACCTACTTTGACATGGTGGCAGGCTTCATATCTCTGGCCAAAACCTCTTTATTAAGGTTAGGAATAGGTTACCACTAGGGATGAGCTTCGTGTTCGAGTCGAACCCATGTTCGACTCGAACATCGGCTGTTCGACCGTCCGTCGAATTGCGAACGTTATGGGCCGTTCGCGCCAAATTCGTGTGGCGCGTCACGGCCCATAATTCACTGCGGCATCGCAGTGCATTGCTGGCTGATGATTGGCCAAGCATGCACTATGACCCGCATGCTTGGCCAATCACAGCGCCGTCAGTAGAGAGAGCTGTAATTGGCCAAAGCCAGGGTGGCTTTGGCCAATTATGGCTCAGGGGATTTAGTACACGCCCCACACTATATAAGGCCGCCTGCACGGCGGCCCTGTGTAGTGTGTTCCGGTGTGCTGATAGAGAGAGAGACAGACAGTGTCATTTGATTTGAGAGCTAGATTAGGCTAGATCTGTTCCTGCTATTTACATTTAGTGCAGTGCGTCCTGCTCACAGTGTTCAGCTAGATCCGTTCCTGCTATTTACATTTAGTGCAGTGCGTCCTGCTCACAGTGTTCAGCTAGATCCGTTCCTGCTATTTACATTTAGTGCAGTGCGTCCTGCTCACAGTGTTCAGCTAGATCCGTTCCTGCTCTTTACATTTAGTGCAGTGCGTCCTGCTCACAGTGTTCAGCTAGATCTGTTCCTGCTATTTACATTTAGTGCAGTCAGTGCGTCCTGCTCACAGTGTTCAGCTAGATCCGTTCCTGCTATTTACATTTAGTGCAGTCAGTGCGTCCTGCTCACAGTGTTCAGCTAGATCCGTTCCTGGTATTTACATTTAGTGCAGTGCGTCCTGCTCACAGTGTTCAGCTAGATCCGTTCCTGCTATTTACATTTAGTGCAGTGCGTCCTGCTCACAGTGTTCAGCTAGATCCGTTCCTGCTATTTACATTTAGTGCAGTCAGTGTGTCCTGCTCACAGTGTTCAGCTAGATCCGTTCCTGCTATTTACATTTAGTGCAGTGCGTCCTGCTCACAGTGTTCAGCTAGATCCGTTCCTGCTATTTACATTTAGTGCAGTGCGTCCTGCTCACAGTGTTCAGCTAGATCCGTTCCTGCTATTTACATTTAGTGCAGTGCGTCCTGCTCACAGTGTTCAGCTAGATCCGTTCCTGCTATTTACATTTAGTGCAGTGCGTCCTGCTCACAGTGTTCAGCTAGATCCGTTCCTGCTATTTACATTTAGTGCAGTGCGTCCTGCTCACAGTGTTCAGCTAGATCCGTTCCTGCTATTTACATTTAGTGCAGTGCGTCCTGCTCAGTGTTCAGCTAGATCTGTTCCTGCTATTTACATTTAGTGCAGTCAGTGCGTCCTGCTCACAGTGTTCAGCTAGATCCGTTCCTGCTATTTACATTTAGTGCAGTGCGTCCTGCTCACAGTGTTCAGCTAGATCCGTTCCTGTTATCTTCCTACTGACAGGCAGGCTTGTCTGGTTACAGTATATAAAGCTACCTGAAGAAAATTACAGGTGTTCTATCCCAGCTTAGTGCAGCTACAGGCCATTAGTATGTCTGGAAGGCCAAGAAGGAGAGGCAGACAGTCACAAGCCAATAAGAGAGGGCAAGCAGGCTCTGTGTCTAGTGCTGGTCGTGGAGACGGTGCATCCTCATCAGCACGTGGCCATGGGACACGCTTGGCCTTTTTTTCGGCAGCTGGCCGTGTTGAGCCGCAACATGCGGAAAACTTGGTCGAGTGGATGACCAAGCCGTCCTCATCCTCCTCATCCTCTCTCACCCATGCCCAGGGTGCTTTGTCTGGCAAAGCAGCGGCCTCTTCCCTCAGCTCAATGTCATCAGTGACTCCTTCCCTAGCTCCACCATGTCCTCATGAGGATTCCCTCGAACTGTTTGACCACAGTGTTGGGTACATGCTCCAGGAGGATGCCCAGCGTTTGGAAGGCTCTGATGATGATACTGAGCTCGATGAAGGCAGTAACATGAGCACGGACAGAGGGGGTGCCCAAGAAGGACAGCAATCTGGCAGTCATGCTCCCCCTGCTGCAGCATACTGCCAGGTTTGCTCCAGTGATGAGGAGGGAGGGGATGATGAGGTCACTGACTCAACGTGGGTGCCTGATAGGAGAGAGGAGGAGGAGGAGGAGGCGGCACATCACCAACGAGGCAGGATGCCCTCCAGGGGCCAGCCTAAGGGCAGCACATTGACTGCATCACACCCCAAAGCTCCACATGTGCAGGGCGCTGCAGTCTCTGCGTGTTATTCAAAAAGTTCTTTGGTGTGGGCCTTTTTTGAGACGAGTGCATCAGATCGCACCGCTGCTATTTGCAACATATGTCTCAAGCGTATCTCGCGTGGCCAAAACATCTCCCGCTTGGGTACCACATGCTTGACCAGACATATGTTGACCTGCCATGCAGTTCGTTGGCAAGCATATCTAAAAGACCCACACCAAAGAACAAAGGATCTCTCCTTGCTCCTCATCAGCTGAGATTTCCAACCCCACTAGACCTTCAGTCCTCTCTGAGACCTGCAGTGAGAGGAATGAAGGTGTAGAATTAGGTGTGTCACAGCCAAGTACTTGTGGGCAATCTGCTTTTGGTACACCGACGCCAGATTGTACCAGGCAAATTTCCCTGCCCCAGCTGCTGCACCGCCGAAAGAAGTTTGCTCCCAGCCATCCACATGCCCAGCGGTTGAATGCTAGCTTGGCAAAATTGCTAGCACTTCAACTGCTGCCTTTTCAGTTGGTAGACTCTGCCCCCTTCCGTGAGTTTGTGGAATGTGCGGTTCCTCAGTGGCAGGTACCCAAACGCCACTTTTTCTCACGGAAGGCGATTCCAGCTCTCTACCGGCATGTGGAAGGCAATGTCCATGCCTCGCTGGACAGGGCGGTCAGCGGTAAGGTGCATATTACCGCTGACTCATGGTCCAGCAGGCATGGACAGGGACGTTACTTAAGTTTCACGGCGCATTGGGTGACTCTGCTGGCAGCTGGGAAGGATGCAGGACAAGGTGCAGTAGTGTTGGAGGTTGTTCCGCCACCACGCCTCCAAAATGCTAATGATTGTGACACACCTCTCTCCTCCACCCCCTCCTCTTCTTCTTCCTCCATGGCCTCTTCCTCGGAACCAGCGGTGCTCCGTAGGCGTTCAAGGGGCTACGCAAGTACGCAGGCCAAAAGATGCCATGCGGTGCTTGAGCTGGTGTGCTTGGGGGACAGGAGCCACACTGGGGCAGAGGTTCTGTCAGCTCTGCAGGGGCAGGTTCAGAGGTGGTTGACGCCACGCCAACTTAAGGCAGGAATGGTGGTTTGCGACAATGGCACCAACCTCCTCTCTGCCCTCCGACAGGGACAACTGACCCATGTGCCCTGTTTGGCTCACGTCCTTAACTTGGTGGTGCAGCGGTTCTTGGGCAGGTACCCGGGCTTACAGGATGTCCTGAGGCAGGCCAGGAAAGTCTGTGTGCATTTCCGCCGGTCATATAATGCCAGTGCTCGGCTGACGGACCTCCAAAAGGAGTTTAACCTGCCCAAGAACCGCCTAATCTGTGACATGCCCACCAGGTGGAACTCGACATTGGCCATGCTGCAGCGGCTGCACACGCAGCAGAGGGCCATAAATGAGTACCTGTGCGACTATGGCACCAGGACAGGGTCAGGGGACCTTGGTTTTTTTTCCCCACGCCAGTGGGCCATGATCAGGGATGCTTGCACTGTCCTGTCACTATTCGAGGAGGCCACGAGGATGGTGAGCACTGACAGTGCATGCATCAGTGACACTGTCCCCCTTGTCCACCTGTTGGAGCACACGCTGCGTGGAATAATGGACAGGGCACTTGAGGCAGAACAGAGGCAGGAAGAGGAGGACTTCCTTAGCTCTCAAGGCCCATGCATCAGTGACACTGTCCCCCTTGTCCACCTGTTGGAGCACACGCTGCGTGGAATAATGGACAGGGCACTTGAGGCAGAACAGAGGCAGGAAGAGGAGGACTTCCTTAGCTCTCAAGGCCCCCTTTATCCAGTGTTCCTGCGTGCCCGCCGATCACACAGGAAGAGGACGAGGAGGAGGAGGAGGAGGAGGAGGAGGAGGAGGAGGAGGAGGAGGAGGAGGAAGATTGTGTCAGTATGGAGGTGGAGCCTGGCACTCAGCATCAGCAGTCTTTAAGGGATCAGTCCCAAGGAACACATGGACTTGTACGTGGCTGGGAGGAGGTGGCTGCGGACGTTGTTGTCCTTAGTGACCCAGAGGACTCCGGACCGAATGCCTCAGCAAACCTACGCTGCATGGCCTCCCTGATCCTGCAAAGCCTGCGTAAGGATCCTCGTATTCGTGGTATCAAGGAGAAGGACCAATACTGGCTGGCAACCCTCCTTGATCCACGTTACAAGGGTAAGGTTGCGGACCTTCTCTTGCCATCGCAGAGGGAGCAGAGGATGAAACATCTTCGGGAGGCCTTGCAGAAAGGTCTGTGCAACGCGTTCCCAGAGACTGGGAGGTTACAAACTCCTGTTTCTGGACAACGTGTTGCTGAGGCTTCGGTCAGTCAAAGGAGCGGTGGAGAAGGTGGCCGTCTGACCGATGCGTTCAGACAATTTTTTGGTCCGCAGCCCCAAGGTATGATCGGTTCCAGCAACCATCGCCAGCGTCTGTTTTACATGGTGCAGGAATACCTAGGGGCAAGATCAGACTTGGACACCTTTCCCACCGAAAATCCTCTGGGTTACTGGGTCTTGAGGATGGATCACTGGCCAGAGCTTGCACAGTATGCAATTGAGCTACTGGCCTGTCCTGCATCCAGCGTTCTTTCGGAACGCACATTCAGTGCTGCTGGAGGCGTGGTAACCGATCACAGGGTGCGTCTGTCCACTGACTCGGTCGATCGGCTGACCTTCATAAAAATGAATCAGTCTTGGATCACCACCAGCTACCAAGCACCTGATGCTGATGTAACTGAATAATTTTTTTCAGATCCCTTCAAAGACTGCCTATGCTGATGCTGAGTGACTATCCCTGAGTAATTATCCTCTTCCTCCTCAATCATCACGCTGATAGCTTGTAAGAACATTTTTGGTTCTGGGCGCCACCACCAGTGCCTAAGGCCTAATTTTTCAGCTCCTGTTCAACAGGGGCATGTAATTACAATTCTTGATCTAATATTTCACAGCAGGGCCCTGTGAGGGCTTACAGTGTTTTGGCCACAGCAACACCTAAGGCCCAAATTTCTGCTGAGTATATAGGGCAGGACCCTACTTTCAAACATCTAACTTACAAACGACTCCTACTTGCAAACGGAAGGAGACAACAGGAAGGGAGATGAAATCTACCCCTAGGAAGGGAAATTCTCTCATGTAAGAGTTAATATGGGAAAACAATTTCTCCTTTCCAATCCTTGTTCCACAAAAAAACCCAAATTTTCAAAAAACATTTTTCATTGGGACAAAAAAGGGAGGTGAAATCTTCTGAAGAGGAGGAAAGACGCAAAACAAATGTCACAGGGGTGATAACCCTTCCCTATGTTTTCCAAAAAGCTTAGAAAAGATTTTTTGGCTGGAGCTAAACACGTTAAAAATGTTCAAAATTACAAACAGATTCTACTTAACAACAAACCTACAGTCCCTGTCTTGTTTGCACCGCCTGTATACTGCTGTTCAGAGTATATAGGGACCTTTCCTTATTTTAATTTGGGTGCGGGGTTCCCCTTAATATCCATACAAGACCCAAAGGGCCTGGTAATGGACTGGGGGGTACCCATGCCGTTTGTCTCACTGATTTTCATCCATATTGCCAGGACCCGACATGACATTAAACCCGCAAGCAGTTTTAAATGAGATTTTTTCCTTTAAAAATGACATTTGGTGCAGGGACTGTTCTAAACATGGGAAACACGCGTCACTTTACAGGCATACTATAGACACCCCCCAGGTACGATATTTAAAGGAATATTTCACTTTTTTTTTTTTACTTTAAGCATCATTAAAATCACTGCTCCCGAAAAAACGGCCGTTTTTAAAAGTTTTTTTTGCATTGATACATGTCCCCTGGGGTAGGACCCGGGTCCCCACACCCTTTTTAGGACAATACCATGCAAATTAGCCTTTAAAATGAGCACTTTTGATTTCGAACGTTCGAGTCCCATAGACGTCAATGGGGTTCTAACGTTCGTGCGAACTTGCGGTCCGTTCGCGGGTTCTGGTGCGAACCGAACCGGGGGGTGTTCGGCTCATCCCTAGTTACCACTACTGACTTTTATAAGAAATAAATGTGCTGGGTTACAAATATGTATGCTCCAGGTGTATGCTACCTCAAGGAAAGTGTAAATTGTAAATAACTAGCAGCAATCCTGGCCTAGCTGGAGCTATTGGCAGCATTTCCCCTTCAATGTCACACATCCCGTATACGTCACCAGAACTGTGTGCCGTTAAGAAAAAGCATTTGGTTCACTCGAAGTGTGATTCCTGGGATTTTGCAGTTCCTCTTACTGGAAACTTTCCCTGGAAAGAAGCTGTGGAAGATGAGATTCTGTACCAGGTACACAATTCCTGGCAGAAGAGTGACAATGTCTTTGTCCTCACCAGCTCACTGGGGGACATTCACAAAAGCAGCCCCTCTAGCCACCCCCTCTGTACTATGGATAGATGTGTGCATTGCATGAATCTATCCACAGCTTCTGTAGCCGCCCCCATTCAGGCATCCAGCCCCTTTTTGGGCACAAGGTGCCTGAATTACAGCGGGGGGGCGTTTTTGAAGCACATGATTAGAGCCATATAGACTAATAGGCTTCACTGCAAGCGCAAACTACTGTGCTCGCAGTGCACCCAGGTGCTTTTGCAATGCAAATTAATATTTGCTTTGCCAACACAGAACCTCCTCTCAGCCAATCAGGAGGCCCGGATGTAATACCGGGCACCCCGATTGGCTGAAGGTAGAGGCAATCCCATTGGCCGCCATGCAGAACAGTAATTAGACATGCACGGAGGAGTCTTCATCCATTGCACTGCTACATCCCACAGCTTGCCACCTGACCCACCACCACAATGGGGAAAGCGCTGGGCAGACGGTGCACGGTGGCTGCAATTGATGGGGCACAAAAGGCTGCATATGATGTTTTTGTATCAGCATTTTTCAGTTTCCACCCCAAAAAAAAATTTGAGCACCAGTCGCCACTAGTAATACAGCATTTGCAACATCAGCAAAACACTTTGTGATATAGGCAGTATGATACTTCCAAGGTTTCTGCACAGATGATAGATATGCCACTGCCTCACCTTGTTTTAACCCCCTAAAAGCCAGACCACAGCCCTGCAACTATGTGCAAGTGGTGCAGTTGCAGCACAGCCCCATTCACCCTCTCACCGAATAGTTTTATCAGTCATGACAAGGGCATGTGTATACCCCCAGCTGCTGCCTTTATAGCTAAAAAGGGCAAGTTTGAGGGGCAGTAAAACTGAGGCTATACAACTAGATCTCAAAATAAAAAAAAAGTTAAGATTAGAATATGGACCATTAATGTTTTGTTAGTACCGATTGGAGGCAGAGTCACTAACCAGTTAGGGAGTAGACCCCTCAACACAGAGGTCTTTGACCACACCAACATATGAACTGGGAATATTTGCAGGTAGAGTTAAAATAATGGCACTGTTAGAGAAAGTTTTTGCTTGCACACAGGAAAAAAAACAAACACCCCACACACCCAGTCTGAAGTTACCTTGTATACTAGAATACAGACACTTTACGCTTACTTTCAGCTTTACTTTTTAAGTAAAGCCAAGCAATTAACCTCTTGAAGATGGTATCCAATAGTACTGGTGGGGTGATGATTGTGACAAGGGTATGGAGAGATGCTAGGCAATCCATAGGAGTCAAAAAAACACCCACACTGTATTGGCTAGAGTTGCACAAATAGGTATAGTTGTAAGCAAGTAGCCCTCTTCAAGGTGTGATCACCACCCTCAACCAATTAGATCTCGTTTCCCCTGTCCTTTGAAGTCCCTCTATTTTTTCTAAAGAGTCCTAGTAACTCCAGGGGTCCATTACCTGGCACGAGAAAAGCTAATTAACTGAAGGTTGCACCTGTCGAGAAGATGACAGAAGACACCCAGACGTATGAAAAGCCTATTATATGAATCCTGTATGCTTAAGTAACAATGGTGATGGAAATGTAAAACAGGGAACTATTACAAATACTGTCTCTTTACAGGGCTAATGTCTACACAAAAGTCTGCCTCATCACCATATACCATACATTTGTGATGCTGAACGTTTTAACAATCCAAAGCTTGATTGAAAGAAAAGCCCAAACACACCACACACACACACACAATAGCTGAGTCCAGGCACATTTGTATACTTAAGCTGGCCATAGATGGACAAAAACTAGACAGTTTCAGCAGGGACTGGTCACATTTTGACCCACATGTGGTGGCCCAGCTTAGCAGAAGTCAGTCAATAGATCGACTTGTCAAAAAGGAATATGGGAAAAGTCTCTGGAACAGCAGCGGAGGATTAATGTATTCTGGAGCAGAGTCCCACTGTCAGAATTCAGTATCCTGATTGGAGTATTCCTCCATCTCACTTGTGAATGAATCCGTTCAAGAAAAAAAAAAAAAAAAAAAAATTAACCACCACAGGGCCAGCTTTAGACTTTGCCATGTTCACCTACACATGGTTTTAATTCACATTAGTTGTGGGGGGGGGGGGGGGGGTCCTAATTTTTTTTGGAAGAGCAATTAAGATTGGAAATCATGGGGCTCCATGGGAGTGTGCTTAAAGCTCAGCACCATCCAAAATTTTAGAAATTTGAAAATTATGCAATGGTTAGATCTTTGCCCAGGTGGTTTGTCTATTGAGGGGATTATCCTTAAATGCCCATCAATGTAAACATCTCTGCAAATGGGGACAGACAATGCACTTCGTAGTGCAAAGAAACGTTAGAACATGTTTTCATTGTAGCCTCTGCCTTCTTGTAAAGAAATCAGAAATGGAGCATATCTGCAGAAGGTAAAAGCCTGATACCAGTACAAAACTAAAAATATTGTCTGGCGTAGGGTTGCCACCTGAGCCCTTTAAACCCAAAAACATTATTTCGGTTCTGTGGCCAATTAAGGTGATACTCACTTGGTGCCTTACGTTCCTTAAATTAGCCTCAGAACCTGTGCAATTCATATGTGTTTAAGTTTAAAAAGATGACATGGCAACCCTATTCTGGCGTGAGATCCAAGATACTAAAAAAGTGGATTTTAAAGACTTTGATTTCTGATTATAGTATAGAAAATCCAGACAAATGTGACAGGATTGGGTGCATATAGTGCAAATGTGGAAAACCTTTTAGTGGGCATTTTGTGGTACAACAAATGACCATGTAATCGCTTCCCAAATTTTGCCAAAATCTCTGGATTTTTGCAACCTATACTTTTTGCAAAATGCATAGAAGTCAGAGGGTATATAAAAATGAAGGTGGCTTTAAGTAGGGTTAAAGGGGCCCTCAGACTAACTACTTCAGGAGCCCTTTCTTGCAGGTTTGTTTTTTTTTGTTTTTTTTTTTTTTTTTTTTAGAAAAAGTTGAACATTAAGTGGGAGCACACAAAAAAAAAAAAAAAAAAAAACACAGAACATGCATTGATAAGCTATGGGAAAACAGAATTCTTAATCTTATTCGTGACCTGCTATAGTTTTCTTACGTCTATATAATGCAAATAAAGTGCTGTATGAAAGATTTACTAAACCAGTCATAACTGGACATATATGTTACTATAATCGTCACTTGTGCCTTGGAAACTACAAAGTATAGTAATCTCAATGCATCTTAGACATAGAAACTCTGGAGCCAAATTCTCCAAAATGTCCTATATAAAAATATAAATTTACTGAAATGTATGGCCATTGATGAGACATCTAGTAAGCAGATAAATGTAGGTCTTCTCAATAAAGTTCAATTTGCGATAGAAGGGCATGGGTGCAGCCACTCAGCATGTGGTCATGTCCCCTCTTCACATCAAATATCTGTGCCAAGCCCAGCTAGCTATTCAGATAATCACTTGTGTGTCCACCATCTTTGACACGCATGTTTAGACATTGTTAGGTTCCCTCAGTTCATTAGAATTTCACAGCTTCCTTGACAATAGATCTGGTCTCATACAGAAAACCCTCCCATCGTCATTTTAGCTGTGAAAAGACTGGGCTGGCAATATTCTCTGTACTAGCATCCCCCCCCCCTCCAAAGCTTAACCTTCACTTTTCCCATGTAGAAGATTGGAGAATCAGAAGTAATGGGTAAGTGACAAGTACTAGACTATCATGTGTATGTAGGCATCTCCCCAATCATTCAAGGAAAGTGGTTACCAGCCATGTCCAGCCTTTTACTATAGTAACAGACATAGCCCCAAAAAAAATAATGGTGGCCAGATATTGTAACCAAGTAAACAAAAATCCGAGGGTTACCACTATGCTCTCCCAATGTGGAGTGTCACCAAGTTTAAATAGCATCTCATTTTTCTATAGCAGGGGAAAGAATTTGTGTCTGCTGTTAGGGGAGATATGGCTTTGGGCCAGAGGTACTCACTATTCCTACTTAAGGCAGGGGTTCCTAAATGGGGGTATCCTTACATCTTTTGAGTAAGGGAATCAAGTGACAGGTTATAGAATCAGATTTTTTGAAAAAAAAAAAAAGTTTTAGATTCACTATCACCATTTTTAATAAGGTTTGAGCAGAGGTCACAACCCTCAACATTGAACTCTGCAATTGAAAGTATTCCCAGTTCATATGTTGGAGCTAGCCAGTGTATTTGGGATACCTTTTCTCCCATAAACTTAATAAAATACTCAACTTTATTTTCAGCTGCCCTGTAGAAGTAAAGCCAGGCAAATGATCTCTTTTATAGATCGCCCCCAATAGGAGAAATGCTTTTGAAACCGCCCCCCCCCCCCCCCCCATCCCCATGAAAGGGATACTTGCAATTATCACTGATAGTACACATGTAAAATCTATTACGTTTAGTCAAAACTCTGCTTCTTAGTTTCCACTTTGCATATAATGGCAAGGAGTAGAAAAAAAAATTAAGTTAATTCATTGAGAGTTCATATTTGTTAAACCACACAGGAACCTCCCTGCATGTTTCTAACCAGGCTGGTTTCTTATGGCTCCTGGGTTTATCTCCAATTCAATCACAACTCAACCTCAGAGAATGGTCATCAAAATACCTGTATTAGCATCATAGAAGAGTCCTGGGTGCATATCATTATCTCTGGATAAGGTGTAACCTCACACCACTCTGACCCTTCTGTAAAGTCTGATGCTCTCCTAGATCCTCAGTCAATGGAAAAAAAACCCGTCGTAATGAGAAGGTAGCCGGGATCTTACAAGAGCCTTTTTTCAACCCAACTAGCAAGACTAAAGTGATTTTTTGCCCTGCAGGACAAGATTCTCCATCCAACTGAGCTCAAGGTTACTGCATTCCCAGGTAAGTCACTGTCATTTGAGTTACACAACACCCCCCACAACCACCAGAAATGGTGACCTTTTCCCTCTGTAAAGAAGATATATATATATAGCCAAAAACCTCTTCAGTTGGACAGTTTTTAGAACCACTGTCATTTTGTTATTGCTGTCTGCGCCCTGTTGGGAAGATTTCCCTTCAGCTCTGGGTAAGATAAACCTTCACTTGTTCTGGTGATAAAATGTAAAGTTTTAGCCATTATTTGTTAAGACAACCAAAAAGGATGACTATTCCCTGCAGGATGCAGACAGCAATAACTGATAGAAGTTCAAATATCACCTACTCAATCCAACACCAAGGAAAAAATAAAAAAATATCTTTTGGCTTTATATACAAGGTTTTTTACATGTAAATAAAATTAGAGGATGTTTTAATTGTATTTACATTTGCTATAAAAGCCAAATTACAGCTATGTCAGCCATTTTAGATCAAAGATCTTCTCTTCAATCCTGATAAAGATCCACAAACCGGTTTCTCTGGAAAAAAAGTTTCAAAGATGTTGTAGGCTGGAATTGCTGCCCTAAGAATGCTCATTTCCCAGCTTCAAGGTTTCTTGGCCACTGACCCCTGAACAAGCATGCAGAATCGAAAGTCAAGTCTGAACTCTTGATATGCATAACTTGTTCTGCCTCAAATTATGGAAGGCAATGGGTTACCAGCCTTTACTAGCATATTCAGGAGTGGATGGCAGACTTTAGTCTAAGTATTCAGATACCCTTTCAAAACAAACTCTTTAGATCCAAGCTTGTGGAATGCTTGATTTGGGCATATACCACATGGGTCAATGTGTGTCGCCACAAAGAAACATTTGACCATGGTTTACAAGTGCTTTGCCCTCTTCTCAACCAAACGATATCTACATCTATATCTATATCATAGTAATCCTAGACCTCCACAAAAATGTATTTTTAATGCTATGCCTACTTTGTCAAAGTAAAATTCAGGTTACCCATAGCAACCAATTCCATTATCCCAGCAAGGGCAGGGACTGGACTACTTATTGTTAATATAAAATTTGTTTTCTATTGAGTCTGCAGCCATCTTTGATCACTTTTAAAATTGACAATTCAAAACATGGCTGCTTTATACATAGCAGATTTGGATACTGTTGGAAGTAAACATCCCTAGAAATTTAAATTTTCTGCAACTTGCTCACTGCCTTTTTTTAACTTGCTGCAATACTGGGACTAGTTACACGACACAGGCACCTAGGGCTGTAGGATGTAAAAGTTGGGAGCATTTCCCTGCTCCAAACAAGTTGCTGCATATAGCATCCCTTACAATTACAGTACATGGGAACATGCGCTTGCAGTCAGCATTTTTTTTTTCACATATCTTAGAAAATTTAAAGCAGTGTGGCTTTTCTCCAGGAGACAAAACTTGACAAAGTTGGTCTCTGCTTGTCTCAACTACAGAGCAGCCAGCTTTTATATTTTCCATTTCTAAGCTGTGCAAAAATAAGAAAAAAGGAGCTGATAACTGGTGCCATTACCCACAGCAAGCTGAGAAAAATCAGTGACCCCCATTGTTTTTTTTTACCATGGTATAGCATAAAAGGTTTAAGAATTTTTCATTTAACCGCTTCAGCTCTGGAAGATTTTACCCCCTTCCTGACCAAAGCACTTTTTGCGATTCGGCACTGCGTTGCTTTAACTGATAATTACGTGGCTCTCAAACAAAATTGACGTCCTTTTTTCCCCACAAATAGAGCTTTCTTTTGATGGTATTTAATCACCTCTGCGATTTTTATTTTTTGCACTATAAACAAAAATAAGAGCGACAATTTTGAAAAAAAAAAAAATGCATTTTTACATTTTGCTATAATAAATATCCCCCAAAAATATATAAAAAAAAGTTTTAGGCCAATCGTATTCTACATATTTTTGGAAAAAAAAATTTAAAAAATGCAATAAATCGTTTGATTGGTTTGCGCAAAAGGTATAGCGTTTACAATAGGGGATAGTTTTATGGCATATTTATTAATAATTTTTTTTTTTTTACTAGTAATGGCGGCGATCAGCGATTTTTGTGACTGCGACATTATGGCGGACATTTGACACATTTTTGGGACCATTGTCATTTATACAGCAATCGGTGCGATTAAAAATGCACCGATTCCTGTGTAAATGACACTGGCAGTGAAGGGGTTAACCTACTAGGGGGCGGGGAGGGGTTAAGTCAGTACTAGGGAGTGTGGGCTGTGTGTGTCACTACGCTGATCACTGCTCCCGATGACAGGGAGCAGGGATCAGTGACACTAGGCAGAACGGGGAGACGCTGTTTACATCACCATCTCCCCGTTCGTCCTCTGAGGCGATTGCGGGTATCCCCGCGGTGCTAGAGTCCGCGGGACCCGCGACCCGACTCACGGAGCTCCCGGCCGGCGCGCACGCAATGGCACGGCGGGGAATTCAAATGGACATACCTGTAAGTCCATTTGCCCAGCCGTGCCATTCTGCCGACGTACATCGGCATGCGCCTGTTGGGAAGGGGTTAAAGCTGAATTATCAGACCAAGCTTCAATAAAACTCAGACGGCCAGATTTTAAAGTTTCAATTTCTAATTTTCATTGACATTTGAAAATGTGTTTTCAAAAAGGTAGCGGAAGACCACCACCCTCCTGCACCCTACAATGGAACCTAACTTCACAACTGTTTACGCCGAGGAAATCCCTGATCAATATCAAGTTATCAAGAGGCTGGGTCAAGGTACTTTTGGTGACGTCCTACTCATCCAGGACAAGAACACAGGTATGTAAATAAGCATTTATAAAATTTTCATTAATAGGAAAAAAAAAAATGTTACAGGTTTAATTTTCCTTATAATGTTCAGTTCTCAAAATATAGGTTTTGTTTACCTGATACAAAACGTATTTTAGATTAACCACTTGCAGTCAGCTAGTAATAGGCCAAGCAAAAGAAGGTTTCTACAGAAAGTTTGTCTCACACGACTTAAAGGTATACCCTTCCTTTTAGACAAGGACATGGCGTACGAAAACTAGCTTCCAAGAAGGCTTGCTGTGCTAAGCTTTCCAAGTAGAAAGTTCAGCTTTTTTTGCATATTTATAAATGCACCACCAGGGCTTTTTTTCAGCCGGAACTCACCGGAACCCCTGGCAGCCCTCTCCTCTCCTGGGAGTGACATGTCTGCACGATCAGATTCAGGTCTCCTGTCCCTGCAGTTGCCTGTCTCACTCACACAGCAGAACGAAGCTGTCTCCACCCCCTCCTCCTCATTCAGCTCTGTATACACAAGAGGGGGAGCAGGAACACGCGCCGACTTCAGGTCTGTACAAACTTTTCTATGCTTTATAGATAGACCGGGAGGAGGGAGGAGAGTGGCTGGGATTGGGAAGGAGGAACTAAAACGATGTACACATGGTGGAGTGATTGGGGGATTAGGAGGACATGTGCTTTGGTATGAGAAAGGAAATATGCCAGAAATCAGTGTGGGATTAATTTGAAACCTAACAGCCCCTTCCAGCACTAGCTCCCCTCTCACCCCAGCACATTTCCACCCCCCCCCCTTCCAGCACCAGCCCCCCACTTTCAGCACTAGTCCCCCTCTCCCCCAAATTTCCACCCCCCCCCCCACCTTCCAGCACTAGCCCCCCTTCCCTTCCAGCACTAGCCTTCTCCCCCCCCTTCCAGCATTAACCCCTCCTCCCCACCCTGCCAGCACTAGCCCTCTCCTCCTAGCCCTCCCCCCCCCCTTCCAGCACTAGCCCTCTTCCCTCTCCCCTCTTCCAGCACTAGCCCGCTTCTTCCCTCTCCCCTCTTCCAGCACTAGCCCCCTCTCCCCGCACTAGCCCTCTCCCCCCTCCCAGCACTAGCCCTCTCCCCCCTCCCAGCACATGTTCTTCTCACAGAGGGCATGATCATGGCATCTGGGACCCAGATAGATGGAGGACATTTAACCTTAGAGCCCACACTAGCTCCTGCTTGACAAGTTAGTGGAGCCTAGTGCCAGAACTTGTTCCAGCACTGGGCTCCAGGACTCATGGGACGCTGGGATTTTGTTTAAATCTCAAGAAAGGACCATTAAAATTGGGACAGTATTGGATTAGAAAGGGGGAAAGGATTTGTGTTTGTGGGGGAAAAGTTTGTACCGGCAGGGGGGATTTAGTGGGAAGATATGTGATGGAACTGGGGAGAGGTCTTGTGTAGGAGAGGCTTGGAGGAATGAGGACAAGGGGAGAGGAATTGTTCCAGGGGAACATGTTGTGCTGGAAGGGAAGAATTTGTACTGGGAGGAGGATTTATGCTTGGGGGAGATATTGGGGTGGGGTATTTTTGCTGGGATATGGATTTGTGGGGTGGAAGGAGATTTGTGCTGGGAAGGGGGATTTTTTTATTTATTTTTTTGAGAGGAGCGCTAGGAGGATTTGTGATGAGGAGAGCTGGGGGGGGGGGGGGGGTGGAGTTCGGGGAATTTGCCTTATGTGATAAATTTGGCACCGCTGTAAATCTCTCCAAGGTGTGGCTGGGGGCAGGGTTTGGGTGTGGCAGGGGCGGAGAGTTGGACAGAGGGTGAGTTCCTGCACCTTTTCTCTGAGAAAAAAAGCCCTGTGCGCCACCATATAGTAAACCTGTCTTCATTGAACATTGTGATCTAGAACATTAGTTTATAAGCTTTCAAATTCCCAAATAAAAATGGGATCAAGACACTAGACTCAATAGGGAATGATAATTTATTGAACTTGGATTACCCATAGTAACCAGCAATCTTGAAGTTTTCAGTGATACAGGGCTGGTTTGAACATAGAATACAAACTGGAACATTAAAAAAAAAAAAAAAAAAAAAAAAAAAAAGATCTTTCAGACCCTGCATTATCCCATCACTTATTTTAGCCCCCCGCCCAAAGAGCAAAAAATAAAAAATTAAATTTTTCTCCTTCACATTTGTAGCACAGTATGGTAGAATGGAGCAATAAAGCATTCTCCATGGACAGCAAAAAAAAATATTTATACATGATGTTCCTTCGAGTCAGGTTTATGTCCCGATTGTTAATGTGTCTCATTTGTGTTTAGGTAAACCAATGGCTGTGAAATTAGTGAGGAAGGACAGGATCAAGCAGAAAGCCTTTCTAAAGGAACTCTCCATGTCCATCTCTCTGTCAAACCACCAAGGCATTATAACCACCTATCCAATCTTCTTTGAAACCCTGGACCATTATCTCATGACCCAGGAGCTGGCTATAGCTGGAACCCTACATGACCTCATTGAGCCTCAGGTGAGCCAATTATATATTTGGTTTAGTGGGTCTCATAACTGGAGACCAAAAAAAAAAAAAAAAAATAAATGTTTCTGAAATCAATTGATAGAGTTACATATTTCTACGGGAAGAAAAAAAAAAAAAAAAAAAAAAAAAAGTTCTTATTGCTATTGTCAACTCCAATGTTCTACTCTACATTACAATTAAATTACCCCCATCTTTAACTTCAAGAGGGTCTTCTAACAATCAGAGGTTACTGTGAAAGTGTCACATTAACTTGCTCAGCCCAGAATTAGGGAAGAAGTTTGACAATTGCATATGAAGAAGCCTAAGTTTTAGTAGATTGAAATGACATTTGAAGCTAGCTAAAGCTAGACTGACCAATAAGTCATACAAAGTGGAATTTGAGAAAAATGTTCAGCACTTCCCTGTTTCCATCTATTACAGTCCTGTTTTTTGCAAGAAATGGATTGCCTTGCCCAGGTTGTAAACTTAAAACTGCATCACTGTTATCCCTAAATATACGATTTATTGCATGAAATGTGACAGCTTAACAAGTAGAAAAAAAAAAAGTTCATGCATATTGCTTTTGGGCAATTCAACTCATGCACATCCCAGTTGTGTGAACTGACCCTTCCATGAAAGTTGCATGTCAACATAACAAATTCTTGCAAAACAATTAAAGTCAATTAACATTAACTAGGTTTATGTTCCATGTGATTTTGAAATGTCTCAAAAAATTTCTCTTTTTCAGGTAGGAATGCCAGAAGACATGGTAAAGCGCTGTGCAATACAGCTGGCCTGGGCTCTGGATTTTATGCACAGCAGAGGATTAGTGCACCGTGACCTTAAGCCAGACAATGTCCTGCTCATGGACAAGGAATGTCACACAATCAAGTTATGTGACTTCGGACTAACTGAGATCATTGGCAGCATTGCCACTAAAATGTCCCCCATCATCTCCTATATGTCACCAGAGTTGTGTGCTTTGAAGAGAAATCAGTACTTGGTCATAACTCCAAGTGTAGATTCTTGGGCTTTTGCAGTTCTTCTCTTCGTTGCTCTAACGGGAAACTTTCCCTGGAAAGAAGCTATGGCGGAGGATATTCTGTACCAGGTCTACAATTTCTGGCAGACGAGTGACAATCTCTTTCCTCCACCAGCTCTCTGGGAGAAGTTCACAAAAGAAGCCCTGATGATGTTCAACAAATTCTTTTCTCAGGACCCAATCTCTCGACCCTCTGTTCTTTCCATCCTAAGCTGTACTCCCTATACTTGGAGAATTGAAGAATGCTACCAGGAGGTAGCGACAGAGGCGGAAGGTGGCACTGAAGAAATTGAATTTGTTACCAAACAGGATCAGGAACCCACAGAGCAAGGTGGTGAAGACACTGGAGAGTTTCAATGTATAATCATACAGGACCAGGAATCTACAATGGAAGGGGAAGACAACCTTGAAAGGGTTCCTTTTGTGATCATACAGGAGCAGGAACTCCATGCCCTGTATTCAGAAATGGACCCATGTGACCCTGACCTAATTCTGATTTCAGAAAACGAAACTTTGGCTTTGGGTTCAGAAGTTGAAATTCCTTAGAATCTTTTAACTGGTCTTCTGGAAATAAGCTTTTGGGCACCAAATGCCAAAGGGGGATGAGTCTGGGACCCCGTGTGATCTATGGATATCAGTACGGTTTCAGTTTGATTGGATGTTGCAATTGAAGTCACTACATTTGCCAACTTTTCAGAGCTTTACTGGTGTTGTACAAATATTGATTAATGCTTTCCGTGGATAAAGCCAAACAGCCAAAAAAACACAACAACTTTTGTGCAGAGAATTAGAATAACTGGCAGGTTTTGCCAACTGTCTTCCTGTCCCAGTGAACACCTCTCTGGAAGTGTTAAATTTTTGTAAATTCTGCATCCCTTTAATCACTTGCCGACCGCCTAACGCAGATATACTGCGGCAGAATGGCACGGGGAGGCAAAAATCACGTACCCGGTAAGTGATCTGCCTCCCGGTGCCCGAGGCAGTCGGCATCGTTAGGGGAGCGATCAAATGCTCAGGGGGAGGCCACTCATTCATGGCAACCCCTTCACGATCGCTCCCAACGAATGACAATCTTCCTCTGCCTCTAATGTAAACAGCGACTCGAGGAGAGATGACATCACTTCCTCTGCCGGTATTTTTCGTTCCAGCACCGAGGAGAGAAGACATCCAAGTAAGTGCACCAACACCACACGTACAGTAGAATACTCTAGGCGCAATTTTCACACCCCCCATCACCCCCCTGTACCCCCTGTCAGTGATACCAACAGCTTTTTTTTTTCTTACACCGATTATTGAATTGGTGTCAGTTTGACAGTTATAAGTGGTAGGGCAGTTAGTGTTAGCCCCTTTAGGTCTAGGATACCCCCTAATAAAAGGTTTAACCCTATGATCACCCCCGTCGCCAGTGCCACTAAGCGATCGTTTTTCTGATCGCTGTATTAGTGTCACAGGTGACGCTAGTTAGGGAGGCAAGTATTTAGATTTGCTGTCAGTGTTTTATAGCGCCAGGGACCCCCATATACTACCTAATAAAGGTTTAACCCCCCGATCGCCCGGCGGTGATATAAGTTAGGTTTTAGGGTCACATAGGGTCTGCGTTGCTAAAGGCAGCGTCAGGTTAGTGCCAGTACCGCCAACACCCTCGCACGCAGCATACACCTCCCTTAGTGGTATAGTATCTTAACGGATTAATATCTGATCAGATCTATACTAGCGTCCCCTGCTGTTTAGGGTTCCCAGAAACGCAGTGTTAGCGGGATCAGCCCAGATACCTGCTAGCACCTGCGTTTTGCCCCTCGGCCCAGCCCTGCCCAGCCCACCCAAGTGGGGTATCGATCGATCACTGTCACTTACAAAACACTAAAAACACACATAACTGCAGCGTTCGCAAAGTCAGGCCTGATCCCTGCGATTGCCAACAGTTTTTTTGATAGCATTTTGATAGTCGCTAACAGTCAGGAGCTTTTTTACCTGTGAGTCTCACTAGTGTACCACTAAATTTCGAGCACAAAATGGCAAATCGAAGGTACACTAGTGAAGAGGCCTACACGTTTCTGAGCATGACAGATAGTGAAGAGGAAACCACTCATCTGTCAGATTCAGGCTCAGAATACGATCCTGTAGACAGCGGCTTCATGACAGATAACCGACGGAGTTGTGGTCCCTGCCAAGGTCAGGCGTACCAGACCCCGAACTTCTTCGGTCGTTGATATGCAAGAACCGCAGGTCCCTCGTATGGAGCAGAGCAGTACTAGCGCAGCTAATCCTTCTGGTGAACTGGCAAGCACCAGCGGCCTAGTACACCCTGGTCATACATCCAGCACTGCAGTAACACTTGGTGACGTGGCGAGTCCCATAAGTGCAGGTCAAGCTGGTGAGGTGGCAAGCACAAGTAGTGTCCCACTGCCACCAAGACAACAAACAGGCCCGTCGAGCCCATAGTGAACTTCTTGCTGCATTCGCCAATCCTAATTGGGAACCCACCACTTCTGCAGCATCCATACTTCCCCCATTCACTGGCCAACCCGGCATTCAGGTGGAAACAGTTGATTTTACGTCACTTGATTGTTATTTGCTGTTTTTCACCGAAGATTTCTATAGATCTATTGTGGACCAAAGCAATTTGTACGCTGGTCACCACATTGCCACTATTCCCCAGTCCTCCCTTGCCAGAGATTGGAGACCAATTACGCTCTCCAAATTTAAGCTCTTTCTGGGCCTTTCCCTCAACATGGGCATAACTAAAAAGAGCGAGTTGCGGTCATATTGGTCCACTGACCCAATTCACCATATGCCTTTGTTCTCTGCCTCCATGACCAGGGCACGATATGAGCAGATATTGCGGTTCATGCACTTCAATGACAATGAACTGTCGTCCTTGGAGCAGACTTCTTTACTCCCCATCAAGTTGTCTGCGTTGAGGAGTCCCTGATTAAGTTTTATGGCCACTTGTCATTCAAACAGTACCTTCACAGCAAGCGTACCTTCACAGCAAGCGTGCCAGATACGGGGTCAAGATGTATAAGCTCTGTGACAGGGCCACAGGCTATACATGTAGTTTTATAGTTTACCAGGGAAGAGATAGTCACGTAGAGCCGACAAACTGCCCTGACTACATAGGAAGCGCTGGCAAGATTGTGTGGGACTTGGTGTCACCCTTATTCGGAAAGGGGTACCACTTATATGTGGACAATTACACAATCGTGCCACTTTAGTCACTTTTTTGATCAGCAGATTGGAGCATGTGGCATCGTGTGACCTAAGCGCCAGGGCTTTCCCCAGCAGCTTGTAGATTCCCGTCTAATGCTGGCCATACACTATACGAAAAAAATCGGCCGAAAAATCGTTCGTATAGACACTACGTTCGTTTTTCGGCAAGTTAATGGGCACAAATCGATAATCGTTTGTGACGTTTTTGTGGTAAAAAAACGAACGGGAAGTTTGGTAAGTTTCTGCCGAACGTACGATAAATTGCAAGGTTAATGTGTTTCCCGTCCGAACTTTCTGCACTAGGTATATGTAAAAAAACGAACAAAAAATTTATTCATGTCCACTGAACAATTTATCGGTCATTATATGATGGCACGATTGTTTGCGGTCACGGTCGAACGTTTGTTTTTCGAAAATGGGTTCGGCCGATTTTCTGTATAGTGTATGGCCAGCATTAGGCTGGGGGATTGAGCCTGCTTGCAGTGTAATATCTTGCTCGCTATGAAGTGGAGGGATAATAAGAATGTTTTTGTTCTTACCTCCATTCAGACACGATGGTCCAAATTACAACGACTGGTGTTGGAGAAACCCCTCTGTGTCCATGAAAATAACCAAAATATGGGAGGGGTGGACCAAAACGACCCGTTGTTGGCACCATACCAAACTGCCCGTAAGGCCAGACACTGGTACAAGAAAGTGTCTGTTTATTTCAATTGGCTTTGCTGAACGCTTATGTGCTATACAGAGCTTCAGGACAGACGGATCCTTCCTTAAAATTCCAGGAAGAGATCGTCAGAGCCCTTCTGTTTCCAGACAGTGCTCCACCTCACCTTCTCCAACCAAATGCAGTAAGCCGGCTGCATGAGGCATTTTCTTTATATCCTCCCGAGTACCCCTACCCAATGAGCCCCCCCCCCAAAAAAAAAAAAAAAAAAAAAAAAAAAAAAGAGTGTCTGCAGCAAGCGGGGATATAGGCGTGACACCCGCTATTATTGTCCCTCCTGTCCTAACAAACCTGGTCTTTGCATTGGTGAATGTTTTGAACGCTACCATACACTAGTTGAGTATTTGCGTAGGGTACAGCACTGCACAGACTAGGCACACTTTCACAGGGTCTCCCAATGCCATCGCATTTTGAGAGACCCCAACCTGGAACCGGTTACAGTTAGTTACAAAAAAAAAAAAAAAAAACCCCACACAACCCCACAAAAATATATAAAATAAAAGACCAAAAATAGTTGTCGTTTTTGTTCTCTATTCTGCAATGTTTTATCATGTTTGCTTTATAGGTATGCATTTTTTTACTGTTTACTGTGTTTTATTGTTACACCATTTTTTTGGTTTTCAGGTATGCCATTCAGCTGCAGAGCTGATTTATTTATCTTGACAGCAACAGCGTTTGCTCCCACGATACATAAAGCCATGACTACATCGCTGTAGGAAGCGATTTCACCACCACAGTTAAAAGAGCATATATGCCGAAGCGGAAGAGAGATTTGCTCCTACCTTTTGGGGCAGATGCCCTCATGCTTCGACATTTATAAACGGTGCATGTATGCCCATCATTAGAAGTGGGTGGATGAAGGGAGGCATTATAATGGTGGGCATACCCACCGATCAATCTCTTGTTTAGCCCACAGGCTGCATGGGGGGAAAAAAAAAAAAAAAAAAAAAAAAAAAGTTTACAATATATGCCCAACAAGGACCAGCAACGTACTGGTATGTTGCTGGACTTTGAGTGGTTATACCAGAATGCCTGCAGGTTTAGGTATCATCCTGGCATCATTTTCAGCAAGCGGTCGGCTTTCATGTAAAAGCAATCCTAGCAGCTAATTAGCCTCTAGACTGCTTTTACAAGCAGTGGGAGGGAATGCCCCCCCCCCACCATCTTCCATGTTTTTCTCTGGCTCTCCTGTCCCAACAGGGAACCTGAGAATGCAACCGGTGATTCAGCCAGCTGACCATAGAGCTGATCAGAGACCAGAATGGCTCCAAACATCACTATGGCCTAAGAAACTGGAAGCTATGAGCATTTCATAACTTAGATTCCCAATGGCGCTGTTTACATCCAGGGAAAATTCAGAAAGCATTTTATCACACCGATCTTGGTGTGGTCAGATGCTTTCAGGGCAGAGGAGAGATCTAGGGTCAAATAGACCAATTTCAAAAAAAAAAAACCCACCCGTCCCCCCCTGCTCTCGCGCAAAGGCGAACGCAAGCGTCAGTCTAGCGTCAATTGTAAAAAGCAATTACACCATGCATGCGAAGTAGCACCGCGAAGGTCAGATCGAGGGCAGTAATTTTAGCAGTAGGCCTCCTCTGTAAATCTAAAGTGGTAACCTGTAAAGGCTTTTAAAAATGTATTTAGTTTGTTGCCACTGCATGTTTGTGCGCAATTTTAGAGCACGTCATGTTTGGTATCCATGTACTCGGCCTAAGATCTTTTTATTTCATCAAACATTTGGACAATATAGTGTGTTTTAGTGCATTAATAAAAAAGTGTGTTTTTTCCCCAAAAAAAGCGTTTGAAAAATCACTGTGCAAATACTGTGAAAAAAAGAAATGAAATTTTTAAAATGAAACATTTTAAACTATAGGGCATATAGATCTATAGATATATAGGGCATATAGATCTATAGATATATAGGGCATATAGATCTATAGATATATAGGGCATATAGATCTATAGATATATAGGGCATATAGATCTATAGATATATAGGGCATATAGATCTATAGATATATAGGGCATATAGATCTATAGATATATAGGGCATATAGATCTATAGATATATAGGGCATATAGATCTATAGATATATAGGGCATATAGATCTATAGATATATAGGGCATATAGATCTATAGATATATAGGGCATATAGATCTATAGATATATAGGGCATATAGATCTATAGATATATAGGGCATATAGATCTATAGATATATAGGGCATATAGATCTATAGATATATAGGGCATATAGATCTATAGATATATAGGGCATATAGATCTATAGATATATAGGGCATATAGATCTATAGATATATAGGGCCCATAGATCCATAGATATATAGGGCCCATAGATCCATAGATATATAGGGCCCATAGATCCATAGATATATAGGGCCCATAGATATATAGGGCCCATAGATCCATAGATATATAGGGCCCATAGATCCATAGATATATAGGGCCCATAGATCCATAGATATATAGGGCCCATAGATCCATAGATATATAGGGCCCATAGATCCATAGATATATAGATCCATAGATCCATAGATATATAGGGCCCATAGATCCATAGATCCATAGATATATAGATATATAGATATATAGATATATAGTTTAGGGGTTCAAAGTAATTTTCTTGCAAAAAAAAAATTCTCATGTAAACAAAAAGTGTCAGAAAGGGCATTGTCTAAGTGGTTAGATGACTGGGTGATGTGTAACATAAGCTTCTAAATGTTGTGCATAAAATGCCAGGATAGTTCAACCCCCCCCCCCCCCCAAATGACCCCATTTTGGAAAGTAGACACCCCAAGCTATTTGGAGAGGTATAGCGAGTATTTTGCAGACCTCACTTTGACAAAGTTTTTTTTTTTTTCTATTTTCAAGAGTCTTAATTTTCAAAAACAAATAAAAGCTGCAAAATACTACCCATGCCTCTCAGCAAATAGCTTGTGCCATCTGGGCATTTTATGGCCTTCAAAACTGATAGGTAGTGAGGAGTGAAATCAAAAATTTTCACCCTTAGAAATCCTGAAGGTGGTGCTTGGTTTTCAGGACCCCGTACGCAGCTAGGCTCCCAAAAAGTCCCACACATGTGGTATCCCCATACTCAGGAGAAGCAGCTAAATGTATTTTGGGGTGCAATTTTACATATAACCATGGCATGTGTGAGCAATACATCATTTGACAACTTTTAGAAAAATATATATTATTCAATCACTTGGGACAAATAAATTTATTTAATGGACTCAACATGCCTCAGCAATTTCCTTGGGGTGTCTACGTTCCAAAATTGGGTCATTTGGGGTTTTTTTTATATTCTGCCCTGCCATTTTAGCACCTCAAGAAATGATAGACCGTCATAAACTAAAAGCTGTGTAAATTCCAGAAAATGTACCCTAGTTTGTAGACGCTATAACTTTAGCGCAAACCAATATACGCTTGAAATTTTTTTTTTACCAAAGACATGTGGCCAAATACATTTTGGCCTAAATGTATGACTAAAATGGAGTTTAGTGGATTTGTTTATACCAAAAAGTAGAAAACATCATTTTTCTACAAAATTTTAGGTCTTTTTCCGTTTATAGCGCAAAAAATAAAAACCGCAGAGGTGATCAAGTACCATCAAAAGAAAGCTCTATTTGTGTGAAGAAAAGGATGCAAATTTCGTTTGGGTACAGCATTGCATGACCACGCAATTTGCAGTTAAAGCGACGCAGTGCTAAAAATTGTAAAAAAGTGCTCTGGTCAGGAAGGAGGCAAATCCTTCTGGGGCTGAAGTGGTCAAGTTTCAAAAAAAAAAAAAAAAAAAAAAAAAAAAAAAAAAAAAAAAACCACACCCCTGAACAAAAAAATGTTTAACCCCATTTTTCCTGTGATAAGAGGCTGTCACCAACTTTGGAAGCACAAAAAAAAGTTAAATTTGAAATGCTTACTTGTTCTGCCCCCCCCCCCAATATGTATTCACTGGCATCGTGCTAGAAAATAGATTACTGCAGGGAGAGTCAATTGCCTACCACAACTTTTCTTCCACTTGGACACACCCAGAAGAGCAGATGGCTGTGATCAAATTACCCAGTACTGCCCCAGCTTCTCTGCCCCCCTACAGAGCCATGTATGCAGATGACAGGGGAGGAGCAAGGAGGAACACTATATAGAGTGACTGCTCACATTATATCCAATATGGCAGCTCCCTGCAAGCCTTCTCTGGCTTTTAGATATCCACAAGGAGGCATTTTACATGTAAGCATGCATAAAATGCACATAATCTTATGGAATATTGTTGAAGTTAATCGGCTTATGACTGGGTCTCTTTAAAGACTGATAACCTGTGTGAAAATACATTTATATGCAATTAATGGTTCCAAATATTATTAATTGTTAGATTCCAAATTCATAATTCGGCACTTATAGGTGTTATATTATATTCATGGCAAGCTTGCAAAACATATATTTGGTTTTAGGATTAATCATAATAAATAGAGTATGTGTGAATGACCTTGATTAATTGATTTGACATGATTCTTCATCTAAAGCTGAGCATTGCTGGATTTTTCTGGTGTAGCCAATTTGAGTATGACATTTAAAGGTATATTGGTATAGAATGAATATAGAAGACAAAAATAGACACGTGTCCACGTAGCTAAGGGAATATACATTGTGGATTATATCCTGTTAAATTAAGTTAGTTTGTAATCTCAAAGTATTAGTATATAGTTATTTAAGGTAGTTAAAGTTTGGTAATATGTGTTCATATTATGTAGATGTTTGGTTAGACGGCATTACATGATCAGCACATTACTTCAGGTGTGGGGTGTTACATGTGGGCTTGTCAATCGTTTGTCATATGACTGTAAGGCTCGGTTCACACAGGGGCAACATGATTTCAGCGCGACTTTGTACGGCGACTTCAACGCGGCTTCAAGCAAAGTACAAGGCGACTTGAAGTCGCCTCCATGACAGGCGACTTCGGCTGTGGCCAATCACAGGGCAATCAGCTCTCTGGGAGGGAGGGGGGAGGGAGGGGTTTTCCCTGCAAAGTCGCTTGACTTTACAGAGAGATCCGACTTGGAGGCGACTTCCATTGATTTCTATGGTACAGGTCGCCTACCAAGTCGGATCAAAGTAGTACAGGGAGTACGCTCTGAAGTCGGAGCGACTTCAGTAGTGTCTATTAACACGCTCCCATTCACTGTAATGTGAATCTCTTTCTGGGGCGACTTGAGGGCTTACAAGTCGGATCCCAAGTCGCGGTAGTGTGAACCGAGCCTTAGAATCTTCTTTTGGATAGCATATTGCTGAAGTTAGCAGAAATGAATGTGTGCCATACAAAGTTATAAGTTGGTGTGAGGTTATGACATTCACCTGTAACAAAGCCAATGCTTCCATATTGTAGGTCAGACACACACAGCCACTAGGATAGATGACACTGACAAGTTTAGAATACAAACGTCATTTCCTGCTTCTTCCTGAAGGACACAAGACAGCATGGAGACAGGAGGGCAGCATCCATGAAGCACACATGCTTTCATAAGCTTATTACAGCTTTATAACTTTTTATTCTATTTCATATATCTTTACCCACACTGAACTGATCTATTATACTTTTTACATTGTACTGTGCGACAATAAACTCACTTTGTTTAAGTCAGTTTGACTATCAATGCTATTCATCCGGAAATGCCTCTGAGATACAAGAATATTAGATAATATTCTTGAAGAATATTTCAGGATAACAACCACATTTGGCACCTAATAGTGAGGGGAAAAAAAAAAAAAAAAAAAAAAAAAAAAAAAATCTTGAGAATTAGACAATCTTACACTAAGGCTCGATTCACACCTATGCATGTTGCTTTTGAGCGTTTGAGGGTTTTTTTTTTTCATGCTTGCCACGTTTTTGAGCAGCGTTTTTGCCGCGGTTTTTTTTTTTTTTTTTTTAGTTTTTTTTTTTTACAGTCTTAAAAAAAATTAAAAAAAAAAAAAAAAAAAAAAAAAAAAAAGCAAAAACGCTGCAAAAACGGTGCACTTGCGTTTTTGATGCTTGTCCATTGAATTCTATTACATGCAAAACGCTGCATTTTGCATGAAAAAAAGTCCCTGACCCTTTCCAAAAATGCAGAGAAACAAAAAAGGCATTGATGTGAACATGTTCCATAGAAACCCATGTTAAAAAATTCCCGTGCATTTCTGCAAAATGCATCAAAAAACGCGCTAGTGTGAATGGAGCCTTAAAGTTTCTGCACAGATGAAACCCAAAAGTAAAGAATGCACACAGTAAAGCTTTAAAAAAAAAAAGGAAGATTTGTTCTGCTGATCAGTGTGCAGACAACCAATCTCTTCTCACTTTTCTAGTTAGTATCTCTGGCTATAAGCCTATAAAAAAAAAAACAAAAAAAAAAAAAAAAAAAAAACAAAAAAACTTATTGGTGGCATATGAAGATGTATACAGTAGAGTGGATTTCCATTTTGTTGCTCCATATAGGTTATGCCAACCTTACAGTACAACACAACCAGTCCATCACAGGCTACAAAAATGGTACAACAATCACAGCTGCACATATTTCATAACAAATAGGAATTAGCTCAGCTGAAATCAAAGCCACATAGATGAGCATGTTGTGTTTTAGAACTGCAAAACACACATACCTTAGGAGTAGATAGATACATGGTTGCCATTACATAACTCCTCCCCCCTATTTTATGAGGCAAGGGAGATAAAAGATGCATTTGCATTCATGTCCTATGGCAACAGTGCTGCCACATGAGTGAGTTGACACTCTAGGACAGGATATATTTTTGATAGTATCACCAGGTGAAAAAATAGAATAAAAAAAAAAAAAAAAAAAAAAAAAAAAGTGGCATGCCTTACATTTTAGGGCAGAATTCAAAAAGGATTATATATTTTTCTTAATTATTGCACGCATGGGGTTTTATGGTACATGTGTCTGAATCAAAGTAATGGATTTACCTGCCTATATAATGTCACATTCACCACTAAATATGCCCCTTTAGGAATTAGCACAGAAGGATGAGCGTTCTTTATTGAATAAGACTGTATAATGTACACTTTAATAGGATATTCTGCTTAAAGAAGTTTTGGACCAAGTTTATCCATTCACGTGTAGCTTGGTTTTCACCTTGACTGCTACAAACTTGCATGCATAAAACATGAAATAAAGTTCTTCCATATTTTGCTTGGGATCAAAGTAGTAAATTATCTGAATAAATCAAATTAAGTTTCTCATTTAAGAAACTTTAGAAGTGTAGGAAATTAGAAATAAAGTACTTTTGGACAGGAAGGGGAGGTATAGCAGAAACAAAAGTAACAGGTATATAAAAGTATTAAACCTGGATCAAAGTGTTCTTAATGCAGAGATGGTATTCTCATCCAGCTTTTCTTATTTTTTTTATGTAGAGGTTACAGGCTGAGTACCCAGCAATAGTAAATACAGCCATTTATATTGTAGTTTAAAACGATACAAGCATTCTTGGTCCTCAGCTCCTGTTCAGGGCCCACTAACAGGCCATGTTTGCAGGATAACTGAAATACATCACAGGTGATATCATTTGCTGCTCAGCAATTGCAGTATTCGAGTCTGCATCTCCCCAAGGGAATACTCAGGCTCCATTCACACTAGCGCGTTTGATTCATTTTGCAGAAATGCATGGGAATTTTTTAACATGGGTTCCTATGGAACATGTTCACATCAATGCTTTTTTGTATCTCTGCATTTTTGGAAAGGGTCAGGGACTTTTTTTCATGCAAAATACAGCGTTTTGCATGTAATAGAATTCAATGGACAAGCATCAAAAACGCAAGTGCACCGTTTTTGCCTTTTTTTAAAAATTTTTTTAAGACTGTAAAAAAAAAATGCAAAACGTGGCAAAAACGCTGCTCAAAAACATGGCAAGCATGAAAAAAACCCCTCCAAAAACGCTCAAAAGCAACATGCATAGGTGTGAATCGAGCCTTAAAATCTGGCCTGTTAGTGGGCCCTGAAGACAGGAGTTGAGAACCACTGACTTAGAGCAAAGCGGCTTAAAATGTGGCATATAAAAAAAAAAAAAAAAAAAAAATTACCCATTTTGAGTCTGAATGGGTTCAATTTTGATGATTGGATCATGTTACAACACAACGAAAAATGTACCCCCCTATTAAAATTATTGGGGTTCTGTCCATCTACAGAAGGGGATAAGGCTTAGGAGCACCAATTAGGAATCTACATGGCCCTGGTGGGTCCATTGTCTTATAGAAGCCCTGTGTGGAGGCACAGGCTGCAGTGTATTTGCCCCAAACAATGTAAATTTATAACCATTTGCATGGCTCATACCATGTGTTTGATTTTGGCCAAAGATGAAGTTAATGACCCCATATTTTTGCATAAAATGAAGAGTTAATAGGTCAAGACAAAAAATAAATAAAACCACCACACGGAAATTTAGAGACCTCCTCAGAAGGACCTACTTTGACATGGTGGCAGGCTTCATATCTCTGGCCAAAACCTTTAAGGTTAGGAATAGGTTACCACTACGGACTTATAAGAAACAAAAAACTGCTGGGTTACAAATATGTACGCTCCAGGAGGTGTATGCTACCTCAAGGAAAGTGTAAAATGTAAACAACTGGCAGCAATCCTAGAGTTGCCATATACCTTCTGAGATTCAATTTTCCGTCTCCCATGACAACCTACATTTAGACTCCACCTATTCCTAACTCATTAGGACCCCCCTAAAAAAAGATGGAGGCTGGTGCAGACTTATGGGACATAGAGATGGGAGTTCTACTTTTCTTAGTTTACTAATGTCAGCTCCTGGATATCTGGCATGGTTGTGAGTGGATACAGGTTGCTCCCAGCCATTGGTGGGAAAGTTACAAGAGGATACCGGATTCTCCTGCCATCAGCAGGATGGTATTGATGGCACGTGGAAGGAGGAGGGTCAGTGTTCCCAGCCAATTAATGAGACCATGTCACACCATATTCCCAGCTATTAGTGGAATGGTTCCAGGATGATACTGCCTTTCCCAGCTATTCATGGCACACATGAGGAAAACATTCAAGAGTGTTCCCAGCCATTGGTGGGTCTATGACTGTAGGTCATAAGAGTGGTTCAAACTGTGCACCAATCGACCTGGGGATTCATTAATGCCAGGAGGAATCCACATTTGTCCCAATTTGACAATGAATAGTCCCTACATACAAGTCCTTCAAGTGGGCTTTGTTTTTAGGCAATATTCCAGATTTACATCTGTTCACATCTTACAATAGCAAGCAGAAGAATATTCTCACAAGGAACCTAGGCTGGCAAGTCTGGGAGCTGCTCTGACAGATTAGGGGAGGTTTCTCAAACCATATGCGGTTATCTTTTGGCCTTATGTTTGTTGGCTAGAGCAATGATTGAAACATTACCTTTTTAGCATGTCACCCTTGTTTAAGGCTAGTTCTTTCCAAAACATATGCTGCCATGAAGTTAGGAAAATAGAAAAATCTACCAAATACTTATGGAGTCTACCAGGAAAGTAACATTTTATAACAGGATGGGTACCTGCCCAATGTCATGGGTAGGCTAGTTATGCATTTTAGTGTGAATCTACCTAAAAATGCATGGAGTGGAATCCTATGGGGTAGGAGCAAGAACAAATCTACCCAAAAAAAAAAAAAAAAAAAAAAAGGAGGCATGCATTGAGTTTACCAAAGAAAAAAAAAAAAAAAAAAACCCAAATTAAATATGTAAAAACATTTCATATTTCTGATACATGCCTGTTGTACCATGTACTAAAAGAAAAAAAAAAAAAAAAAAATCCTCCTTTGCGGGAAATCCCTGGTGTGCCTGGCAGTCCACACTGCTGTATTAAAAACTGACCACACTAGGCAGGAGATCAAAGCATGGTCAGTTCTCTAGCTGCACTGGGAACTCAACCTGCTCTCCAATGATCAGGTTTCCATTCACATGCGTGCGCCCCACCCTCCCACAGCCATTTACTGTGAAGTTGTGTGCTGCAGTTTCTCCTCTCCCAGCTCTGCCCTTAGCTGTGCAAGGAGCTTAGAGGGTAAGTGAGGACAGAAAATTTTTCGGATACGAGGCCCGGGTACCATCCAATTCGGCTTAGAAAGGACACTTTGAAATGGATCCGGTTCGCCTGGCTTGCCCTAGTATAGGATATAGGATATTCCCTTTGGAGCTCAGCACATGACATCTTTACACGTCCAACACCTAAGACACTGGCGAAAAAAAACGGAGGTATCCCTGTAAGGGGAGGGATTATATAGGGGGTTGAACTTCCTGTTTAGGGTGTGCCAGTGTCCAATCACCAGTGATACCCTATATAACCCATCAGTAATTACTGAGGCTCTGTGTCCCGTGATGTATGAGAAAGTAATACCTGTTTTTATACGTATACGGAAATTTTGTCCATTTCTATTTTATTAGAAATGGGTTGTTTTATAAGGTGAGGGTTAAGTATTTGATAAAAAAATCTGTTATAAATAATGGAAAATTTCCTAAGGTTTTACAGCATGCACACTCATTTCTGTAGCCATAGACATGGTGGGAACATTTATCTTCAAGGTTAACAATAGGTGGTACTGAAATCTCAGCTTTTTCCTGTTTACAACTGCAGCACAACAGTCATAAGAAAAAAAAAAAAAACCATACCCGACCTATTTTTTGCCAATGTAACAGTGCATGTGTATTCACTTGTGCGTTAAAAGGTTGAGGAGCATGGTTTACTAAATGAAAGTTGGGGCCATTGAGAAATTAGGATATACTGTTTGAATTGTAGCCAGTTTCTACTGAATTGTCTGAAATTAGAGCCATGATAGACCTGCCGGCACTACTTGGCTTGACAATTTAAGAATTGGGCTGAGAATTTTTCACTTGGCTCAGTCCATCAGATGCAGTCACAGTATTCGGGCAGCAGTAGATCTGAACACAGCACCAATTAGCAGCAATCTGACTGACTTTGATTTAGCCCTTGGACTGAACCAGAGATCTGAAGCATATTGGATAGCTTTAGCATTTCCTGCTTCCAGGTCTAAAAAAAAGTAACAAACAATTGTAAAGCAGGCAAACAAGATCTAAACCAGACTTGAGGCATGACCCAACACTGCAGCAGTATCAGACCCTGAAGGTATGTTAGTATAGCTGTACATTGGTATCAGGGCTAAACACATTAACAGTCAATCATCCTCCATGTCGAGCTGGTAAAGGCCATGTAACTCATCCAGATGCAATTATTTTGTTGAAATTGTATGAGGATTGTATTCCGGGGGTTGGGGGACCCACAACTTTCCACTTGTCTTGAGAAACTTAATTGTTCACTGGCAGACAGGCCTCTATTTGCCAAGTGTCAACAGTTGTAGATTTAGCTTCTACTTACATTACCAGTGCAGTACAAAGAGTGTAGTACAAAGAGTGTAGTACAAAGAGTGTAGTACAAAGAGTGTAGTAAAACTTGCTGAAAAGCGAGCAACTACCAAAATGTACCCCCAGGCTATGCTATGACACGGATAATTAACTGAAGCACGGGAAATTCATTACAGCAGCAATGTACAAATAATTAAAGCATATTCCACAATGCTGATGCATGCTAGAGGAATACCAGAAGGCTACCTGACGTGGTGAATGTTAGATTTGTGCACAACAGAAAGACTGATTTCAGATCCTTGTCATTCTGTTACGTTAATACATTTTCAGATCATTCGTTATTCGTAGAGTGTCGATATTAGTTATACTGAATCTCGAATCCATTCGATATAGGCGCTATAATTTTGTTTGTATTAGTTGAAATTCATTATGTATATATATATTCGTGATAATGATTCGTAGTTTGGAAAGTCGTTTATTTTAACACACAATCTCTTCTCCTATACAACACCCTTCTCACTCAGTTCTCAGGAATGCACTTTGCCAGTAATCCAACCTCCAGCACAAAATTAATCAGCTGATTGGACTATAAGATTTACTTTGAGTTGACCTTTTGTTTCATTAGACCTTTAACGAATTACCTAATCATGTCAAATTCATTCATTATATCCTCTATAATTCGTTATTTTTTATTTGGACATTCGGATGCATCCGAATGTCCGAAAGACGCAAAATTCAGCCGAATTTCGATTTGTTCCGAAACAAAAAAAATTGCACAAGCCTAGTGAATGCATATGTAAAGACTTTTTTATAAAAAGGATTGAGTGTCAGATAACTGTCCTGAAGGTATCTGAAGAAGGGATCCAGGTTATCCTGAAAGTTTGTATCTAACTTAATGTCAGCAGATAAAGGGTACCACGTTAAAAACTCCAAACTCTGTTAGTGGTTAACATAATATACCATATATACTCGAGTATAAGCCGAGTTTTTCAGCACTTGTGCTGAAAACACCCCCTTGAGTCAAGTACTTTTCTGCAGCAGAGAATGACATTTTCCGAACTGAATTTGGGGCCCCTAGGTGCTAGGAACCCTAAATTTGGTGTGCAAACCCAGTGGAACTAGCACTACAACATATCCAGAGGTTTCCTAGCACCAGGAGGCCCCGAAATATGGGGCCTCAAAGTCGGTTCAGAAAATGTCACTCTGCTGCAGAAAAGTGCTTGACATTTTCCGAACTGATTTGGGGCCACTTGGTTCTAGGAACCCCAGCTTTGGATATGTTGTAGTGCTAGTTCCACACCAAATTTGGGGTTCCTAGCACCAAGTTGCCTCGAGATACAGGGCCCCAAATTCGGTCAACTGTGTCCATCTGCTGCAATGTCATTTCAGGACCCTTTCGGTCCACAGACCAAATTTTGGCTGCAGCTAGGGAGCATCTAGGAACCCCCAACTACTGAGTTCGAAGTTTGGGGGACCTATGGCTGCAAATGGGCACAGTGAGGCTGCAAATGGGCACAGTGAGGCTGCAAATGGGCATTGTTGACCCTCTTTTCCACTTACAGTAGCTGCCCATTTCTCACCCTAGGCCTATACTTGAGTCACTAAGTTTTCCCAGTTTTTTGTGGTAGAATTAGGTGCCTCGGCTTATATGGTAATGCTCTACTACTTTCGACAGAAAAGTCATTCAACAGGTTCTAGGTTTAACCAGGACTAGAAGCTACAATTGCAAATTAAACTGTAAAGCCACCTGTTGGTTCCACTACAAGTTTTAAGTTTAGTTATTTGAATACAGAAACTTAAAACAGTCAGGCCAAGTCAAACCACTCTTGATAACAGTTGCAGTTTTGGATATACTGAAGAGTTAGGCTAGCCATGCATACCTATTATTCAGCCCTAAGGGCTGAACCTGGTAGATCACACTAAACAATGAATGGACGAATTTACACTGCCAGCTATTGTATACAAACAGCTGCAAAAATCAGAGACTGTCCAAATAGCAACATCTGATTGTATGCAGTCACAGTTCAGCCGACATGTTTTAACCTTGCTCTGTTGGAATTTTTTTTTTTTTTTTTTTTTTTTTTTATATCAAGCCAGGGGGTGCCGACAATTTAGCAGGAATCAACTAAAGATTCAAACTTTGTATGGCTAGCTTTGAAACTAAAGTTTAGGTATGGTAATTTTTACATATAGTTACATTAGGGTATAAAGCAAAGTATAGTACAGTAGGGTTTAAATTAAAGTATGTGCCATATTTGTGGAATCTCCACAGAAACTCAAATTCACTGTCGGTAGTACAGGGATAGCAAATATCCTTCATGTCCTGTACTGAGCAGCTGTGCACCTTTGAACACAGAAGTCGCTTGCTTGGCACTTTGTATTTTTGCACTGAATGCAAAGCATTCACAAATCAGAGGATGGACAGTGACATCACAATCTCTACCTCGTCCAATCTGAACACTTTGCGTTCATTGGGAAAAACTGAAGGCTGCCTGTGCAACCTCCTATGTTCAGTAAAGAGTAGGGCTTCTTCTAAAGCAGTGGTTCTCAACTCCAGTCCTCAGGACCCACCAACAGGCCAGATTTTAGGTATTACCTTGGGGAGATGCAGACTAGAATACTGCAATCACTGAGCAGCAAATGATATCACCTGTGATGGATTTCAGTTATCTTGCAAACCTGGTCTGTTAGTGGGTCCTGAGGACAGGAGTTGAGAACCACTGTTCTAAAGCGATCCCACAGGTATGGATATACACAAACACCCTTATTGGTCCAAGCTGGACCAATGTAATTATGCAAAGCTTACCATACCTGAAAAGTCAGCTATAGGACCCCAGCAGGTATTACTCATATTTGGCCTTATTAAATAACCCTTCCTGTTTATTAAAGCTGAACAAAAAAAATAGTGTTCTGTTGCAGTGTTTGTCACAACTATAGATTTGCCATCACTTCTGGTCCCAACAGGCTTTAAATGGGATATATCACTAATAAAGTCACAAGCAGTAGTCAAACCCATCAAAGAAAGTGCAGAACAGTTTAGTAGCTACAGTAAATAGGTCAGACAATAAGGTAACAGGAGATGGTTTCTCATTTTACAACATGGCAGAGACGGTGTACCTGGAGAGACGTCCCAGCAGAACAGGCTACATCCTCTGACGAAGGTAGCAAATGTCTGCGTGTGGCGTGATGGACATATCTGGTGGCTTGGCATATTCCTCCCGTAAAAGGATTGGATGCTGATGGTTTTGTGAGGGCACTTGGAGGGATATGTATTCACCATCACAGGCTTGCAGTGTATAAGTCCTCAGCATTTTGAAAAATAACCTAAAGAAAAAAATAAAAAAAAATAGATGTTAATTTTGACATAAAGACACGTTCAACTTCAGCTCATTCAAAAAGCAAAGGAAACTGAATATGGGCCACCACAAAACATTCTGAAAGCATTAGTCTAACCAGTTTACAAAAAAAAAAAAAAAAATAAAAAAAATAAAATTGTAATTATAATTCCTCAGAATCCTTCATCACACCCTTAAGATTTTACACTCACAGGGGGGCGTGTCCGGATGTGAACGGCGGCGGACGTGTTAGTGAAGAGCTCCGGGAATCCTATTCTCCATCCTAAGCCATCCGTGCATAAACAAATATAAAAACAGCCAGTCCACCTACCTACCTGTCCCTCTCTACATTGTGCCAAGTCCTGGGCCTGTATTGTGGAGGATCCGTCCGCTGCCATCCGAGGGGCCATCGATCCTGTGCGTCCGCGGCCGCCGCCATCTTCCGGGCCTGTGCACTGCTGGAGGGAGCTGTTTTCGGCCTCATCGCGAGGTAAGGGTCTCTCCCCTCGCCATCTGCCGGCCCATCCATCTGCCTGAGGAGGCCTGGTGGCCGGCCGGGCCGCTGGGACTGTCCATCGCGGTCGCGGCCTAGTGAAGCCTACCAGACACCGCTCTTTCCTACGCCGCGGCCCGCGGAGGTGCGGCGCGGGCGGCCGGTCCCCGGAGTGCGGACACTGCCCATCTGCCTCACCAGCCATACCATTCACCATCCTACCCATTGTGCTCAGCTGCCCTGTGTAAACTGCCAGTGTGAGTTGTTTTGGGGCCCTGTTGCATCATCCTTCCTCTGCCTCTGTCCCTGAGCTCTGGGCCTTCCCTACCTGATATACCCAGCCATCTACCCCCCCTACCTAGAGGGATTGCTGAGAGAGCTGCTAGTGACCAAGACCTGCCTATTTGTGCTGCGACCTCCTAGTGTTCATAGCCTGCTGCAGACCTAGATTACAGCCCCCTGAACGCTGACCTGGAAGTCAATCGCCCGCTATAAGGCTCCCCCCCCTTGAGACTGACCAGATGTCCTCCTCCTCCTCCAAAAAGGGGAAAAAGAGCTCCAAGACCGCGGCAGCCAATTCACCGCTCCGGCTACCACCGCCCCCTTCTCCGTTGCAGGATCCCACACTGATCGGACGACTCCGGGTTTTATTGGCCGAAATGGAGATGGATCCTGGGGGGGCCTCGGAGGCGGAAATATCAGCCCCATTGCCTCCTGATAGTACAGCCATGATCCTTGCTGCGATCGAACGGAGCAGGACCTCACTGCTGGTGCGCATTGACCATCTTGCGGAGGAGTGCAACCTTATAAGAAATGACCTCGACAAAATAAGGGGGAGAATGTCCGAAACTGAGTCTAGAATATCAGCCACCGAAGATCTTACAGCCACCCATGCCACCTCCATTGCCGAACTGCAGCGCACAGTACAGTCCCTTGTCGCAAAGTCTGATGACGCTGAAGACCGCCTCAGGCGCAACAATATCAGAGTCCTGGGGCTACCCGAGAAAGAGGAAGGGGATCGCCCGGCTGAATTTGCGGAAGAGTTTTTTAAAAACCTCCTGGGCCTTACAGACGTCCCACCCACCTACGTGGTAGAAAGGGCCCATCGGGTACCCACGGGCCGTGTTATTCCTGGAAATCCCCCCAGGCCTTTTCTGGTCCGCTTCCTTAACTATCGGGACAGGGACAGGATTCTCTCTGAAGCTCGCAAACACCCTGCACTCAAATATGGAAACGCCTCTGTGCTCCTCTTCCCTGATTTTTCGGCTGACTTGCAGCGGAAGAGAAAAACCTGCAATGATGTTCGTAGGCGGCTCAGAGATAAGAACATAAAGTACAGCATGCTCTACCCTAGCCGTCTGCGGGTCCAGCATGACGGAACAATCCGGTTCTTCGACAACCCAGCGGATGCTGATGACTGGCTGATCAAATTGCAATGAAGCACTTTCCCTACAAAAGTTATCTGATGCACGGATTTCCCACATCCTTGCCAACTCTATCCTACCAGACTTCCTATAAGCACCGGAGCCTCTCCAAGAATACATCGATAAGAGGTTCACACTTGACCCCCACGGCTTCTCTTTAAGAAGTGGAAGACCAGGTGCTTTCCATCAACCTGGAGGAATTACCGCCCGTCCCCTCTCATCGAGAAGGAACGCATGCCCACAGAAATGGCTACCCTACGAGTTTAAGCCACAAATTAAACAAATTTATGGACTCTGATAGAACACTGTGACTTCAATCCAGGGTCGTGATTCGCTTAGTTTTATGCCCCTTGAATATCATTAAGTCACCAACTTTATTGTTTTAGTTTTGGGATCAAGCTACAAGCCAAGTTATGTTGGGGAATAGGCTGCGTGGCAGGGAGTTTTTTGTTATGAGTAGGGCTGATCTTTTTCCCTACAGTTTAGGTATGCTCACCGCTCTTCTGCTCTCACTATATACATACTTCAGGATCTATCTGTGTACTAGACCGCCAGAAACTGTCTTACTGCCTTTATTTACTAATCTGATTACTCCTGCTAACAAATTTTTTTCACAGGTGTATTAATGTCTGAAATTACGCTGCTCTCTTGGAATGTACGGGGGCTTAACAACAAATTCAAAAGGTCCTTATTGTTTAAATACCTCAACACACACAAACCCCATATATTGTTTCTTCAGGAAACGCATTTGACTGGCAGTAAAGTCCTAGCCTTGCGCAGGGCATGGGTCCGACAAGCTTTTCACGCTACCTACTCCACCTATGCCCGAGGGGTAGCAATACTCATTAACAAGTCTCTTCCCTGTAAGGTTGTCAGGGTCATCACAGACCCTGGAGGAAGGTATATCATTTTATTGCTGGAAATACATACAGTTTTGTGGGCATTGGTAAATGTCTATCTACCCCCCCCCCAGTAGACTTCTCCATACTATACACTCTCTATGAGAAACTTGCACCCTTCCAATCTGCTCATGTATTAATTGGGGGGGACTTTAACTCCATTCTAGACGCTGTCCTTGACTCCTCTAACACACAGCGTAAGGGGAACTTGGATCTCGGGCACTGGGCTGACACTTTCGCCCTCACCGAACTCTGGAGATGGAAGCACGCTTCTGCCAAGGCCTTTTCACACTTGTCCTCATCTCATAAATCGAGCTCAAGGATCGACCTGGCGTTTGGCAGTGCTTTTGTTCTCTCAAAGCTATCCGATACATCCTATCTACCGACGGGGCTATCAGATCATTCCCCCTTGGAGATACGCCTCGGTGTGGGTGGGAAGAATGACCCAGGTACCTGGAGATTGGCTCCGCGGTGGATACAAGATGAAAAGGTTGCAGAAATTGTCACTCCATTATTAGACTCTTACTGGCCTGCCAATGAGGATACGGCTTCTGTGGAGACGGTATGGGAAGCTTTTAAAGCGACCACAAGGGGTTACTACATTTCGGCCATCAAAGCGGCAAGGGCCGACTATAAATTCTTGACTTCACAACTCGAAGACCGTGCATCTGAAGCGGCCGACTGCTTCGCACGTAGCCCCTCCCCGGAGGCCTATCTGCTATTGGCACAGGCGAGAAGAGAGTTGAACCTCCATTATACCACCTTAACGAACAATGATGTAACTTTATTGGCTGGTAGAATTTTTGAGTCAGGTGACAAGAACGGCAGACTGTTAGCTAATCTAGTTGCTGAACCACGTTACCAGACGGTGGTATCTGAACTACATACACCCGACGGGGAGACGATTATGGGCACGAAAGCCATACTTCAGGAATTTGGGAACTACTTTAGGGAGCTGTATAGCCAATCTCTGCCTGTCTCTTCCGAACTCATGACAGAGGAAATCCGGTGCCTCTCCCTTCCCTCTTTGGAGCAGGAGGATGTGGAGGCTCTGGACGCCCAGATCTCCACCTTGGAGATTGAATTGGCGATCTCATCCCTTCCCCCTGCTAAGACACCGGGCCCAGATGGTCTGCCGGGAGATTGGTATAGGACATACGCAAAGAGGCTGGCCCCCAGGCTACAAGCCCTCTACACACACTGTCTAGAGAATGGATCTCTTCCACCTACCCTGTATCAGGCCCACATAGTCCTCCTCCCCAAGCCTGGAAAGGACCCAAGACTTTGTGCCTCATATAGGCCTATCTCTCGTCTAAATTATGACTTAAAAATCCTGGCCAAGATTCTCACTGCTAGATTGGTTAAAGTACTACCCTCCCTTATCAACATAGACCAGACTGGGTTTATGCCTGGAAAATCCACAGACATAAATTTGAGGCGAGTGTTGACACATTTGCAGCTTCCTCCAACCTCCTTCCAGACTAGGGTCTTGGTGGCCTTGGATGTGGAGAAGGCTTTTGACACAGTCATTTGGGATTACATGCATATAGTACTACAAGCCTTCGGATTCGGCCCCACCTTCTGTAAATGGATCGCCATTCTATACAAATCCCCGACAGCACAAATTAAACTAGGGGGCATGCTCAGAACAATTCCAGATACAACGGGGAACTAGGCAGGGGTGCCCACTTTCCCCTTTCTTGTTCGCCCTGGTGATGGAACCACTAGCCACTGCCATTCGTAACTCTAATGCTGTGGTAGGCATACGAGTGGGCTCCATAGTCGAAAAATTAGCTTTATACGCCGACGACTTGGTGCTTTTTCTTAATGACCCTGGGCCCTCCCTTCGAGAAGCTCTTAATATTTTTTCTCGTTTTACAATTTTATCGGGACTGAAAGTCAACTGGGAAAAATCCCAACTCCTGCCTATCGACCCAGCGGCTGAGCAGGCGGCGGACCCCTCATTACCCCTGTCCTGGGCCTCAAAGATCCGTTACCTGGGGATCAACATCACCCCCAAGGTGACAGATTTTATTGCCTTGAACCTTACTCCCCTTTTATCAAACCTTAAATCCAAACTGAGAGCTTGGGATAATTTGCCCCCATCTCTTATAGGTAGAATAAACCTATTCAAAATGAAGTGCCTCCCTATTTTTCTATACATCAGACACACTCCAGTATGGATACCCAAAAAATTCTTTACACAATTAGATGCCATCCTTTCTTCTTTCCTATGGAGGTCTGGATCCCCCAGGTTTAACAGGTCTATCCTCCGTAGACCCTGGACGGAGGGGGGCCTGGCCTGTCCAGACCTCCAAAAATATTTCTTTGCAGCCCTACTTGTCCACGCACATAATTGGGTAATCTCTGATGATACAAACGCCTCGGTGGTGCTGGAGGCAGCATCGCTGGGGTCCTTTGAATCACTGAGAAATGCACTATACAGAGGTCCCAGAGCGCCAGCGACTCTCACACACTCTATGACTACAGTGATAAAGGTGTGGCAATTGCAAGTTTGTAAACACAAAACAGAACCAAACAGATGGTCCCCGGATACCCCCTTGTGGCTTAATCCGCTCCTCGCTGAATTTCACACTATACCGGACCCGAGCTTATGGGCAACAAGGGGCATTAGGATACTCGACCACATATGTAAAGACGGGGCTATCCTTCCCTTTGACACTCTCAAACAAAACCATGACCTACCCAATTGTTACTTCTTTAGATATCTACAGCTTAGACATGCCTTCTCTTCCCAATTCAAAACTCAACCACCATTACTCTTTCACTCCACCTTAGAATCCCTCCTCCGGAATGATGATCTGGTAAAACCCCTATCCACCATATATAAGGCACTATTACCATCAATGCATTTTGGGCTTGAAACTCTCCAAGAAAAATGGAGGGCTGACTTCCCTGAACTAGATACAGAGGACTGGGAGGATATGTGGGAATACCCTTTTCTTCAATTAGTGGCAGTGAAGGACCGTTTAATTCAATTCCGGATTCTACACCGGGTGTATTTAACGCCGCAACGGCTGAACAAAATTTATCCTGGGGCCTACCCTAGCTGTTGGAAATGTGGTGGCATAGAGGCCGGTTTCTGTCATATGTTGTGGTCCTGTCCCAAAGTGCACTCTTTCTGGGTAGAGGTGACGCAATTTATAACCTCACTGTTAGCATTCCCAATCCCGCTGACTATACCGGTCTGCTTGCTTGGCCTGGTGGGCTCTTTAGCGCACCGCAACTAAGACCCTTATAGGACTTCTACTTTTTTACGCCCGTAAAGCAATATTACTAAAATGGAAAAAACCTGATGCGCCCTCTCTGACCTCTTGGAAAGCCCTGGTCAATTCTACAATACCATTATATAAAGCCACATACCTCTCCCGTGGGTGTATTGCTAAGTTTGACAAAACATGGAAACTATGGCTTGACTCTACCTCCACTAATGCCGCTCAAGAATAGACGGTATATCTGACACCCATTAGCTCCCCCTTCTGTGCCAACACTTGCTAAGTCCCTTGTGACACCCCTATAGTTGAACCTTTAATGTCCTAGGTCTAGTTCCAGAATCCCCTCCTGGGAAATCTCACTTTCATCGAAGACGAGTTGCACATTCTCCTTTCATAATCTCTCCAATTGGAGCGGTTGAGCAGTAATATCTAGTTTTTGTTTTGTATTTTAGCATTTGTTTTGTATTTTCTGTTTTTCTGTCGAAAACAGCAATGTAATAGGCAGATAACCTGTTAGGTACCGATTTACATGGTACTTTTTGAGCCGGGGAATGCCCCAAGGTTCTGTTTCTGTAAACCTATTAAAATTAAAAGAGAATTTAAAAAAAAAAAAAAAAAAAAAAAAAAAAAAAAAAGGTTTTACACTCACCAGAAACCAGGTGAAAATCAGCCTTAAACGCCACAAATAAGCAGACCTCCTTCGGTCATTCACGCAGTTTCCAGCCAGTGAAGACCAGCCCTACAACACATTCTGATTTTAATTTTCAATATACAAGTTAACGTAACAAGTTCCAAACCATGATGAGAAATTGTGAGGTTAGCGAGTTCATGATCTTTCAGGAAGCAATTCATACATAAGCCCAGTTGTGACAGGCAATATTTAAACGAGTAACATTACCATCATCCAAGCTATTTGAGGTTTTTTTTTTTAAGTTACATTGAGATATGCTAGGGCAAACTTGTTAGGATGTCAACACCCTAAGACTCCAATCAAGCCACGCAAATACAGATATGAGAAGTACCTAGTTCAAATGGAATCCCAGTAACAATGACAGCTGCACAAAGCTTTTCTTCAAAGTGCAGGAATAGGTTGTCCAAATAAAATACATTTTTCTGCATCAGATAATGTAGAAAAAAAAAAATTGAAGGCTTTGACTAATGGATCAGTTTGGAGTTGGGGGTAGACACACATTCAGCAACAAAAGGATTGGCAATTGGCCAATTTGGTGTTCATGAATGATAGCTCAACTTTTTATTCAAGTCCAATTGCCATTGTCTGCTGTCAAGTGCAGCGGTTTGCTCTCTCCATTGGAGAAATTGTTTGAGATAGTGATGGGGTCAAATAAAGAATGCATAAGGATTTTCTACCAACAGAAAATACCCGAGTCAAATCAGACAAGCATTTGAACTGGTTTCAATACCATTACTGATGCATGCCATTTTCAGTTGGTTCCAACTACCAACCACTTTGACAACCTGTTACTGCCACGTTTTTAAAAGTAATAAAAAGAAGTTTGTTTTAAAGGGTGGAGAGGGATTAGAACACCTGTCAGTTATTAGTCTGTGCCCCCTGTCAAGGAGACTCATCCTCTCCATTTGTCCTGATCACCATTATTAAAAGTAAATTCCAAAATTTTGTAAATAGGGCCCCCACCTATTAATTTACTGGGGGCAACCCAAAATTTTGGAATCCTCCAATGGGACACTAGTTCTGGTGATTGGGGGTCCCCAAAGAATTCCCTCAATTTGCAGGGATTTCCTCTCACTTACCATTTGGCTATGGGACAAGTGAAAGGAAATCTCCACAATGGGACAGATGGCAAATAAAAATCTCAGGGGGTTTATAACCCTGCCTTGCCCTGTCCAAAATGGAAAAAAAAAAAAAAAGTTTTGCCTATAGTTCCACTTTAACCACTTAAGCCCCAGACCATTTGGCTGGCCAAAGACCAGAGCACATTTCGCGATTCAGCACTGCGTCGCTTTGACAATTGCGGTCGTGCGACGTGGCTCCCAAACAAAATTGCCGTCCTTTTTTGCCCACAAAGTTTTCTTTTGGGGGGTATTTGATCACCTCTGCGGTTATTTGTGTGCTATAAAATGTAGAGCGACAATTTTGAAAAAAAAATTTTTTGCTACAATATCCGAAAAAAAAAAAAAAAGTGTAATATTAAGATATATTTTCTCAGTTTAGGCTGATACATAGTCTACTTTTTTTCCCAAAAAATATCACAATAAGCGTGTGGTTTGCGCAAAAGTTATAGCATCTACAAAATAGGGGTTAGTTTTATTAATAATTTTACTAGTAATGGCGGCCATCTGCGATTTTTGTGACTGCAACATTATGGCGGACACAGGCAATTTTGACACCATTGTCATTTTTACAGCGATCAGTGCTATAAAATTTCACTGATTACTGTAAAAATGACACTGGCAGTGAAGGGGTTAACCACTAGGGGGCTAGGGAGGGGTTAAGTGTGTCCTAGGGAGTGATTCTAACTGAGAGGGGGCTGTGTGTGATGGGAGCTATGATCAGTGACAGTGTCACTAAGCAAAACGGGGAGATACTTGTTTACATTAGCATCTCCCCGTTCTTCAGCTCCGTGAGAGTCTGCGGGACCCGCGATCCTACTCACGGAGCGCAAGCGACCACACAGCGGCAAATTCAAAGAGACGTACCTGTACGCCCATTTGCCCAGCCGTGCCATTCTGCTGACGTAAAATGTACATGCGGCGGTCAGCAAGTGGTTAATGATTTGAGCCTGCAATGTATTGCAACTGATCACTTGCAGGTGGATTCCACAGGCTTCTGAAGACCATTCCTCCAGTCAGGGCTGCTAAGGCAGTACAGCAAGTCCTCCTGTCCCGGGCCCAGGCACCTGTTGAGCAGGAGGTCCGGTTGTACTGTCTTCTTGCAGACACCGATCTTTCGCCTCCCCCTGCAGCGCTGCCAGATTCTCCTTTTCTTTCCCCCCTCCGGCTGCACGTGCTAGAACCTGTCATTTACCGGCCCCTTTTCCTAAAAGGAAAAACAGTGAGCGATCAGTACCAATCACATCGGTGTCCATTCATTGTGGAAGCATAGTAAACAGTGTTCACTATGCTTCAGTTCGTGAATGAGCACGAAGCCTTGGTTAATGGCAAAGGTTATGGCCTCTTACTGTGCGATTAACCATGTGTCAGAATTCAGCCGTATATTAACCATATAGGATTACCATTCATGTATAGTAAATGTGATATTCATCTTGTTAGTGCATCAATAAAATTTGTAATTTTACTCCTTTATGCATCTTTGTTTAACCTATGCCTATAAAGTCAAGGGGCATCTTTGTTTTCCTTCCCTATATGTTGCAGTCATTGACTATATACAGTTGTGCTTATAAGTTTATACCCTGGCAGAATTTGTGATTTTGTGGCCATTTCAGAGAATATAATATAAACTTTTCACTCATTGTTAGCGTTTGGCTGAAGCCATTTATCATAAACTGCGTTTACTAAAAAATAATCACAACAGAAACTAACCAAATTACCCTGATCAAAAGTTTACATACCCCAATTCTTAATACGGTGTATTGCCCCCCTTTAACATCCAAGACAGCTTGAAGTTGTGGTATTTGTGGATGAGGCTTTTTAGCTTCTCCAGATGGTAGAGCTGCCCATTCCTCTTGGCAAAAAGCCTCCAGTTCCTGCAAATTCATGGGCTGTCTTGCATGAACTGCACGTTTGAGATCTCCGAGTGGCTGAAAGTTAAGGTCAGGAGACTGAGATGGCCACTCCAGAACATTCACTTTATTCTGCTGTAGCCAATGACAAGTTGACTTGGCCTTGCATTTAGAATCATTGTCATATTGGAATGTCCAAGTACATCCCATGTGCAGCTTCCTGGCTGATGAATGCAAATGTTCCTCCAGTATTTGATAACATACTGCATTTATCTTGCCATCAATTTTGTTTTTAGAGAGAGTCCTGTATTACACCTGAAGTGGTTTGTGGGTTTTTCTTTGCATCCTGAACAATTTTCCTGGCAGTTGTGGCTGAAATTTCAGTTGGTCTACCTGACCGTGGTTTGGTTTCAACAGAACACCTCATTTTCCACTTCTTGATTAGAGTTTGAACACTGCTGACTGACATTCTCAATTCCTTGGCTCTCTTTATATCCCTTTCCTGTTTTATACAGTTCAACTACCTTATCCCACAGATCCTTTGACAATTCTTTTACTTTCCCCATGACCCCGAATCCAGAAACAGCACTGGATGAAAGATGCAAGGATCTGTCAGGAATACAAAAACACACACACACACACACACACACACACACACACACACACACGGTTGGTTACCTTTTATAGCCATTCAAACCTTTGTGTCAACTTGTGTGCATGTTATCAGGCCAAAATCACCAGGGTATGTAAACTTATGAGCACAACTGTAGATGGCACTCAAACATTTTATATGTGGATATGGACCTATGGTTTTAAAGAAAGTAATCAAATGGACTACAGGTACAGTGACATTGCTGCACTTGTGTTCCATTGAGAACTAGAAGCCTCTATACTGTGGTGGAAGATGGGACATGTAGTCTCTAGGTTCACAGAGCCTGCAAATGGATCTGTGACTAGATGACAAAGCTGTGCGGGTGGAGCCAGACACACACACACACACGTTGAAAAACAAATACTGCGAGGGAGAAGGATGGGAGATTGCAGAATGGCACAGTGTTCCACCCTAAATATGGAACTAACCTTTACAGAATTAGAAGCTTAAAGTGGACTCTTGGCAAGAAGTCAGTTAGGAACTAAAAATTTAACAGGTTTTTTGTGGTCCGTGTGGCCTGTAGGGATTTTACTTACAGCATTGTCACTGGGACAAAAGGGGAAAAAGCTGAAGAAAAATACACCCCCCCCACCCCCCAGCAAATACAGACAGCCGTTACAACCTACCAACAGTTATACGATTTACAGTGCCTTGAAGCATTCATACCCCTTGACATTTCCCACATTGTCACAAAAAAAAAAAAAAAAAAATTAATTTTTATTGGGATTTTATGTGATAGACCAACACAAAGTGGCACATAGTTGTGAAGTTGAGGACAATAAATGTTTTTCAAAATTGTTACAAATATCTAAAAAGTATAGCATGCTTTGTAGAACCACCTGTCGCTGCAATTACAGTTGAAAGTCTTTTTTTGGGGATGTCTCTACCAGCTTAGCACATCTAGAGACTGACATTTTTGCCCATATTTTGCAAAATAGCTCAAGTGCTATCGGGTTGGATGGAGAGCATCTGAAGAGCAATTTTTAAGTCTTGCCACAGATTCTCAATTGGATTTAGGTCTGGCCTTTGACTGGGCCAGTTTAACACACGAATATGCTTTCATCCAAACCATTCCATTGTAGTTCTGGCTGAAGATTTAGGGCCCTTGTCTTGCTGGAAGGTGAACCTCTGCCCCAGTCTGAAGTCTTTTGCAGACGCCAACAGGTTTTACGGTAGGGATGGTGTATTCAGGGTGATGTGCAGTGTTAGTTTTCTGCCACATAGCTTTTAGGCCAAAAAGTCCAATTTTGGTATCATCTGACCAGAGCACCTTCTTCCACAAGTTTGCCGTGTCCCCCACATGGCTTGTCACAAACTGCAAATGGGACGTCTTGTGGCTTTCAACAACAGCTTTCTTCTTGCCACTCTTCAATAAAGGCCAGATTTGTGGAGTGCATGATTAATAGTTGTCCTGTGGACAGATTCTCCCACCTGAGCTGTAGATCTCTGCATCTCCTCCAGAGTTACCATGGGCCTCTTGGCTGCTTCTCTGATTAATGCTCTCCTTGCCCGGCCTGTCAGTTTAGGTGGACGGCCATGTCTTGGTAGGTTTGCATTTGTGCCATACACTTTTCATTTTCAGATGATGGATTGAACAGTACTGAGATATTCAAAGCTTGGGATATTTATTAATTACTTGACCCTGCTTTAAAAAAAAAAAAAAAAAAGTTTCCACACACAAACCAACCCCCCCCCCTCCCCCCCCCCCCCCCCCCCGAACAAAAAACCCTCCAGCTTTGTCTGGAGTTGAGTTTTAGATTATTTCACCCCTGTATGGAAAACCTCAAAAAGCTGAACAGGAGAAGACAAGACAATATTGTGCATCTTAACCAAAGATTCCAGAAGCAGCTTTAAAGTTTTCAATCTCTTCCTTTTTAATCAGGAACTGGATCAGCTGAGATATAAGATGTCTGGTCTTTTGTAAAGTATTGGCTGAGAAGTTTACAGGGAGATTTAAAAGAGCATTATCTCCACACAAAGCCATGAATGAGCCCCAGATATCAGTCCTCAGCAGTCAGTGACTACATGTAAATTTCCTACAGAAACACAAAAACAATTGCACCTTGGGCGATGCTCACAAAACGTGTACCAAAGTCCATGAAAGCAATCTCAATGAAACCTACTGCAACAATGGAAAGGAATATACCCTTAAAATCTGCATAGTTGAATGAATTGACTCAGTTTGAGGTGTGCTTTGCTTTTCCTTTTTTGCGGTACATTGCCAACCTGACAGACAATGCTGAACTGGTTCAGGGCTTCTCATTGATGGGTCCGATTTAGCCGTCCCCATCCTTATTGAAGATTTGGACCTTCTGCATCTTTTCTGCCTGACCCAGGATACAGAAGCATTTGTCAAAAATAGGATACAGTCAAATAGGCTATTCACATTAACTGGACACTAAAAGCAGAACTAAAGTTTTGAACAAAGTTGTTGAGCGACAAAAATAAAAAAATAAAAAAAACACTGAGGTTCCCAACATCTTGTAAACCTATCTCAAAAACAGAACATCTTTGGACAATACCTACTTGCAAAAGGACAAATATTCTGCGCAGATAGACTAAACTTTTTTTTTTCTTTTTTTAAATGCTAGCTGACACAAGTATAATCCAGAACGCCTCAATCAGATAATAAAAAGAATCTAGTGCAGCACAATCAGATTAAACTAAGCAATCCATATAGTCACCCAATGATGGTAAAAAGTCCTGTATGTGAACGGATATGAAGAGCCTCCTAAGATACAATAACGGACAAAGATAGTGAAGCAGTGATTGTAGCCTATCCACCACAGATACCCCCTCCCCTTTGGTAGAGACTTCCAGAGCTGTCCTGTGAGTAGAGCAGCTTTCTGCTAATTTATGGCACCCACCCTGACAAAATTCAGGCTGGTTTGATCTCCTGTTTTAAGAACTTGTCCAAAGTTATGCTGATAACATAACAGTGCAGGAAAAAGACATGGGACTTAGTGCTTTGAAGAGAGATAACACTACAGACATATGTGCCCCGCTCAAATTTCATTAATGGGGTGTACATTCACTTTAACTACCAAAAGAAAAATTAAAGTGTATATTTAATACACAAAACTAAAATAAATGACTCCAGTGTCCAGAGACAGTGGTTAATGATGGCTTAAAGTGGCTCTTAAAGCTTTAACATTAACCTTAACGCATTCCTTGCATTAAAGTAAGGTTTAGGTGTCAAAACCCAAGCCCTCATTAGATCCAGTGCTGTGCACGTCTGCAGCTCTTCTGTCCCAGCTCTCGCTAGCTTTGCTGGGGGCACTGGGAGCCATTAGTGCCGTCAAAGCCAGTGACAAGGGAGCTGCAGGGTGGGGCCAAGTCCTGCTGTGGATCAATGACGTGGCAGCAGGGCTCCAGAGCGAGCATGCTGGACAGAGAAGTGCCAGCGGGGGACCCGAAAAGAGGTTCGCAACCACCCTGTGCAATTCCATTGCACAGAGCAGGCAAGTATAGACATGTTTGGTTAAAAGATTTTTTTTTTTTTTTTTTTTTTTTTTTTACAAAAGACCACTTTAAAACAAATATGTAAACCCAACATTTCATATTCTTGATGTGCCTTCTGTACTTGAATGAAAAAGTATCCTGTTCTTTGAATGGCTTCACTTGTACTGACATGCCACCCCCCCCCCCCCCACACCTTCCGCACAGCCATTCACTGGGAAGTTGAGTGTGCCGTTTCTCCTCCCCCAATTCTCTATGCAACTGAAAAAACAGGGGAAAAAAAAAAAAAAAAAAAAAAGCCCCAAACATCTACCGAGAACAGCAAAGTTCTGCTCTGTAGCAAAACTGAATCCAAAAGCAAAATGCAATTTTGATGTGTTAGTGTTGCATTTTTCCTCTGGACATGCGAGTGGGCAAAGAACATCCCACAAGCATGTGACTACACTTCAGTAGAGAGGTGAATTTATGATGCAGCAAGCCTTTTAAAAACACAACGGAGCAGTGTGAAGTGTTCTATAGCAAGATTTTTTTTTTTTTTTTTTACTTTACAAAAAAGACAAAACACTACTATCAAAAACTGATCAGTGTGAAAGAGGCCTTAGTCTGCCAAAACTAAGGAAAAAAAGTTGTCAGAGTTGCAAATAACTTATTCGTGAGCAACAGATATTGGTAGTTCTATAGTGAATTATAAAAAAAAAAAAGTTCTACATAAGCTGGATAAATGGCTCCATATTTGGGTCATGGCTCTATGTTTCAACCATAGGGGGAAGATTTACTAAAACTGGTGCACAAATTTGTTGTAGCTATGCATAATATCCAATGAGCTTCTAACTTCAGTGAAGCTTAGACAGAAAAACCTGGAAACTGATTTGTTACTATGCACAGGTGCACAACAATCTGTGCTCTAGTTTCTGTAAATCTCCCCCTTGTGACCAGAAAGTCTGAAGGCACAGGATGGAAGGGAAAAAAAAAAAAAAAAAAAAAAAAAAAAGAAGAAGAAGTAGGTTTGGTTTTTGAAAACAGTTTTGAAATGTGCCCAGGATTGCATTTGGAGATCAGGATCCAGATACATTTTTAAGGGCTTTTGAACAAAATCAGTGGACTTAATGGCAAGAATAAAAAAAATTCAGACTTTCCATATGTAGCAATAACTCTCGGTGGAGATGATGGTTTAAGCGGGCTTGTTATCTTCACTCTCCTTCCCTCTGTTTTACCAGGTCTAGGGTTCCGTTGAGTTTACCTCTGGACAACACAAGCACCAACACTGGAGTACGTTTTCAATGCTTTATTAAACAATTTACTAAAGGAAGTAGCAGGAAAGAGGCAGAAAGGAAACTGCAGAAGAAACTCAAATATCTTCTTGTAAGATTCTTAACAAATGTCCTGGTAGAATTTGGATATTACAATAGAATGTGCTCCCCTTGTGGGACACACTCTTTGCTCGCCTGGATAGGCCTCTCACTTGCCTAGCAGCCAGTACGTAGCACGAACAAAAGTCTCTTCCACAGACTTGTTTGGGATGAACCCGTACGATCCTCTGCCACAGGATGTATTGGTTTGGTGGTGAATGTCAGTCACAGTGCTTGAACCTTTAAGCCAACCCGGCAACACTATGCTGTTTAGTTACATCCTCCAACCGAGTCACCAGGCCCCTCTCCAGACCAGCACGTTGCATGATCCTTCCATGACGGGTCCTTCCCTGGGATCTCCTCGGTTGTCCAGCTTCTTCACTCTGGATAGACAGCTCAGGACCATTCCTCGGCTACTGTGGTAGGCCCCAGACAAGCTTCTGGGCCCACCCCTGCGCCGCAGCGATGTGGACCTCCAGAACGGAGGACCACATGATTGCTCTCTAACGCATACCTGTCGGCCAGGAGGGCCAGCAGGTGGCTGAAAAACCAACCCCACAATATGGCGTCTGTCCCATAAATACCCTCGCCCAGAATGCATTTCGGAGGACCACCTCCACCGAGTTATACCAGGACAGAAGAGCATCCATACGCTGCGACACGTTGCCTTTCCAACACTGACCAGCGGTAACAGCGATACCCACCGGTCAGTATGGAAACACACGCAACGTCAGCCAAGTTGGAACAGAGGCAAACCTAACCTTCCTAGCGAACAAGTTACTAAATTTACCTAACATATGGTAGATCATAAATCTACTAGCGCTACACATACAAATGCTCAAACGAAAAATAAAGGCCAGCTTAAGAGTATGTATACGACAGTCCATCATATTTGGCCAGTCAAGACAAGCGTGTCCAGAAACAACGAATGACATGAACACTGAGCATTTTGCCTTTGTAGAAGAAAAACCTCCAGCTGCGCTTCAATCACTGGGAGGTCTGAGGAATGCATCAAGGATCCTAAGAGCCCCATTAGCAATGACAGTACTGATTTATAACATATTGATAGTGACCAAAGGAAAAGGCCAACAAAAACTAGTAAAGCCATAAAGTGCAATAAAAAAAAATCACCCAAACTTACCTGTTTAACTTTAGGGATTGCACTGGATCTCCAAACAGTGCTGGAGTAGACACAGCTAAGCTTGTTACAGGGGGCAATCACCACCCCTTATTAAACCAATAACTTGATTGATACATTCTTTCATCTGGCAGATTGTAGATATTTCTGTTATTAGTGATCTGCAATAGATAAGTGATCATTTGAAAAACATTACCAGAGACAATTTAATGTCTATGGCCTCATTTGTCCACTCACTGTGCCACTCCTCTGGCTACACTTTTGTAAACCTCTTATAAAATGACCTCAATGTGTTCTGGCTCAAACTAAATATGGTAATGAAAAAAAAGTTAAGAAAGCAAGGACCGGGGGGCGTGGCCTGAAGCTACATGGAGTAGGACGTGTTCCGAACAGCTCCATGCTTTCATCCTGCTATCCGCGGCATCCTGCATCCCCCAGGCGATATTTTTTCACCGCAATCATCTCAGTAGACACCCCTGCCCCTGGACATCATGTCGCCATCAAAAGCTCAGAAAGCGGCCACGTCTAAGCTGGATCAATACCGCCGACATGAGAAGGAAGATCAGGCGGAAAATGGCGGCAACACTGCACATGGCAAAGAGCGCACAGCGGGAGACACAGACAAGCTGTTAGAAGCAATAACCCTCTGTAGAACATCGCTTGCCTCACAGATAGAAGTCAAGGTAGACATATCCTTGATCAGACAAGACTTTCACAAACTCCAGGACCGAGTTAACCACTTAAGCCCCGGACCATTATGCTGCCTAAGGACCAGAGGTCTTTTTCCAATTTGGCACTGCGTCGCTTTAACTGCTAATTGCGCGGTCATGCAATGCTGTACCCAAACGAAATTTGCGTCCTTTTCTTCCCACAAATAGAGCTTTCTTTTGATGGTATTTGATCACCTCTGCGGTTTTTATTTTTTGCGCTATAAACGGAAAAAGACCGAAAATTTTGAAAAAAATGATATTTTCTACTTTTTGTTATAAAAAAAATCCAATAAACTAAATTTTAGTCATACATTTAGGCCAAAATGTATTCGGCCACATGTCTTTGGTAAAAAAAAAAATGTCAATAAGCGTATATTTATTGGTTTGCGCAAAAGTTATAGCGTCTACAAACTAGGGTACATTTTCTGGAATTTACACAGCTTTTAGTTTATGACTGCCTATGTCATTTCTTGAGGTGCTAAAATGGCAGGGCAGTACAAAACCCCCCCAAATGACCCCATTTTGGAAAGTAGACACCCCAAGGAAATTGCTGAGAGGCATGTTGAACCCATTGAATATTTATTTTTTTTGTCCCAAGTGATTGAAAAATGACAAAAAAAAAAAATAAATAAATAAAAATATTTACAAAAAGTCGTCACTAAATGATATATTGCTCACACAGGCCATGGGCCTATGTGGAATTGCACCCCAAAATACATTTAGCTGCTTCTCCTGAGTATGGGGATACCACATGTGTGGGACTTTTTGGGAGCCTAGCCGCGTACGGGGCCCCGAAAACCAATCACCGCCTTCAGGATTTCTAAGGGTGTAAATTTTTGCTTTCACTCTTCACTGCCTATCACAGTTTCGGAGGCCATGGAATGCCCAGGTGGCACAAAACCCCCCAAAATGACCCCATTTTGGAAAGTAGACACCCCAAGCTATTTGCCGAGAGGCATATTGAGTCCATGGAATATTTTATATTTTGACACAAGTTGCGGGAAAGTGACACTTTTTTTTTTTTTTTTTTCATAAAGTTGTCACTAAATGATATATTGCTCACACAGGCCATGGGCATATGTGGAATTGCACCCCAAAATACATTTAGCTGCTTCTCCTGAGTATGGGGATACCACATGTGTGGGACTTTTTGGGAGCCTAGCCGCGTACTGGACCCCGAAAACCAATCACTGCCTTCAGGATTTCTAAGGGTGAAAATTTTTGATTTCACTCTTTACTGCCTATCACAGGTTCGGAGGCCATGGAATGCCCAGGTGGCACAAAACCCCCCCAAATGACCCCATTTTGGAAAGTAGACACCCCAAGCTATTTGCTGAAAGGCATGGTGAGTATTTTGCAGCTCTCATTTGTTTTTGAAAAAGAAAGACAAGAAAAAACATTTTTTTTTTCTTTTTTCAATTTTCAAAACTTTGTGACAAAAAGTGAGGTCTGCAAAATACTCACTATACCTCTCAGCAAATAGCTTGGGGTGTCTACTTTCCAAAATGGGGTCATTTGGGGGGGTTTTGTGCCACCTGGGCATTCCATGGCCTCCGAAACTGTGATAGGCAGTGAAGAGTGAAATCAAAAATTCACGCCCTTAGAAAGCCTGAAGGCGGTGCTTGGTTTTCGGGGTCCCGTACGCGGCTAGGCTCCCAAAAAGTCTCACACATGTGGTATCCCCGTACTCAGGAGAAGCAGCAGAATGTATTTTGGGGTGTAATTTCACATATTTCCATGGCATGTTTGAGCAATATATCATTTAGTGACAACTTTGTGCAAAAAAAATTAAAAAATTGTCTCTTTCCCGCAACTTGTGTCGCAATATAAAATATTCCATGGACTCGACATGCCTCTCAGCAAATAGCTTGGGGTGTCTACTTTCCAAAATGGGGTCATTTGGGGGGGTTTTGAACTGTCCTGGCATTTTATGCACAACATTTAGAAGCTTATGTCACACATCACCCACTCTTCTAACCACTTGAAGACAAAGCCCTTTCTGACACTTATTGTTTACATGAAAAAGTTTTTTTTTTTGCAAAAAAATTACTTTGAACCCCCAAACATTATATATTTTTTTTAAAGCAAATGCCCTACAGATTAAAATGGTGGGTGTTTCATTTTTTTTTTTCACACAGTAATTGCGCAGCGATTTTTCAAACGCATTTTTTGGGGAAAAAACACACTTTTTTTAATTTTAATGCACTAAAACACGCTATATTGCCCAAATGTTTGATGAAATAAAAAAGATGATCTTAGGCCGAGTACATGGATACCAAACATGACATGCTTTAAAATTGCGCACAAACGTGCAGTGGCAACAAAATAAATACATGTTTAAAAGCCTTCAAAAGCCTTTACAGGTTACCACTTTAGATTTACAGAGGAGGTCTACTGCAAAAATTACTGCACTCGATCTGGCCTTCGCGGTGATACCTCACATGCATGGTGCAATTGCTGTTTACGTTTGACGACAGACCGCCGCTTGCGTTCGCCTTAGCGCGAGAGCAGGGGGCGACAGGGGTGTTTTTTTTTTTTTTTTTTTTTTCTTCTTTATTATTTTTTTGCTTTTTTAATCTTACTTTTAAACTGTTCCTTTCATATTTTTTTTTTTTAATCATTTTTATTGTTATCTCGGGGAATGTAAATATCCCCTATGATAGCAATAGGTAGTGACAGGTACTCTTTTTTTGAAAAAATTGTGGTCTATTAGACCCTAGATCTCTCCTCTGCCCTCAAAGCATCTGACCACACCAAGATCGGTGTGATAAAATGCTTCCCCAATTTCCCAATGGCGCTATTTACATCCGGCGAAATCTAAGTCATGAAATACTCGTAGCTTCCGGTTTCTTAGGCCATAGAGATGTTTGGAGCCACTCTGGTCTCTGATCAGCTCTATGGTCAGCTGGCTGAATCACCGGCTGCGTTCTCAGGTTCCCTGTTGAGACAGGAGAGCCAGAGAAAAACACGGAAGACGGTGGGGGGGGGGGCATTCCCTCCCACGGCTTGTAAAAGCAGTCTAGAGGCTAATTAGCCGCTAGGATTGCTTTTACATGAAAGCCGACCGCTGGCTGAAAAGAATGATACCAAGATGATACCTAAACCTGCAGGCATCATTCTGGTATAACCACTCAAAGTCGTGAATGGCGTACCTGAAGACAAAAAATGGTTAACAATGGTTAACAATAAAGCACAGTAAAGTGTAAATAATTACACACCTGAAAAACAAACATGATAAAACATAATAACAATAAAACATTGCAGAATAGAATACAGTAAAAAAGCAGAATAGAGAGAGAGAATAGAGAGAGAGAGAGAATAAAACAACAACTATATTTTTTTATTTCTTATTTTTTTTTTTTATACACTTTTTTTGTAACTAACTTTTATAACGGTAACCGGTTCCAGGTTCGGGTCTCTCAAAATGCGATGGCATCTTGGGAGACCCTGTGAAAGTGTGCCTAGTCTGTGGAATGCTGTACCCTACGCTAATACTCAACTAGTGAATGGTAGCATTCAAAATATTCACCAATGCAAAGACCAGGATTGTCAGGACAGGAGGGACAATAGCGGGTGTCACGCCTATATCCGCGCTTGCTGCAGACACGACATCTTTTTTGGGGGGGTTCGTTGGGTAGGGGTACTTGTGAGGACATAAAGAAAATGCCTCTCATGCAGCCGACTGCATTTGGTTGGGGATGTGAATGGGGGAAGTACGGGCGCTGCAGAAGCGGTGGGTTTCCAATTAGGATTGGCGAATGCAGCAGGAAGGGCACGACGGGCCTGTGTTTGTCTTCTTGGTGGCAGTGGGACACTACTTGTGCTTGCCACCTCACCAGCTTGAACTGCACTTATGGGACTCGCCACGTCACCAAGTGTTACTGCAGTGCTGGTTTGACTACGACCGGGGTGTACTAGGCCGCTGGCGCTTGCCAGTTCACCAAAACGCTACCAAAAAACTGTTAGCGATCGCAGGGATCAGGCCTGACTCTGCGAACGCTGCAATTATGCGTTTAGTGTTTTGTAAGTGACAGTGATCGATCGATACTGCACTTGGGTGGGCTGGGCCGGGCGGAGGGGCAAAACGCAGGTGCTAGCAGGTATCTGGGCTGATTCCGCTAACACTGCGTTTTTGGGAACCCTAAACTGCTGGGGACGCTAGTATAGATCTGATCGGATCAGATATTGATCCGTTCAGATACTATACCACTAAGGGAGGTGTATGGTGCGTGCGTGGGTGTTAGCGGTACTGGCGCTAACCTGACGCTGCCTGGGGCTGGCGCTTGCCAGTTCACCAAAATGCTACCAAAAAAACTGTTAGCGATCGCAGGGATCAGGCCTGACTCTGCGAACGCTGCAGTTATGCGTTTAGTGCCTTGTAAGTGACAGTGATCGATCGATACTGCACTTGGGTGGGCTGGGCGGAGGCACAAAAAACGCAGGTGCTAGCAGGTATCTGGGCTGATCCCGCTAACACTGCGTTTTTGGGAACCCTAAACTGCTGGGGACGCTAGTATAGATCTGATCGGATCAGATATTGATCCGATCAGATACTATACCACTAAGGGAGGCGCATGCTGCGTGCGTGGGTGTTAGCGGTACTGGCGCTAATCTGACGCTGCCTGGGGCGACGCATATCACCGCCGGGCGATCGGGGGGCTAAACCTTTATTCGGTAATAAACGGCGGGTGCCCTGACACTATAAAAAATAAACAAACTAACCAGCGTCAACCGTAACGGTTATACGGTGATCAGTGGTGAAAGGGTTAACTAGGGGGCAATCAAGGGGTTAAAACATTTATTAGGTAGTATATGGGGGTCCCTGTCGCTATAAAACGCTGACGGCGAACCTAAATATTTACCTCACTAACTAGCGTCACCAGCGACACTAATACAGCGATCAGAAAAATGATCGCTTAGCGACACTGGTGACAGGGGGTGATCAAGGGGTTAAAACTTTATTAGGGGGGGTTAGGGGGGTACCCTAGACCTAAAGGGGGGTAATACTCACTGTCCCAACACAGTAACTGTCACAAACTGACACTATGCAGTAATCAGAAAAAAAAAAATAAAAAAAATAAACTGCTGGTGTCAGTTTGTGACAGGGGGGGGGGTGATTGGGGGGGGGGGGGGGGGGAATCGGGGTGTTTTGTGTGCCTGGCATGTTCTACTGTGTGTGTGTGTAGTGTTGTGCACTCACATGTCGTCTCTCCTCGGGCCGGTGTTCTGCCGAGAAAGTTCCGCTCGGCGGATTAGTTCCCCCTCTACTGCGCATGCGCAGTAGAAGCCGGCGGAAATAGCCGAAGCGGAACAGCTGAAAATCAGCAGTACACGGCGCCTGTAAGAGGGCCCCTCGCGGGCTCGCTTCGCTCGCCACGCTTCGGGCACGGCCTCGCTGCGCTCGGCACTTTTAGATTCCCCCTCTAGGTCCACTTGGATAGAGGGGAAGGAACCTGGACCCAGAGCGCAGGCGCTGTGTACAGCTGATCGAAGCGTTTGAGCTTCGGCTATCTCCGGCGGCCGACAGTAGTACGTACTGCGCAGGCGCTGCGCCTGCGCAGTACAGGGGTGGAACCTATCCGCCGAAGGAACTTATTCGGCAAGACACCGGAACGGAAAATACCGACCCGAGGGGAGATGACATCACTTCCTTTGCTGCTGTTTAGCATACAGCAGCAAAGGAGTGTTCTCATTGGCCGGCGGCGATCGCGAGGGGGGGGCCACGAACGGATGGTCTCCCCCTCATCACCGATCGCCGCTGGACAAAAGACGACCGCCTCGGGCACCGGGGGGGGGGGTCCGATCGGACCCCCCACCCGCGGAAGGCAAATCACGTACCCTGTACGTGATTTTGCCTGTCCGTGCCACTTTGCCGACGTACATCGGCGTGAGGCGGTCGTCAAGTGGTTAAAGAAACTGAAACCCGCATTAGTGACATGGAGGACGCCATCCCTCCAATGAGAACGGAGGTGCACCACATGAAACAGCAAATCCAGCAGCTATTCTCCAAACAAGAAGACCTCGAGAACAGAAGCAGGAGATGTAACCTCCGCCTCATTGGCCTGCCAGAGGGGGCTGAAGGTAAAGACCCCACGCTTTTCTTAGAGCAATTACTCATTAAGACATATGGTAGAGAGGCCTTCTCCCCCATGCTGGCAGTTGAAAGAGCACACCGCATGCCTGCCAGACCGCCACCGCAGGGAGCCCCACCACGTACCTTTATAGCCAAAATGCTTAACTATAGAGATAGAGACGCTGCCCTGCGACTGGCAAGAGAACGGGGTAATATCCCCTTTGGCAATGTAAAAATAGCGGTGTTCCCTGACTTCTCAGCGGAGGTTCAGCGACGCAGGCAAAATTTTATGGAAGCCAAGCGCAAGCTTAGAAGTCTTAACATGAAATATGCCATGCTGTTTCCAGCGCGTCTCCGAGTGGAACACGACGGCCGTGCATCTTTTTTTGAAGATCCTGCTGAGCTGATGGCCTGGATGGAACGCAGAGCTACCTTGGAAAAAGGCAGATTAAGGTGACTGAGTATGTAATCATATGTTAATCTTCTACATACAAACTCCTGGAATAGATGTAACAGCAACCCATTATCACTCTCCTACACTGAAAACCCACCCCTATTTACTTCACCAGTTATTGTGAAGAGAGCTCAGGGGGTAAAGGGCCACAGAGATTACACAATTGACTACATGAGCTCCCCTGCTGCTGGCATAAATCCAGTTTATATATTGCGGATCATTGCTGATGCATAATGCTGGAACTTTCCTGGGACTACTCCTTAAGTGATCAATATATACCCACTAATTTATACCTCTCAAAGGAGCTTTGGACAACTAAAGTCCTATTATCCACAAGTAGAGTGCAGCGTAATCTGCCCCCACGCAAGTCTGGAGATGACGGCCTAAGAAGAGATAGACACAACAGCACCAACCTTGATAATGTGCGAACACTAGATACACACCTGAGTATTGAGAAGCTAACCCTCTGTTTTTTTTTTCTTTTATGGAAAGAGGGTTTTAGAGGTGCACAGAAAACCATACTACTTCAAAATACTGTATTTTTATTATTTTTTCTTTCAGTATGCCGTCAGGTCCGAGACTGCAAAGAAAGGTTTGTTATGGGGGCATGCTAGCATCAGTTGGGGAAGATGCAAAGCAGGGAGGGGGGAGGGGAAACTGACAAGTTGAATTTAAAATGTACGCACTTTAATTTTCAAGCATACAACACTAGCATACCTTACGCTCAACTGGTGTTCAAGCGATATATACAGTATGTTACACCACATGCATAGTAAGAATCTAACCCTTTCTTTTTTTTTCTTTTAAAGGAAAGAGGGGTTTAGATTGGGAACACAGAAATCCATTCTATTTCAACCATTGTTTTTTTATTATCATTTTTCCTTTCAATATGGTGCCAGGTCCAAGACCGTAAAGAAAGTATTGTTATGGGTACATGCCAACATCAGTTGGGGAGGATGCAATCCAGGGAGGGGGGAGGGGGAACTAAAAAGCTGGATTCAACTGAACGTGCTTTAATTTTCAGGTTTATAATAATACCATATCTTACGGTCACCTGGTGTTCATTTGCTACCCATAGTATGCTACATCACAAGAGTATTAAGAATCTGATCCTCTCTGTTTGGTTCCTTTTAAGGAAAGAGTTTCAGATTGGGAGCACAGAAGCTTATCCCATTTCAATTATTGCCTTCTTATTATTTCTCCTTTTATTATGCTGCCAGGTCCAAGACCACAAAGAAAGTTCTGTTATTGGTGCATGTTAGCATTGGTTGGATAAGATACACTGCAGGGAGGGGGGAGCGGGGAAGGGAAACTAAAAAAAAACTGAACTTAACTGTACACACTTTAAATTACATGTTTACAATACTAGCACATCCTATGCGCATCTGGTGTTCACTTGATACATACAGTATGTTATATCACTCATCCCTTTTGTGCAAACAATTTACACCGACCCGCTACAAGGGGGCTAAAGGTTACAATAGTATACGAATATGTAGTCACAAACAATGCCCCGATTGTCATTAAAATTCCTTACATGGAATGTGAGGGGGCTGCGCGACAAAATTAAATGCGCGGCAGCTCTCACATTTCTTAAAAAGCAACGAGCGGATGTGGTGGCCCTGGTTGAGACACACATAGAGGGTAGACTTCAGATGACACTCCGTCGCCCATGGGTGGGATGGGCGTTCCACTCGACAGGTGTCTTGGTACTTCTCGCAAAAACACTGCACTTTAAACTATGCGAGTTGCACTGACCCACAAGGTAGATACATATTTACATCCTCCAAACTCCACGGGGAACCTTTTTTGATCCTGGCTGTCTACGTCCCTCCCCCTCCATACTACTAGAAGGAATTTCCTTTATAGCACGTTACCCAGCAGCTCAAATAATATGGATGGGGGATTTTAATAATACACTTAACGAAGAACTAGACAGATTAAGACCAACACCACTTAATACAAACGTTCCCAAGGACACTAAACTTGCCAGGCTTTTCTCACCCTTTCACTTGATAGACACCTGGGAGACATAGATACCCACATACGCGTAAATACTCCTGTTTCTCAGCAACGCACAATACTATGTCAAGAATTGACTTCATTTTTATATCTCAAAATCTGTTAGCACGTCTCCTTGAGACAGAGTTTGGTCCTAGACTGCTTTCAGATCATGCTCCGTATTGGATCACACTCAACTTCCACATAGACAAACCACCAACTTCATGGCGCCTCAATCCATTCTGGCGGACACTGTTGCCTGATGACGACTTGTCAGCCGAATGGGAGACTTTTTTCCGCGAAAATACAAATTCTGCCTCTTTCCTGACAGTATGGGAAACTTTTAAAATACATGCCAGGGCCTCCTTAATAACCCGTATTAATAGGATCAAAACAAACTCATCAGAAATCTAAGAGAAGGCGAAAGCCGACCTCTCATGCATAGAACACACATACCACACTGACCCATCCCAGGCTAACGCCTCCCAATTAAAATTGCAATCCAGGATCATGAACCAGCTGCAATATGAAAAAGCGAGACAAAAATTATTTTTTGCCAAACAGAAGTACTTTGAACAGGGAGAGAGAGCTGGAAAACTCCTTGCGTTCCTAGCTCGAAATGAGGACAAGCCCCCAGTGGTTATTACACTTCAAGGCCCAGAGGGTCAGAAAATCACAGATCCTCCTGATGTGTCATCTAAGTTCAGGGAGTTCTTTATGGATTTATATACCTCTAGGACCCAAGAGGGACTTGATGATATGGCTCCTTTTTGGAAGGAGTAACATTCCCTCAACTTACGATCGAACAAAGGGAGCTTCTAGAGGCCCCTCTCACTAAAGAAGAAATAGATGCCGCAATAGCAAGTTTTGCTAAATCCAAAGCCCCTGGCTCAGATGGGTTACCCATAGAATTTTACTCACACTACAATGAAATACTCACCCCCAAATTGCTTACCCTCTATAACGATATGTCCAAACGATTTACCCTCCCACCCTCTATGGGAGAAGCCACAATAGTTCTTATACCTAAACCGGGTAAAGACCCGGGCCATCCAGAATCTTATCGTCCTATCTCAATACTGCAAGTTGATATCAAAATTCTAGCCAAAATCCTAGCCATGCGACTCAATCAAGTGATACTCAACCTCATACATGCTGACCAGGCAGGCTTCATGCCGGGACGCAACACCTCCTTTAACCTACGAAAACTATAAATTTGCAGGCTACACATGAAAATGTAGGCACAAGAGTAGTAGTCACCCTTGATACAGCCAAGGCGTTCGACTCGGTGGAGTGGGGATATCTCTGGAGCTGTCTCGAACGATACGGCTTTGGTCCAAACTTCATTCAATGGGTACAATTACTATACCAAAACCCTACAGCCAGAGTGGTGGCAAACGGATGGCCGTCTCAGAAGTTTGACCTCCACAGAGGCACGAGACAGGGCTGCCCGTTGTCCCCACTACTGTATGCTCTGGCTGCGGAACCATTGGCTATTTCTATTCGGACAGACCCAGAGATCACAGGATTAAAAATTGGAACCCTTATGGAAAAAAAAAAAAAATCAGCATGTATGCTGATGACACATTACTATATCTAGCTGACCCGGGTCCTTCAAACAATCGAACAATTCGGGAAATTCTCAGGCCTTAAAATAAATTGGGGGAAATCTCAAGTCTTACCAATAGACACCTTGCCACTCACGGAATTCCAGGCCACCTTACCACTACAAAGAGTAGACACAATTAAATATTTAGGAATAACTACCTCCAAAAATACAGCAGATTATATAACACTCAACATCAAACCACTATATTCCCTTATTAAAACTAAAACGCAATCGTGGACTAGACTACCCTTAGGGATATGGGGCCGCATCAACGTTATAAAGATGATACTACTCCCTAATATATTATACATACTCTGGCATGCCCCAACATACATACCTTTAAAAAACACTTTAAAATAATGGAGTCCCTTCTCAAACCCTTTGTGTGGGGGAAAAATAGACATAAGATAGCATGGCAAGCCCTTAAAAACCCAACAGACATGGGAGGTACTGCACTCCCAGACTTTAATCACTATTACATCGCGTCCCAACTGTCACAACTTTATCATATAGACAAGGTGGATAGTGAAAGATTCCGAATGCTACTATGCCCACAATGGGCACAAGGAACCTCAGACTCCATATATGCTATCACCATGGGCACAAGGACCAATGAAGGAAACACACACAAGACGTCCCTGATGTACCAGTATAGACGCATCTGGGAACTTGCAAACAATAAACTCAACATACCCAGACATAATGATTTCACTCCCCTATGGTGTAACAGAGACTTACCAGAGCTCCACTGCATCCAAGACCCTGGGCTTTGGATGGAGAGGGGTATAATCTACTTACGCCATATATGGTCAAACGGAACCCTTAAAAACGTTGACACCCTTAAAGCGGAATTCAATCTACCTAGCAATATGTTCTTTAGATTCCTCCAATTGAGACACGCAACACAGACACAATTCTCACAACGTAAATAAAATAATGGAATAAAGACGGCGCTGCCCTCAATGTGATTAAGTGATATAGACTAATATGTGAACCCAAACTATATCTTCACTGAGTTTGTAAAAATAACCCAAAAACAAAAAATCCAGAAAAAGTCAAAAACACAAAACAGATGCCGCAATCTCACTAATTACGACTCTACTAATACGTAAAAGAAAATAAATTAAGATCCTCCCGGTGAATAGATAAATAAGTACATAGTGTAAGTGATAAAATAAACTGATTGAATATACAATATCGTGTTTCCTCAAAACTCAAAAGTTTTGGGACAAAATGGCGCCAGGAGTGATATAATTATTATGCTGAAAAATAATTAATTGGATGTGTGTATGATATTACTGTGGTCTCCGTATATCATTACCATGTGTATATAAAATAATTCCTAAAATTACCAAAAGTATTGGGACACCATGCCACTTGTGAACCACAACAACTTGATTGTGAACCATAAAAAACTAATTGGTGACACCCTGTTAGCACACTCCTGATGGATAAATTGCAGTTATATAAAAGTTCATACAACAGCCATAAGACCAGTTATAAAAGTACACATTAGTTCCTAAAAAGGAACCCCCTGTAGGGGTGTTCATCTCTGGTGAGTGGGGTATGATTGGGGGGTGAGCACCTGAAAGTCACTGTCCTGAGTGAAAGGCACGGAAGTCACTGCAGTGTCTCTCCAAGAATCAAAATCTACAGCATTTATAGGGTTGAACTTTGTCTTCTCCATCTGGTCAGTAATGGATGACCCCCTGCATGGACTTTTTAGGAACTAATGTGTGCTGAATGTGTACTTTTATAACTGGTCTTATGGCTGTTGTATGAACTTTTATATAACTGCAATTTATCCATCAGGAGTGTGCTAACAGGGTGTCACCAATTAGTTTATGTTTTTATGGTTCACAATCAAGTTGTTGTGGTTCACAAGTGGCATGGTGTCCCAATACTTTTGGTAATTTTAGGAATTATTTTATATACACATGGTAATGATATACGGAGACCACAGTAATATCATACACACATCCAATTAATTATTTTTCAGCATAATAATTATATCACTCCTGGCGCCATTTTGTCCCAAAACTTTTGAGTTTTGAGGAAACACGATATTGTATATTCAATCACAGTTTATTTTATCACTTACACTATGTACTTATTTATCTATTCACCGGGAGGATCTTAATTTATTTTCTTTTACGTATTAGTAGAGTCGTAATTAGTGAGATTGCGGCATCTGTTTTGTGTTTTTGACTTTTTCTGGATTTTTTGTTTTTGGGTTATTTTTACAAACTCAGTAAAGATTGCTTTATGAATATATAGTTTGGGTTCACATATTATTAGTCTTTATCACTTAATCACATTGAGGGCAGCGCCGTCTTTATTCCATTATTTTATTTACTTTCATATTGGACCTGTTGGGGTACCAATTGGGAATAGGCAGCAGCTCTCACACTGTCTTAAGCGCGGACTTTTTTACTTATATTTACAATTCTCACAACCCCCACTACAGTCATCTCCCAATCCTTTAATAGCAATCATAAAAGATACAGACCCAAAAAAACTGATCTCATGTTTCTATAACATGCTCACTACCCCAGTAGCCACAAAAATAGCATACAGTCTCAAACCTCGCTGGGAAAGAGATCTGGGTAGCCTAGAGGACAAGGAATGGGAAGAAGCATTGGACACATGTAAAGTAGTATCACCCAAACTGTCAGACAGGTTGACACAGTTATACATAATACACCGGGCATACCTAACCCCGCTTAGGGTGGCCAGATACAAACATAACTACTCAGCTTTGTGTCCAATGTGCAAGTCCTCAGAGTGTTCATTCTTTCACCTCCTCTGGTCATGTCCACAAATACAAGGCATCTGGAAGCAGATAGTAACCTTCCTGCATGGCAACATGGGCTCACCTGTGACAGTGGACCCTAAACAATGTCTGCTAGGTGTGTTTCCAGACCCACTGGACAAATACACCAAAAGTATTTCTACAGGAGGATCTTTTCTCATGTAGAAAGATGATAGCTAGGAAATGGATGCGTCCCTCACCACCTGAGATTAAAGAATGGAAAGCAGATATAAACGGGACACTCCCATATAAACGGGTGATATACATCAATAGAGGATGCCCAGACAAATTCAATAAAACATGGGACCGATGGCTACAGGACTCGGAAACTTGCTCATGATAGTTACATATCCCTTTCACACCAGGGAAACAACCTTCCTTAATGAGAGTATTGTATCCACATTCTACATTAAATGATAATAGAGAACGTCAGAAGAAACTTACAGTAGATCATTAATATATGTAACCATCTTTACTTAACGTGCAGTTACTTTGTAATGTATACATTTATGAGTATATGCAAATAATATAACTTGTATGCACTCTGATTCAAAATAAAAAAAAATTTGTTTGGAATAATCAAAAAAAGAAAGCAAGGACCAGTCCGAGTTCCAAGTATGACTTTAGCCTGGCCATACATTCCTGTTCAATTTCCTTTAGATTTACCCTCTACTAGGCAGTGCAAGGGCCTGCCCGATTGCATACAGATTGTAAGTGTTTGACCTCATATGGTTTTGGCAAACCTAAAAGTTAATAGTACAAGATAATTATATAAAAATGTATGGCCAGCCTTCGCAACACATTCATTTCATTGCATGTTGGTGCTGCTATCTGGCACTGAGTCTTGCAGCTCCACAGGAAAGTATTCAATTCAGTCACCACTTTAGGTTTGTGCTATGCCCATTTACAGCAAAGCAACAGGTTCACTTTAATCTAGGCCTCCGCAGATGCTTCCCCATCACTGTTCTGCTGCCAGGAGGAAAAAGGAAAACCCTGTGTAAGCCAAGAGTGGCTACAGGTGTAGCTTACATAGAACTATGGATTCTCAGTGTGACAGCACTAATTGGCCCAGTGCAATCACATGGTGCAAACAGGGCCCCATACAGCCAATGTGCCAACTATGAATGAACAGTGAGGGATTGAGACCGATTACTCATTGTATTCATTCAGGAAAGGAAGAGGCTGGTGAATATAACATATATTAGGATCCTTCAAGATTGGGTAGGGCAAGGGTCTATTGTGTCTTTGCAGCTGCCGACAGGAAGGAGAGAAGTGCAAGGGGAGCACACAGTGAAGCCTGGGCAGCAGGGGAAGAGAAAAGAAGCCAGCATTCAGCTGCTGCAGAGAGCCACAGGGTATTGCTTTTAGCAATTGCTCCCCTGCCAAACCCATCACACTCCTTGCCCACATCCAATTTACCCTGCCACCTGGGCCCCCCCTGCTGGTCCATGCCCCATACAGGAGCAAATAACTATATTGCAACTTACCAAAAAAAAAAAAATAAACTAAATGCGTTGGCTGCGATCATTTTCCTATATTTTCACTTGGTGATATGGCCAGTAAGGCTGGCCACACATTAAGCAACTTTTCTCTTTCAACCATGGGTTATCCCTCCCGCTGCTCTGTTGTATTCTGACAGGAGGTTTCCCAGCCATCAGAATACAATGATCACTGCTGCCAGCTATAACCTGCAGCAGTAACAGTACAAAACACATTGAACTGAAACTGATCAAGAGATTAAAATTCAGAATTTCCATCTTTGTCCAGAAAAAAAACAAAACAAAAAAAAAAAACCTACCTACCTTATAGTTCAGGCTTAGATAGAGTGGAGAGGGATTAAACAATGTTCAGGTTTTTATTGCTGTCTGTGCCCCCATTTGGGAGATTCACCTCATTTTGTCCTATTTACCATTAAAAGTGAAATTAAGACACAAGATTTTGGGTTATCCCCAGAAAAATAGGAGTAGAAATCTTCCAATGGGGACACTAGTGCCGGTTACCTGGGGGTCCCCAAGGAATGCCCTTAATTTGTAGGGAATTCCTCACAATTGCCGTTTTGCTATGGGACAGGAAGTGAAAGCTACCCAATGGAATACATAAGATTCATATTTAATTTTTTGCACCAGCAGTTATAACCCTCACTTGCTCTAGCCAAAATGAAGAGATCTACCTTTAAGTCTGTAGTTTAACAGCACACGCTGTCCTGCAGATGTAGCAGTCAGATGATTGAGACAAATTTTCTTCTTTTTTTAAATGTGGGGCATTGGACAGAGGAGCCAGGAAAGGTTTGTTAAAAACCCTTTACAATCACTTCAATATGTGACCTCTGTCATTTCAGAACTGCATTTTGATGTGAAGAGACACAGACATCCCACAGGCCCTGGGTCTCGGTCTGGTGCAAGTGAAAGCAATTAACAGTTTACCATGCTGGAAGGAGGTGTTGGTTTCCTAAACTTAGCAGCATTTGTGATGCAACGCAGTGAAATGGCTGGGAATGCACGGGTCTCAAAACAAGGTGTACGCCCCTCTGGTGACAAGGGAGGTGGATTCATGGATGGACAACCACAACACCCATCCCCAACACTTGAAATTGTACAATGACTTTATAAAATTTCAGGCCAGATCAGGTGCGCTAGTCTTTCCAGGAAACATTGACCCACAGACATCAGTTCCAGTCTGCAAAGGTCTAACAGTCTGATCACCATATAATCACAAGCCAGGAGAGCTAAAGGGTATCTGCACACATCTCAAGACCATCACAAACCCAAAAATAGGAAGTTAATCCTCATTTTTTTAGGATAGTGCATGCAAAACCAATCTTGTGGGCAACTGTCCCTCCAGAACCACCAATTTATAGTGCAGATGCAACCAAATAGTCTAAAACGATTTAAAGCTGCATTAACCTACCTCACCATAACAGCTCTGGTCATACAAACACTTACAATGTAGGGGCAATATTAACAACTTACCTTTTTTTTTTGGAAGATATTGGAGCACATGGAGAAAACTTGCAGAAATTAGTACAATTCAGGAATCCATCTGCACCAGAGGTGGAGTGGCTGACCAGAACCTAGTATAGCAACTGGTAGAGGACTTGGCTGGTCACTCAGTAGTGGTGAGAGCCCTGAAAAGGGCTGAGGTGCAGAATCTAAGATACCGCCTGGTCTTCACCAGAGCTCCTAGAGGTGGAGATGTTGCGCTGCAGACAATATCCAGGTTGCAGTCCTCCGGCTCACCCAAGCTGGCCACAGCCAAGAGCGGGTTATACTCTTGCAGCACTGGGCTTACAAGACAGCAGGGTACACAACAAAATAGCCAGAGAATACAAGATAACACTGAGAAAACAGACAAGGGTCACAGCCAGAGAGTGCACATTGAGACTTAGGCCTGATTCACACCTATGCATTTTTAGTGCTTTTTTGCAAACTTGCACTACAGGACATGTGCCATAGGAAAACATGTTAAATGGACTGTATTGCACATCTACAAAAAACATAGGTGTGAATTAGGCCTAACTGGACCTTACAAAGGAAAGACTGGTGCAGAGAAGCAAATAACAAACTGAAGTGCAAATAGACAGAGGTGAAGGAAGACAGAATGCAGGTAGGGCTGTACAGAGAAACAAGAGCAGGAGGCCTACTGAGGTTCTTCCACAGAGTGGCTGGTCAAGCTACTAGCACATGGACATGTTTCTTGGACACTGAGCAACCTGCATGATAGCCCTTTAAGACAGCACTCTCTGTGTGATTGGCTGGTAGCCAGTGGCTGCACACAGTGGGAAAGACCTGGCACTGGAATATGGAACAGGTGAATGTGATATTACCCCCCCCCCCCCTTCTTTTATGGGATCTCCCCACTTGCCGAGGTCCAGGTTTCAAAGGGAGACCAAGATTAAACCTCTTAACCAGGAGGGGAGCAGACATCAGAAGTTGGGACCTAAGAATTTTCTTCAGGGACAAAGCCCATCCAGTCTGTTAGGTAATGGAGTTTTCCATAGGAAAATGAGAAACATGGAAAGAATTCAGAATCTTCAGGTCTGGAGGCAAATGAGGTTTATAACTATCTAATAAATATTAAAGATTGTGGGGGGCTGGATAGAAAAGCTTATAAGGGACATTTGTGCAGGAAGCAACAAAAGTGCATTGTTGAAAAAGAAAAAAACCCTAAGGCTCGGTTCACACTGGGGCGACTTGGGATCCGACTTGTCGCCCCTCAAGTCGCCCCAAGTCGCCCCAGAAAGAGATTCACATGACAGTGAATGGGAGCGTCTTAATAGACACTACTGAAGTCGCTCCGACTTCAGAGCGTACTCCCTGTACTACTTGGATCCGACTTGGTAGGCGACCTGTACCATAGAAATCAATGGAAGTCGCCTCCAAGTCTGATCTCTCTCTAAAGTCAAGCGACTTTGCAGGGAAAAAATTTAGTTTTCCCAGGCAAACCCCTCCCTCCCAGAGAGCTGATTGTCCTGTGATTGGCCACAGCCGAAGTCGCCTGTCCTGGAGGCGACTTGAAGTCGCGTTGTAATTTGCTAAAGTCGCGCTGAAGTCGCGTTGAAGTCGCCGTGCAAAGTCGCGTTGAAGTCGTGTTGCCCCTGTGTGAATCGAGCCTAATGGGTTAAAAGTCAAGGAAATTTTTCATTTAAATGTAAGTTGGAGGAGAGGGGAGTTTGAGTGCTTTAATTTATGAATTCTCAACGCCTCACCCAAAGGGAATTATTCAAGACCTGAAACTGAGAATATTCCTTTAATTCATGAGAAAATTGTGATATGTGTAATACACTATAGGGTTGACTTATTAAAACTGGAGAGTGTGAAATCAGTTAAACTGTGTATGGTAGCCAATCAGCTTCTAACTTCAGCTTGTTCAATTAAGATTTGACAATAAAGCCTGGAATCTGATTGGTTTCTATGCACCGCTGCACCCGACTTTTCACTCTACAGTTTTAGTAAATTAACCCCAGTACCTGTGTGAGAAGCAGCTGAAGGAAGCTACACTTATAGGTGAACTGTGATTACAATGGTAAAAATCTCAGCCAGTTGGTATCAAGACAGGATGTGAGAGACACATATTCACAATGTACATTCATTTGTCTGTAGTTGGACTATATTGCTAGTAGATCACTGATTAAAGAAGTTAAATTATGGCAGGTGTAGCCTTACATGGAGTATGTTCAAAATAATATGCAGAGCAAATCTAAAGGAACCACATACCATAGATAATTGTATAGTGGGAGACCATATAACTTCTATACCTGTGTGAGAAGTAGCTGAAAGAAGCTGCACCCATATATGTGCCAAATGTGATTCCAACATGGAATATCTCATCAGGTTTGCATCAAAACATGTGAGAGGTGGATGTTCATGTTGTGCATAGATTAAAGTCTCCCATGGATTATATTGCTAATGACTAAAGAAACTAAATTATTGTGGATGTAGCTTTATATACTGTATGTGCTATATAAAATTCTAGATATATTGTATGTAAAAGCACTGGAAGGAAGACTGCAGTTGAATTCATTCCAATTGTTGAGTCAAGTAAATTGGAGATCACAACCACACCATACCTGTGTGAGAAGTGGCTGATTGAAGCTATACTCCTATAAAGATTTCATTAAAGAATTAGAAGTGATTATGAATGCATAAAGTTTCAATAAAATAGATGTATCTGATCTGAAATAAGATAAAGATCCAAGACTGGGGTGTAAAATACTGACATAATTAAATAAATACTGTTGATGAGGTTATGTGACCTGCAAATAGAACAACTAGGAAGAGAGAAACTTTGTATCCAAAATTTGCTGCTAAAGCAACAAAAAAGATAGAAGTTCATTACAGAAACATGGTGTTGTGGAAGTATTGAAAGAGCCTGTTTTGAGAAAAATGAACATTGAACATTTATAAGGCATTATGGCAGGTTGCTCATAACAAGTTAATATCAGGCTTTTGTTTTTATTGGTGGAGGGTCATAAACATTTTTCATTTTTTTTTTTTTTTTCTTTGTAAACATTAAGGCCGGGTTCACACCGATGCGAATTAGATGCGGGTTTCCCCGTATCCAATTCGCATAGCAGGAGAATGTGACTGGCTCCCTATGGAGTCGGTTCACATATCTCCCAGAAACTCTGTAAGTTTTTGGCTTCGTTTCAGGGCCAAATTCAGGCATAGAATCATCCCTGATTCGTCCCTGACACGGGGAACAGGGAACAGGGACGCACATCGCTCGTGTGCGATCCACAGCGGTTTACAGTGTGAACCTGGCCTAAAATATATATTCAGGAGTACAGGTTTGTCCCTTTTTTTTCTTTTTTTTTTCTTCATCAGTCTTTATTCAGATTAGAAGTTTATAACTAACATGATTGATTCTTGCACCCTATATGGGCAGGAGGCAAATTTAGATGATCCCTTATGCCTGGTTCATTTTTGGGAGGTGTCTGTTGTCTTGCAGGAAAAACCAGCAAAAATGCAGCATAAATGCATCAAAAACGCAAGCACTGTGCTTTTTTGTATGTGTTTCCACTGCGTTTCCATTGAAGTCTATGGAACCAAAAACCCAACCTGCTGTGGGAAAACAAATTCCCTAATGCCGCGTACACACGAGCGGACTTTACGGCGGACTTTGCCCGGCGGACTGGATTTCGTCAGACAATTCGATGTGTGTGGGCTCCAGCGGACTTTGTTTTCTCAAAAGTTGGACGGAATTAGATTTGAAACTTGTTTAAAATTTATCCGACGGACTCTTCTTTCTAGCGGACAAACCGATCGTCTGTGTGCTAGTCCGATGAACTCAAACTGACGCATGCTCTGAAGCAATTACAAGACGGAAGCGCTCGGTCTGGTAAAACTAGCCTTCGTCTTGAAGCTAGCACATTCCTCTTCTGTCGTCTTTTAATACAGCCTTTTTTTAGGATTGATAATGCGAGAGGAATGAAGTTGTTTTTCTGCTTTATATTCACACAGAGTTCTCACAAACTACTTTCTTCATGATTTATCCTCCTGCCATGACTAATATAATATTTTGTAACAGCCTGATCTCCATAACTTTAAAATTTTAAAATAGATTTTGTTTTTTTTTGTTTTTTGTTTTTTATTTCAACACTTTAGCTATTTTACAATGTGTGTTAAATGCTAACCACATTTTTTGTGTGTATTTTCAAGTTACCACAATTAACATTCATATTTTGTGTTGTTTTAAAGAACCTTAATGAGGTTGTTGTCCCTTGTTCATTAGACATAGGGGGGTGTATTTAACAAAGGCAAAATCATTTTTCACTCCAAGTGCTAATTATACATATAATTCCACATAAAGAGCATTTTGAAGTGCGTTCGCTGTGGATCCGAGGGGCACATGCAAGGAAGCCCAAACAAAAACAATTAATTTTTATTTGACATGATTTTCGGAATAAATCAGCAGAGCTTCCCCGAATTTAAGCTCTTCCCCTCAGTTTTTCAGCGACTGCACTTCCAACAAGTGCACTTGGTGTGCAATTTCTCAAGTGAACGTTTCACTTGATATTCTTAAATGATTTAAGCCTTTTGTCAAAAACACACATAGGGGTTGATTTCCTAAAGGTAAAAAGCCTGTGCATTTTGTAAATTGCATTTGCCCTCTGCAAGAGCAGTTGCTCCCAAGCTTTATTAAATGTGAAGCAGCTCTGCTGACTTCCATCATCCAATCATGTGCAAGCAAAAATGTTTTTTTTTTTCTTTTACTTGCACAGGATTGGGTACTCTTTGCAAAGTCAAGCTTTTAAATAATTTCTGATGCTCTGGAGCAATTGCACTTGCAGAGGGCAACTGCCCTCTGCAAAGTGCACAGACTATTTGCTTTTCTCAAATCAACCCCATAGTCTTTTCGACCTGTACCTGCCTACTCCCAAACAAAATGGCGTTTTTTAATCAAAAGACATAGGCAAGAATGTAAGGTAAACCAAAATGTATTTATTTTATTCACAAAAAAATTAGGAAGGCAACACTGGACACACTTTTAGAATCTGGGAAGCCTTTCGTCCCCCAGGACACACATCAAGTTTGAGGACAAGAAAATAGGTATCTTGCGACTATAGGGAGCACAGGGAGCACAGTCAGACCAGACAGAAACCAGGCAATCACTTTCGACTCTTCCGTGGAGCCTTCCCTCCACGCTTCTCTGCAGCCTTCCCTCCACGCTTCTCTGCAGCCTTCCCTCCACGCTTCTCTGCAGCCTTCCCTCCACGCTTCTCTGCAGCCTTCCTCGGAGGTTGTGCCTCTGGTGGTGTACTTGGGGCAGGAGGAGGAGGAGGAGGAGGAGGAGGAGGAGGAGGAGGAGGAGGAGGAGGAGGAGGAGGAGGAGGAGAAGTGGCTTCATCTGCCAGATACGTGGTAGCAGTAAGCTCCCCTCTCAAGCCCTTCTGGTAAGCCTGAAAAATTAGACCCTCACAGAGGAGGCGTTGGCCCTTTTCCAACTCCAGTAATCTGCTGGCTATATAGGTGCCATACGCCTCCTCTGCATTGGGAGGTTTGCTTAGGATCAGGCTTGCTTCCCGTATGAGGTCTAGGGATTCCTGCTCTGTTGGAGTCATTCTCCTGGGCCTTTTGTGGAGAATGCGGAGGGGAGGCACCTGACACTCCGTGCGGCTTCTACTTGGCCCAGCCACAGCCTCCTCCTCTCTCCCACTGGGCAAGGCCTCCTCCTGGCTGAGGTCATCCTGTGTAAAAAGGGACATATTTGTAATTTTCTGTTATGCAATCACACACAATTTTCAGCTCCTAACTTTCGAAATAATTACACAAAATAGTAAAGGCTATCTATTTGACCACACCATTATTTCAGATGATCAACAAGATCTGAAGTTACGTATATATTTGGCCACTACTGTCTAGTGATATGTCTACATATTACTCTTTGTGCAGAAGTGATTTTTTATGAAGCACTTTCAAAATTAACACCTTAACATCATTAATAACATTTACACAATCCCCAAATCTAAAAAAAAAGTATACCTGGCTGAAGCTGGGCGCATCCACTTCATCAATGGTGAAAAGGCCCAGTTCATCCTGGGACTCCTCAGCTGGGGTGGAGGTGGATGGAAGGCTGGAGGGAAGGCTGGAGGGAAGGGTGGGGGGAAGGGTGGGGGGAAGGGTGGAAAGTGATTGCCTGGCTTCGGTCTGCTCATCCAGGAATCGCAGTTTGTGGTAATACCACAACTTGGGTACATAAACTTGGTCAGCTGCTGCCCCGGATCTGAGCGACTTCTGGATTTTTCTGTGTTCCCGCTTATACATGTTACGCAAGATACCTATTTTCCTGTCCACAAACTTGAGGTCTGCCTGGGGGAGTCGAGTCTTCACAAACTCTAAAAGTGTGCCCAGTGTTGCCTTCCTAACATCCCGATTATAATATAGGGGGTGTTTGACCTCCCAGAGGTTTTTCTTCTCCTCATAGAGATCAATGAAATGTGACAAAAAATCTTCCTCTTTAAAGGGATTCATTTTTTCTGCAAGACAAGACACAAGATCAAAACTTAAATGTCAGTCCCAAATCTCAGGATTAGTTTGTGTTGTAATCTAGGGGACACACACGGACATATATACACTGCGCATGTGTCATGCTCCGCCTGCGTCGCCCGCCCCTGACGTTCGTAAGTACGATTTGGCCCCGCCCCTTCACTCTTCGTTGCGCAGTGGGAGTAGATAGCAAAAGATGGCGGAGCGATTAAGTGGAAGTAGCGCGGAGGAAAGCCCGGAGCCCCAAACATCCACATCCCGGAGGAGATATAAGGCCACCAACATGGCTTTTGGAGAGATGGTGGAGATGGTGTCCATATTGAGAAGGGAGGACTACGATGGCAAAAAAGGACCGTACACACGACCCAATATGAGGAAGGACAAAATAATGTCCTCAGTTGTCACCGCTCTTGAAGAGAAATTTGGTACAAAACGTTCGAAAGAACAATTGCGGAAGCGGTGGTCTGACATCAAAAGTCGGAAGCCAGAACAATATTGGCGAATAAATAAGCTGCTGAAAAAAAGTAAGTACTTGTGTTTTACTATTGAGATACAGAACTTGCATGCTGATCCTTATTTTTGGCGGTTTTTCTGCATCGTTCGTAAATACCGTTCTTTGGAATAGATATGATACTTTATAAAGTGACGTTATTTTTTCGCCAAATACGATGGGACAGGGTTGGACATACATTTATGGCTTGATAATTTGTCGAATTCCCACAATGAGTTGATGTGGTGTAGATGTGTTTGAAAATATAATGCTTCATCAAAAATGATTCAGTGTAATGTAGGGACAGGACACAGCAGCTGTTTCCACATCTGGACTCACGAGCACTATAGTTAGTGGGAATGATTTAGCAGTCCCACTATTGTTCTTCGATTTTATTTATTTTTAAATTTACTTTTAATTTTATTCCGTACGTTTTTTGGCTCTGCGTAACTTCTGCATACTTTCAGCTATTAAAACCATTCAACTATTAAAATGTTCGTCTCTTTTAGCTGATGTGTGGTCTTTTTCAACTTTTTTACTACCATTTATACTTTTTTAAATATTAAGGTTTTTTTCACTTTTTTAAACATTGAATTCAATGGGAGCATGCTTGAAATCCTTAAATTCTTCTTACGCTCCCAAAAGTTTCAGCTCCTTCATACTTTCACCTAGAGACACCAAACAAACTTTACAATGTTCACTAAATATTCAGCTATCTGGCTATATCCTTTCAGTTTGATATTTTTTTCATTTTTTGAGAAAAAGCTTTTTGTTTAGAGGTCATTTCGGGAAATTTTAGCCATTAATCAGAGTGTACTGTGTTTGTTTTGTTGCCATGGTTACCAAAGCTTCTGTTATACACAGGGGGGGAGGTGGCTGGAGCATCTCAGCTCTGATTACAGAGCCCGGGGGGAGGGGACAGACACACCATGTACTGATTTATAATAGAGGAATATGATGGGGCAGTTTTGATGGCGGTCATTTTAGCAATTTAGCTATTCAGCATTCCCACGCATTTTGCGCAGGAAATGCATTTTCTAGTGTACTATGTCACCATAAATAAATTTTTGAGGGGTAATACACATAGGAGATCATTGAGGTGTCAGCATCTGTGAAACTTGCCCGAAAATAAGCATTCTTTATAATTGTTGTTCAGAGGTAATGTTCATCCTGTCTTCAACATTTATTATGATGCCAAATTGGCAAAAAATCATAACCAACGTTTTACTTTATTTATTAAAACCTAAAAGATCAGTGTGTTTTAACTATACCTTTTTTTCAAATCTCATAGGGGAGAAAAGACTCAGACAACAGTCCAAGGATCTCAGGACCCCCCCCAAGTCACCAGCCTGAGGCCGAAGATACCCCAAGCCCCAGCCCAAGACCACGCCCACCCGACGACCTTGAGGAAGGAGAGGTGGAGGAAGTGTGCGAGGTTTCAAGCCCACCAAGTGAGTGACTGACACCCCAGCTTGAGTTACTGTATTTTGGCGTGCATATTGTAAACCTTGTTTTTTATTCACTCGTTTTAGGTGAGTTTCTGGTTGTGGAAGGCCAAGCGGCAGAGCACTTCACCACAGACAGTGCGCAAAGACTAATTGGCCAGATAATGCTGTGGAATGGCCACATAGATAAAATGCGTGACCAAATTCACAAACTTCGCCTGGACTCCATGCAACAGGAAATGAAGAACATGATTGATGTTTTGGGCAGAATATAATCACGTTTGGCCTAAAAACATCAATCATGTTCTTCATTTCCTTGGGAAGTTATTTTGTTTTAAAGATTGTTTTTTCATTTTTTGGGGTATACCCAAATTTACATTGTGTGATGCACACGGTGTGTCATCATGTGCTATCTTCCATCATGGGTTAGCAATGTACTTGTTTTGTGTTTGCAACCCCTTCATCCTGAAAAATCTTGGGTGGTGAGAGGAACCAAAAATGGGATTGCACACACAAAACACGTACATTGCTCTCCCATGATAGGAGATAGCACATGTTGACTTGACCCTTTAGTAAAGCTCAATTTTGAGCATCTTATAAATGACCAATTTCTGCAAGGGTGACATTACATGCACCGTTCTCGAAATATTGAACTTTGTAAGTTAATTTATTGTAAGTTTTGTTTATAAAAACACTGTTGTGTATGTAAATCTTTTTAGATAAAGGTCTATATATTTGTGAAAAAATGGCTTGAATAATTTAGTAAAAGATAATTTTTTTACACAACGTAAAATATTTTTGAAAAAAATAAAAAGAACAAAAAATAATAAAAAATATGATAAAAAATGCACCTTTCAATGTGCACCAAGTAAAATTTTTTACCCTATACAATGTGTGTGGCTGTTTCTTGAAGTCAAAATTTGGGGTTTGTTTTTGTGGGCCTGATTAACTAAAGCTAAATGCACTTGACACTACTACAAGTGCACTAGGAGACAGACATAACTTAAAGGTAAACAACAATAAAAACAAGATATTTAGATAAACCAATTTTCTTTTTTATTTTTGTAACAAACTTACAGCTGTTGCTGAATAGCAATGGCCCCACGACCATTAAAATAATTCACATAACGGTCACGCACTTGACGTGCGGTTCGGGGGGCCAAGCCAATACGGCCAATTTCTAGGCCTGTGAAAGTGCTAGCCTCTTCCAGTCTGGCCTCAGGCCCAACAGAGGATAGATATGTAGCTGAATGTCTCCTTAAAAAGTTATGTAAGATGCAGCAAGCAAGGATGACGTGGTTGATTTTATAGTCCGCCAAATTAATAGACGTAAGGAAGATACGGAACCGGCTGGCCAGAATCCACAACCCTTCTTGCTCTGGCCAGCCGATAATTAAATACCCTCCTCTCAGGGGTGAGTGTCCTTTGGGGGAACGGCCTCATCAAGTTCTCACAGAGAGCAAATGCTTCATCAGCAATAAAAACTGAGGGGAGTCCATCCACATTATCGTCATCAGGTGGCAATTCCAGGCCACCGGTCTGGAGACGATGGCACAGCTCGGTCTGTGCAAAGACTCCTCCATCAGACATCCGGCCGTTCTTACCCACATCCACAAACATAAACTCCAAATGTGCCGAGACCACCGCCATCAAAACTACACTATGGAACCCCTTGTAGTTAAAGAAATAAGACCCCGAATGCGGTGGTGGCACAATCCGGACGTGCTTCCAGTCAATCGCCCCTACACAGTTGGGAAAGTCCCAACGGTCAGCGAACTGGGAGGCCACAGTCTGCCATTCCTGTGGACTTGAAGGAAACTGTGGAGTGCAAAAAAAATAAGATAAGGACTTTAATAAAAAAATTGTATATCAGATTACACCAAAACATTAGTAAACAACAGCAGTCAAATATTATGAATATGTGTGTTTGTAATTGAAATGTTGAAAAACATAAGGCACACTTATAAGATTACTCACCCCCTATGATGGCCCATTGATACATTTGAATGTGGGGGGAGGGGTTCTAATTAGGTTAACAAACACACCTGACTGGCTGAAACATTTGTGGGGTGGGGGAGGGGTTCTAATTAGGTTAACAAACACACCTGACTGGCTCAAACATTTGTGGGGTGGGGGAGGGGTTCTAATTAGGTTAACAAACACACCTGACTGGCTCAAACATTTGTGGGGTGGGGGAGGGACAAACAAGACAATGGAGCAGACAATATACATTGTTCAATGGACTATAGGCTAGAGATAAAAATGGACCCAGCATTGCATGGTGGGGAGGTTAATGAAAGAAATTATGCATGTAGGGCAATAAATGATTAAAATAGGTATGCACGAAGATAAAGGGGACATTCACAGCAGATTGAAAGCATGGCAATTAGGTAAAGAGGACAGTTCTACAATACATCAAAAAACAGTTAATACATATCAGGTAATGTTAAAGAATAAAACTTACCTTCATATATTCCTTCTGCAGGACCTGAATAATAGCAGAACAGGTCTCTGGGATTATGATCCCCAGAGCCTGGGGGGAGATGCCTGTCGAGAACTTTAAGTCCTGAAGACTTCTCCCTGTCGCCAAGTAACGTAACGTGGCAACTAGCCTCTGCTCCGCACTGATGGCTTGCCTCATGCAGGTATCCTGCCTGCTGATATAGGGGGTCAGCATAGCCAGCAGACGCTCAAAGACGGGGTCCGTCATCCTGAGAAAATTCCTGAAATCCTCAGGATTATTCTCACGGAGCAAAGGCATATGACAGAACTGGTCATGCTGGCGCAACCAATTCTTGGTCCATGAACTCCTCCTCACCCTGTTCATGGACTGGACTCGGGTCAAAGTATTAACCCCAACACCAAGTCCCCACACAGCACGAACTCGAGAACGAGAACGTCCACTCGACATGGCTTCAAAACGGTCGGCTGCTCAAACAAACAAACTTATAACAAACGCACTGAAGAACAGCAAGGCCTATGAAGAACGACCTGAAAATCAGGAACGAGCGGAGCAGAACGGCCTGCAAGGCAGGTTACGAACTGACCAACACGCACTGAAAAGCAGATACAAACCTCACAAGCACAAACTGAACCGCAGAAAACGAACGAAATAAGCTGAAGTGTGAAAAGCGCGAATCGTCTCTAACCAAACTTCTACTAACACGAGATAAACACGAGATTAGCAGAAGGAGCCCAAAGGGTGCCGGAGTGGGGCTTGGACTTCCTTTTTCTAGTCCCGTCGTACGTGCTATACGTCACCGCGTTCAAAACCAGCGGACTTTTGCAGTGAGCGTGTGTGGCCAAGTCCGTCCGTTTTTAAGTCCGGCGCAAGGAGCCAACAAAGTCCGACGAAAAGTCCGACGAAAAGTCCGCCGGGCAAAGTCCGCTCGTGTGTACGTGGCATAACTCTTTCCCAAAAAACGCACTGGTGGAAAATGCACAAATGTGCATAGGAAACCATGTTAAATGAATTGTAGTGTGTTTTTCTGCAAAACTGAAAACGCACACAAAAAAAAAAAAACGCATAGGTGTGAACCAGGCCTTACCCTAGGTTCACACTTATGCATTTTTAGTGCATTTTGAAGTTTGCAGAAACGCACTACAGTCCATTTAACATGGTTTCCTATGGTACACGTTATATAAGAAAGGCAAACAGCGGCAATGACACAACGAAGGAAGACAGCGCTAGAAGATTTTTATTTATTTTTTTTAGTGGGTAAGCGGCGGTGAGGAAAAAGACAACACAAGGAGAAGACTGCACCGGAGGGATAAGACATCGGTACCGGAGAAAGAAGATATGACTGGACAAAGCACTTCCCAGGGGGGTGTTGCATTTTTTTATGAGTTTTTGTGGTTTCCTTGCATTTCAAAGGAGGTGCATTATTTTTTGTTTTGTTTTTTTTTTTTTTTTTTTTACTGCACCAAACATGCACCAAAAAATGCAAGCAAGCAGGACTTTTAAACTTTTTAACTTAACTGAAACGCAAGAACTGAAGAGTTCCATATCATAAAATGGGATGCATTTTCCTGCATTTTTAATCTTTTTTAACCGAAAAACTGAACAGTGTGAAAGGTCCCTTAGAAAATTGGTCACTGATCATCCAGATCATGTTGCACACTTCAGAAGAGGATGGGTCAATATCGAAGTCCATGGCAATGTGGCACCAGGACTTTTTAGGAACAAGTAACAGAAGAAGAGCTCATGTTGGCACTAGAGAGGGAGATTTAGTCTGGGCACAGATGGAACATTTTTCACATACCGTATATACTCGAGTATAAGCCGAGTCCAGAAACCCCAAATTTTGGCTGCAGCTAGGGGGCATCTAGGAACCCTTAACTACCGAGTTTGGAGTTTGCGGGGCCTATGGCTGCAAATGGGCACAGTGAGGCATGCAAATGGGCACAGTGAGTCTGCAAATGAGCATTGTTGACCCTCTCCTCCATTTACACTAGCTGCGCATTTCTCACCCTAGGCCTTATACTCAAGTCAATAGGTTTTCCCAGTTTTTTGTGGTAAAATTAGGTGCCTCGGCTTATATTCGGGTCAGCTTATACTTGAGTATATACGGTACTCATCCAGCCTGGATTGTCCAGACAACTTGTCATGGGCCCAGTGACTTGCTACCTTAAATCCTTGGGTACAACAGTCTTTTCTGGAGGAATAGCGGGTTCTAGGATGGAAGTAAGAGCAAGGACTCGGTCAGGTGAAATAATAAACTCAGGTTCAAATGATTATCTGAATCCTTCGGATCAAGGGAATATGAAAGAGCATCCACATGAGAATTGGCAGCCCCCAGTTTGAAGGTGGTAACAAAAATCAAACCAGGAAAGAACAGTGACCAGTCGGCTTGTTGGGGATTCAAGAAGTGAACTGGCTGAACATGCTGCAAGTTCTTATGGTCAATCAAAAAGATCCCCAAATGGGTTTAAAGTAAAGGCAATCTGGTGATAAGATGTTTTGCCACTCTTCCAAGGTCAACTTGACAGATAGTTCCATAATTTCCTGTGGAGTCATTTTTTTCAGCAGGGGAAAATTTCTTGGAGAAAAAGGCACAGGGAAGCCTGGCTCAACTGGGAGAATGGAAGAGAATGGGCCCAACTCCTAAAGAGGAAGCATCCATCTGAAAAAAAAAAGGTTTCGTTAAATATGGTTATGAGAGCAGGGCCAGAGAAGAAAGGCATGCTTAAAGTGGAGGTCCCTCTAACTTTTTTGGGTCCATGGAAAGTTCATCCTTGGAAATTATGTAACTAGGGCTGAAACAACTAATCTACATAATCAATTATGAAAATAGTTTTCAACTATTTTCATAATCGATTAGTTGGTAGGCCGATTAGTTGGCCTGCATACAGAATGCATTATTTGTTTACATTTCAGAAAATACAGTGCAGCACACATACAGGTCAGTACACCAACCATACATGTCAGTATACACAGTGCAGCACACATACAGCGCTGTACACCGTCCATGCATGTCAGTAAGTGCCTGAGACCTTGTGAATGTGATTGTGTGAGAAGAAATGTGCCTTGAAGGACATGTAGTCCTGGACAGGAGAAGGAAGTGATTTAACCACTTTAGCTCTGAAAGGTTTTACCCCCTTCATAACCAGGCCATTTTTTGTTATGTGGCACTGTGCTACTTTAACTGACGATTGCGTGGTTATGCAATGCTGTACCCAAACAAAATGTAGAAAAAAGTTTCACACAAATAGAGCTTTTTTTTTGTGGTATTTGATCACCACTAAGTTTTATCAAATAAAAACAAAAAATCTAATTAATAAATCGTAGCCAAACTGTATTCTGCTACATGTCTTTGGTTAAAAAAATCCCAAATAAATGTATATTGGTTGGTTTGTTTAAAAGTTATAGCATCTACAAACTATGAAATAATATATACTGGAATTTTTTTTTTTTTTACTAGTGATGGCAGTGATTAGCAAATTATACAAAATGGCGGGTAGTGCGGCGGATAATCTGACACTAACTGGCGCTGGGGGGGAACTGCCACTGATATCACCAATGGCATTATTACAGTGATCGGTGCTAATACTATACACTGTCACTCTACTAATGACATTGAGCAGGAAGGGGTTAACATCTGGGGTGATTGAGGGGTTAAATGTGTGCCTAACAAGTGTTTGTGTGTACTGTGTGCTACTTTTACTGGGGATCTAGCTGTTTACATTCACAGAGCTGTGTCCGGTGTAGCTCAGAGCCGATCACTGGGTACCATGGGTCATTCTTTGGGTGGGACCAGGCCCGGACTGGCCATAGGGCAGACCGGGCATTTGCCCAGTGGGCCGGGGCCGTCCGCTCCGTAGCATGTTGCTGTTCAGGCCTCACAGCGGGAGGTAAGCGGCAACCGCGGCCTAAACATGGTCAACACAGGCCATGGCCGCCGCTCGCCGCTACCGCTATGTGGCCGTACCTGTGTCTTGTCGGGCGGAACTTTCTGCAGCATGGGCTGAGCTGTGTGTCTCTCTCACACACAGCTCAGCCTCAGAGCCGCGCTGATAGTTCCGCTCTCTGCTCCCAGGGACTGCTCCTCCTCCTCCAGCCAAGGTGTCCGCATGGTGGGTAAGGGGGAGGGCTGCTGTCAGGACGTTTTCCCCCCTCCCCTTCTCTTGTCGGCAACACATGTAAGGGGAAAGCTTCCTGCCTATTGTTCCTCCCTCACCATTGGCCATAACAGAGGGCCAATCAGAGAACTAGAGGGGCATCATGGGAAATGTAGTCCCAGAGATAGGTGGCCCAATTGTTTTCAGCAGGGAGCAGACTACACTCCCCAGCATGCACTCTGCTGGGGGGAGAGAGAAAACCTGGAAACAAGCTGAGAAGTGCCTGTAGCAGCTACTACAGGAGACATAAAAAAACGAAAGAGAGGACTGTGCTGGGGGGACTAATAGCCCCAGCACCACCAGAGAGAGCCACGCTGTACCCGCACCACCAGAGAGAGAGCCACGCTGTACCCGCACCACCAGAGAGAGAGCCACGCTGTTCCCGCACCACCAGAGAGCCACGCTGTTCCCACACCACCAGAGAGCCACGCTGTACCCACACCACCAGAGAGAGAGCCACGCTGTACCCGCACCACCAGAGAGCCACGCTGTACCCACACCACCAGAGAGCCACGCTGTACCTGCACCACCAGAGAGCCACGCTGTACCTGCACCACCAGAGAGCCACGCTGTACCCGCACCACCAGAGAGCCATGCTGTACCCGCACCACCAGAGAGCCATGCTGTACCCGCACCACCAGAGAGCCATGCTGTACCCGCACCACCAGAGAGCCATGCTGTACCCGCACTACCAGAGAGCCATGCTGTACCCGCACCACCAGAGAGCCATGCTGTACCCGCACCACCAGAAAGAGCCACGCTGTACCCGCACCACCAGAAAGAGCCACGCTGTACCCGCACCACCAGAAAGAGCCACGCTGTACCCGCACCACCAGAAAGAGCCACGCTGTACCCGCACCACCAGAAAGAGCAACGCTGTACCCGCACCACCAGAAAGAGCCACGCTGTACCCGCACCACCAGAAAGAGCCACGCTGTACCCGCACCACCAGAAAGAGCCACACTGTATCCGCACCACCAGAGAGAGCCATGCTGTACCGCACCACCAAAAAAAGAGAAGGTCAGTGTCACTGGGCAGTGTGGGCGCAATAGGAGACAGACAGTACTAGCATTGTATGGCCACAATAGGACTGGGACACTGTAATATAAAGGGGACTGCACTGTAAAGAGGCACTGCCCCTTTACAGCACAGTTCCCTTTATATCACCGTGTCCCTGCACATTACAGTGTGGAGAACCCACACCAGCCACCCCCGCAAATGTCTACCAACCATCGCTTCCCCCCCCCCCCCCGGTCCCTGGAGAAGTTGGCTGCTCAGTCTAACATGCCCGGGCCTATTTTTTGTCCCAGTCCGGGCCTGGGTGGGCCCCAGTGATCGGCATGTGCTGTGACGACAGCACATGCCGATCACTGGGACCGGTCTTGCGCCCCTACCTGGGAAAGCAGAATCATGTGTGTGTGTAATATATACACACATGATTCTGCGCACAGCAGCTGCCATGTAGCAGTACATCTACATGAGGCGGTCAACAACTGGTTAAAGTGGTTCTAAAGGCAGAAGGTGTTTTGCCTTAATGCATTCTATGCATTAAAGGGGTTGTAAACCCTTGTGTTTTTTCACCTTAATGGATCCTATGCTAAATCTTCTGTCACTCAGGAGCCCCCCAGCCCCCCCCCCCGTTTTACTCCCCTGAGCATGTTCTTCCCCCCCCCGCCGGAGACACGCACACCCTCTCTGGCCGGGGCTCTTGATTGGATAGATTGATAGCAGCGCAGCCATTGGTTCCCGCTGCTGTCAATCAAATCCAATGACATGGGCTCCAGGGGCGGGGCCGAGTCCAGCATTCTGTGTCTATGGACGCAAATGCTGGACTCGGGAGCGCACCCGCATGGTAACCCCCTGGGTGAGTGCTTCTCCTAGGGGGTTTCCCGATGCGGGAGGAGACACCAGCGCCGTTGGGGGAACCCAAAAGACAAGGATCAGGGCCACTCTGTGCAAAATGAACTGCACAGTGGAGGTAAGTATGATATGTTTGTTATTTAGAAAAAAAAAGGAGGGTTTACAACCCCTTTTAAGGTAAAAAAAAAACCTTCTGGGTGCAGCCCTTCCCATCTCGATCCTGCCACGGTCATGAGAGCAGCGTCTCTCCCGGGTCTCTCACTGGCTCACATAGCCATTGGCTCCTGCTGCTGTCATTTATTATATAATTTATTTATTATATCATTTATATATTTTTTTTTTTGTGGTCCAGTTTTGTCAGAGAAGTTTTCGTTATTTTTTGACTTGAGTTTTTTCATATAATTTTTTTAATATAATTTTTGAAAAGATGTATTGGAAATTTTTTTTTCCTTCCATCTATCTTTGCTCATTAATTTCCATGGGGCATCTTTACACTGCTCCCAGCCCGGAAATGTCACTTGTCATCATTTCCATCATCAGGCATCCTCCTGTGTTTCCAGGAAGTGGATTCCCCCTGGCACTGCGCTGGTTCCCTGGGGTCTGGTAAGGTGCCTGTGTAACATTGGGTGTTCACTGATAAGCGCACTTCAGCAGGGATGATCCCTCTGGCGTCCGTTTGGATTTTTCCCCCCGTTCCTGGCATTTCTGAAGCTTTTGGTCGGGTGATCCCAGTGTGCGGGTTTTGGACACCTCTGAGTGCCCAACCCCCCCCCCCCCCACCCACAGGTACTTGAGGCATGTAGAGGTGAGACATGGATTGACCCATTTATCAATCCTGCATCTTTTTTGCTTTGTTTCTACACCTGTATTCATCTGACTTAATATAAATGAATGTGCAATTTATCATGGATTTGAATGAATAATCATTATTTATTTGTGTACTTATGATGGAGTTTTTTGTTTTGGATATAGGTTTTTGACATGGATTTTGTCGTTTTTTATTTTAGTGCGAAGATATATATATATATATATATATATATATATATATAAAAAATTTCTTATTAATTTCGTATCATCAATTTTTTTTTCTTGCATAAACAGTTTATTGAATTTTTCACATGATACAAGAGAATTTTTTTTTTCTGCCACTTTGTGGGCGTGGCTCTTTTTGACACAATTTTCAATTCTACCATTCAATATAAAAGCGCTTGCCCATGGTGTACGAGACTAGACTAGCTCTGAGGAAGGGGGTGCGCCCCACAAAACGCATTAACTGTACCCCGTGTTCTGTGCACTGTGTTTATGGCCTTTTGTCGGTTGCATTTTGTTAGTACCCACTTTTATACAAAAATGTCCTATTAGTAAATTATCTCTGATAATGCACTAGGTGTGCGCGCCTTTCATTTCTGTTTTTCTTGCTGTCAATCACAGCCTGTAGGTCAATGAAGAGAAAGCGGGGTCGGGGTCAATGGAATGTGAATGCACAATGCACAGGAGCACGGCTCTGGAGCGAGCCTATTCGAGGGGCCCCCATAGCAAGAGGCTTGTTATTGGGGACACTCGGCAGGGGGGAGGAACAGATAACAATTGCCCAGGACCCAAAAAGTAGAGGATCTGGGCTGCTCTGTGCTAAAACATTACACACAGCAGGTAAGTATAACATGTTTGTTATTTTAAAAAATATATATTTTTTACCTTTTAGAATCACTTTAAGTGAAACAAGATGAGACACACAGGGAGCAAGGCAGGAAACCAGATGGGACACACTGGGAGCAAGGCAGGAAACCAGATGGGACACACTGGGAGCAAGGCAGGAAACCAGATGGGACACACTGGGAGCAAGGCAGGAAACCAGATGGGACACACTGGGAGCAAGGCAGGAAACCAGATGGGACACACTGGGAGCAAGGCAGGAAACCAGATGGGACACACTGGGAGCAAGGCAGGAAACCAGATGGGACACACTGGGAGCAAGGCAGGAAACCAGATGGGACACACTGGGAGCAAGGCAGGAAACCAGATGGGACACACTGGGAGCAAGGCAGGAAACCAGATGGGACACACTGGGAGCAAGGCAGGAAACCAGATGGGACACACTGGGAGCAAGGCAGGAAACAATATGGGACACACAGGGAGTAAGGCAGGAAACAAGCTGGGGCACACTGGGAGCAATAGAAATGCTGGGCTGGGCCATCTTTTCGCATAGGCACACTGGGCAGTTGCCCGGGGGCCCCACTTGCCTGGGGGGCCCCACCAGCCAAGCATCATTCAGATGTCACAAAGTTCGCTGCCACATTGTGCCAGTGCTGTGCAATGGCATCACCAGCGTGGGGCCTGATGGGGCCATGACCCCCCAATTTTACTCTGTGCCCCCCCAAATTAAGTGCTGTACTGTTTTTGTATAACCGAAACACTGGCCGCCGGCCGGCCGTCGCCGTGCCGCGGCTGTCCGAGTGTCTACCCGCTGATCGCTGAATGACTCATTATTAGACATGTGCTTACTGAAATATTTTGTTTCGGAATTTCGTTTTCGTCCGAAAAATTAATTTATTTAGTTACTCCCAAAATTCGTTTTTATTTATTTCGTTTCGTTAAAAAAAAATGCATTTGTCCGAAAATCCGATATAATTAAGGTCGAATCTGTGATTGAAGGCTTATGGTGTCTGTCGAATGTTCTAAGAAGATTCGACAGAGCAGCTAAACTGTACGACGCCGCAATCGTACATTTACGGTTGAATGTTCTGCCTACAAGCTATAGTAGAATTCTAATGTTGTATGACACTAGTAATAATTCTATTTATTAATTATTATTACTAGTCAACCAACATTAGAATTCTTCTATAGCCTATGGGCGGAGCATTTGACCATAAATGTCCGCTCGCGGCGACTGCTTTGTCAAATCTTTATGTCAAATCTTTTCTCTCTGTCAAATAATCTTGGACTAATAGTTAGGTTAGGCACATTCAACCTTTTTTGCTATTGTCTCTATAATGTTGAATCTTTTCGACATTAAAAATAATGTCGAAAAAAAATAATATAGTGGATGGGCATCTTGATGGGACGCAATGTGCGGGGATGGGGACAATTGTGGGTGCTCACTCGGGTTGAATTGGATGGACTGGTGTCTTTATTCAACCTTACTAACTATGTAATATGTAACTATGTAATATGTAAAATCTTTTCTCTCTATGTAGAATAATCTTGGACTAATAGAGCTAAGGTTAGGCACATTCGACCACAGGTTCGATGGACACAGATCGCTATTGTCAGCGTCATGTCAAATCTCCTATCTATATCAAACTGTTTTCGCAACGAAAACTAAAATAAAGCATTTGTTTATGTCGGATCTTTCGGTTTTCGGATTCTGCACGTTCGTTATCGTTTGTTAAAACGATAATGAAAATACCTGAAAATCGTACGAAAATGAATTCGGACGAAAACGAATGCACATGTCTACTCATTATTGAGTGGCTGCCTGTCAGGTGACGTCGCGTGACGGCCGCCGCTGTTATTTATGGGAGTTGTCCGCGGCGGCGGCTGCGTGCTCAAGCTCCCTGCTCCCGGGGAGTGGAGTCAGTCTGAGGAGAGCAGCGCATCCAGCCTGCCCCAGTGCCTCTGCTTGGCTGGACACTCTGTAAAACCACCACATGACGTGGCTGGCCTGAGCGCACCGCTGCTGGCTGGTGGTACAGTAACAGTACTGTCCCATTTCAATCTGTAATTTCTTGTTTTCAATTTCTTGCTAATCAAGCTGGTGTTATATTGTCCAAACGTTGTGTTAATGTTTAACTGCTTGCTGCCCGCCCACTGTCAAATGACAGTGGAGCGGTGCAGCTCTCGTTCTGGGATGCCGTCATATGACGGCATCCCAGAATGGCCGCTCCTGCGCACCAGCGGGGCACGCAGCATGGCCGCGCCGTATTGCTAGGACACGGCGTGACCCCGATCTCTGTAAAGAGCCGCTTCCGCGGCTCTTTAACCATGTGATTGGCTGTGTCCAATCACAGCTAGTCACATGTAAACTAGCAAGTGCCAGTAATCGGCTCTCCTCGCCTCACACTGACAGAGTGTGAGGAGAGGAGAGCCGATCAGTGGCATCTCCTCACAGGGGGATATGTAGAAATGTAATTAGGGCACTGATTACAATAAAGAAAAAAGTGTCACCAATCAGTGCCCACCATTGCCCACCAATGCCAGCTATCAGTGCCCACCAGTGGCAGCAATCAGTGCCCACAAGTGCCACCAATCAGTGACCATTAGCGATGCCAGTCAGTGCTGGCAATCAGTGCTCCCCATCAATGCCCATCAGTGCTCATCAGTGCCCATAAGTGCGGCTTATTAGTGCCA
>JBBDGP010003106.1:0-110000 GCA_037952835.1 Lithobates septentrionalis | reverse complement strand
AATTGTGAAAGACGTAGTGGACCCTCCCTCCATCAATACTTTCGCTTTCTTTAATGGAAAAGGATTCTTTCCATGCAAATATTGTTTTGCATATCAGCACTCTAAAAAATTCCAAGGAAAAAAGACCGAATTTCTGGCAACCAGCACTGAACACACACACCCAATTAAAGATTTTATTAGCTGCCACACAGAGAGGGTAGTGTATGTCTTGCAATGTTCTTGCAAACTACAGTATGTACAGTGGCTTGCGAAAGTATTCGGCCCCCTTGAACTTTTCAACCTTTTGCCACATTTCAGGCTTCAAACATAAAGATATAAAATTTTAATTTTTTGTGAAGAATCACCAACAAGTGGGACACAATTGTGAAGTGGAACGAGATCTATTGGATATTTTAAACTTTTTTAGCAATTAAAAAACTAAAATTATTTATTATTATAAATTAAAGAAAATTATTCGGCCCCTTTACTTTCAGTGCAGCAAACTCACTCCAGAAGTTCAGCGAGGATCTCTGAATGATCCAATGTTGTCCTAAATGACTGATGGTGATAAATAGAATCCACCTGTGTGTAATCAAGTCTCTGTATAAATGCACCTGCTCTGTGATAGTCTCAGGGTTCTGTTGAAAGCGCAGAGAGCATCATGAAGACCAAGGAACACACCAGGCAGGTCCGTAATACTGTTGTGGAGAAGTTTAAAGCCGGATTTGGATACAAAAAGATTTCCCAAGCTTTAAACATCCCAAGGAGCACAGGAGTATCAGACCACTGCAAATCTACCAAGACCTGGCTGTCCCTCTAAACTTTCAGCTCAGACAAGGAGAAGACTGATCAGAGATGCAGCCAAGAGGCCCATGATCACTCTGGATGAACTGCAGAGAACTACAGCTGAGGTGGGAGAGTCTGTCCATAGGACAACAATCGGTCGTACACTGCACAAATCTGGCCTTTATGGAAGAGTGGCAAGAAGAAAGCCATTTCTCAAAGATATCCATAAAAAGTCTCATCTAAAATTTGCCACAAGCCACCTGGGAGACACACCAAACATGTGGAAGAAGGTGCTCTGGTCCGATGAAACCAAAATCGAACTTTTTGGCCACAATGCAAAACGATATGTTTGGCGTAAAAGCAACACAGCTCATCACACTCAACACACCATCCCCATTGTCAAACATGGTGGTGGCAGCATCATGGTTTGGGCCTGCTTTTCTTCAGCAGGGACAGGGAAGATGGTTAAAATTGAGGGGAAGATGAATGCAGCCAAATACAGGACCATTCTGGATGAAAACCTGTTGGAGTCTGCAAAAGACCTGAAACTGGGACGGAGATTTATCTTCCAACAAGACAATGATCCCAAACATACAGCAAAATCTACAAAGGAATGGTTCACAAATAAACGTATCCAGGTGTTAGAATGGCCAAGTCAAAGTCCAGACCTGAATCCAATCGAGAATCTGTGGAAAGAGCTGAAAACTGCAGTTCACAAACGCTCTCCATCCAACCTCACTGAGCTCGAGCTGTTTTGCAAGGAAGAATGGGCAAGAATTTCAGTCTCTCGATGTGCAAAACTGATAGAGCCATACCCCAAGCGACTTGCAGCTGTAATCGCAGCAAAAGGTGGCTCTACAAAGTATTAACGCAAGGGGGCCGAATAATTTTGCACACCCCACTTTTCATTTTTTTATTAGTTAAAAAAGTTTCAAAAATCCAAAAGATTTCGTTCCACTTCACAATTGTGTCCCACTTGTTGGTGATTCTTCACAAAAAATAAAAATTTTATAACTTTATGTTTGAAGCCTGAAATGTGGCAAAAGGTTGAAAAGTTCAAGGGGGCCGAATACTTTCGCAAGCCACTGTAGGAAGAACAAAAAGAGCATTGAAAGTTAGAATTAAAGAGCATGTTCAGAACATTATGAAAGCATTTCCTAAACACAATGTATCAAGGCATTTCGCTTTAGCACACAATAGTAATCCAGCGGAATTGGGTTAAATATAGACTTCGACCTGAATTGTTTTATTAGCGACTATTTATGTGATTTGAATTGTTATGGTCTTGTGTAAACCTTTTATTCAATTTCCGGAACGCGGTTTTATGTATTTTTACCACATTTTAATCTACCTGCCATCTTGATCTGGTATGGTCTGTTTTTTTCATGACCTTTATTTTATATTCCTAAATGATGTTATTCAAACACACTATTCATCTTCCAATTTATTTACACTATTTTTATGAGCTATTAGTTATTGGTAGTGTATGACCATTAGACCAACTGCAGTTAGACCTATTTCCACAAGATGTCAATAGTGAGCATCTCTCTTTATCTGTTCAGATTGACATCAGTGTACTTGGAAGACTTTTTATTTTTATTCTTCCTGAGCACGTCATACGCACTTTATTGTTTTTAACCATGTTATTAAAAGTGTTTTTATCTGTTATCCCCGTTTTTTTATACATTTTTTAATCGCCATTTTGTTCTGTATAGCCGCCATCACTTTGTGTAGTAAATATCCCTCGGACTCCATCAAAATGGCGTCCGCACCACTTCCTGTTTTTTCATTATAAAATGGACTGATTGCTTAGACAATCAGATTCCCTGAGGAAGTCACGAGGGGTCGTGACGTAACGCGTAGGACCCACGTCAGCCCATATGCCCTGTATAGCGGTTTTTACCAAAAAAACTGGCTTTATCTACTACACCATTGGAGGCTGTCCTTTTTTCTTTTTTATACACCTGGACCTGGAGATGAGCCGGATCGAGCCTGATCGATTTTGATGATTGATATCCATTGATCCGAAGACTCATCGGTTCCCATCATCCACCACCATTTGGAGTACTAAGGCGCTTACCTATGCCTTTAGAGGTAAGGGCTCTGTGAGCACATTATCTACAGATGTCACCTATTGCTGTCTACATTATCCACCCTATGTTTGGAGCATATTCATATATATCCAGTCCCAGCACTATTGCATCTATTTACTGACTGACTATATATCGGTTGATCCACTATACCGATCCTTATTTTATAAATTTTTTTGATATATATATATATATATATATATATATATATATATATATATATATATATTTTTTTTTTATCATTGTTCACCCACTTCATTTCAAGGAGTTTTGGCACTTGAATACTAGCCGTAGTAATATTTGTATTTTCCCTTTTTTGTTGTGCGCGAAATCACTTTATTGACTATCCTGTTATGCTGAGTCACAATCCTCTTCCTCCTCAATTTTCATGCTGATAGCTTGTAAGAACATTTTTGGTTCTGGGCACCGCCACTAGTGGCCAAGGCCCAATTTTTCTGCTTCTGTTTAACAGGGGCGTGTAATTACAATTTTTGATGCAATACTTTGCAGCAGGGCTCATTCCTGCGCTCCAACTAAAGTATCTGTGAGGGGTTGCAGTGTTGTGGCACCAGTGCCTAAGGTCCAATTTTTCTGTCCCTGTTCAACTGGGACATTTAATTACAATTCTTGATCTAATATTTCACAGCAGGGCCCATTCCTGCGCCCACCAAGAGTAACTGTGAGGGCTTACAGTGTTGTGTCAACACCACCACCACCAAAGGCCCAATTTGTCTGCCCCTGTTCAACAGGTGCATGTAATTACAATTCTTGATCTAATATTTCACAGCAGGGCCCATTCCTGCGCCCATCAAGAGTAACTGTGAGGGCTTACAGTGTGGCAACACCTACACCAAGGCCCCTACTTTCAAACATCCAACTTACAAACGACTCCTACTTGCAAACGGAAGGAGACAACAGGAAGTGAGATAAAATCTACCCCTAGGAAGGGAAATTCTCTCCTGTAATGCCCTGTACACATGGTCTGACTTTCCGACGGAAAAAGTGCTATTGGATTGTGTTGTCGGAAATTCCGATCCTGTGTGGGCTCCATCGGACTTTTTCCGTCCGACACACAAAGTTTGAGAGCAGGCTATAAAATTTTCCGAGAACAAAATCCAATCAGTTAAATTCCGATCGTGTGTACACAAATCCGACGCACAAAGTGCCACGCATTCTCCGAATAAATTAAGAGACGAAAGCTATTGGCTACTGCCCCGTTTATAGTCCCGACGTACGTGTTTTACGTCACCGCATTCAGAACGATCGGATTTTCTGACAACTTTGTGCGACCGTGTGTATGCAAGACAAGTTTGAGCCAACATCCGTCGGAAAAAAACCATGGATTTTGTTGTTGGAATGTCCGATCAATGTCCGATCGTGTGTACAGGGCATTAGAGTTAATATGGGAAAAACGTGTCTCCTCTTCACTCATGCTTTATCACCAATCCTTGTTTCACTAAAAACCCCAAATTTTCAAAAAAACATTTGTTATTGGGACAGAAAGTGAGGTGAAATCTTCTGAAGAGGTGCACGGACAGCAAAACAAATGTTAAAGGGGTGAAAACCCTTCCCTATGTTTTCCAAAAAGCTTAAAAATAGATTTTTTGGCTGGGCTACACTTTAAAAATATACCAGTTCAAAATTACAAACAGATTCTACTTAACAACAAACCTACAGTCACTGTCTTGTTTGCACCACCTGTATACTGCTGTTCACAGTATATAGGGCCTGGGGCCCCCACGCCTTTCCTTTATTTAATTTGGGTGCGGGGTTCCCCTTAATATCCATACAAGACCCAAAGGGCCTGGTAATGGACTGGGGGGTACCCATGCCGTTTGTCTCACTGATTTTCATCCATATTGCCGGGACCCGATATTACATTAAAGCCGCAAACAGTTTTAAATGACTTTTATTCCTTTACAAATGTCATTTTGTGCAGGAACTGTTCTAAGCACGGGAAACACGCGCCTATTTACAGGCATACTATAGATACCCCCCAGGTACGATATTTAAAGGAATATTTAACTTTTTTTTCACTTTAGGCATCATTAAAATCACTGCTCCCGAAAAAACGTCCGTTTTTAAAACTTTTTTTTGCATTGATACATGTCCCCTGGGGTAGGACATGGGTCCCCAAACCCTTTTTAGGACAATAACTTGCATATTAGCCTTTAAAATTAGCACTTTTGATTTAGAATGTTTGAGTCCCATAGACTTTAATGGGGTTCTAAAGGTCGCGCAAACTTTCGGTCCGTTCGCAGGTTCTGGTGCGAACCGAACCGGGGGGTGTTCGGCTCATACCTAGTCTTGACGTGTCCTACCAGTGGTACCTTTGATTCCTCATCTCTTAGATCTTCCAGTTTTTGTATCTTAGTGTGTGTGCTCCTTTGTCCCTCCTAATGCTAATCCACGTTTTTGTGGTCACCACATTGTCTTCACCCTGAACTCTGCTATAATAGACCTTCCTCCCATTACCAAGCCCATTACCATCTCCCACCTCGACATTAAAGTCTATTTAAACTTCATTGAGGATTTGTTAGCATATAGATGTGGTTTATAAGTCTGTGAATGCCCTTGTCAAACTAATTGCCTTTATAATTGTCTGAAAAGAGTTTACCTACAAGGGAAATGTCCTCTCTCCCAAACTAGCCCTTATCAGCTCAGATAAACAGAGAAAACCAATTAGCACCCAAGGGGACAATGAAAAACCACCTACTAGAACTAGAACCCATAACATGTTCACACAGCATGAAGCTAGAAAGTAACCTGGTAAAGCTTGCTGATTTTTTTTATATGGCCTCTAAAGTTAACCATTCAAGTTGGAAACAGCTCAGCTAGGCACCAATACAACAACTTAACCTTCTACTGCCCCGTACACACGGTCGGACTTTGTTCGGACATTCCGACAACAAAATCCTAGGATTTTTTCCGATGGATGTTGGCTCAAACTTGTCTTGCATACACACGGTCAAACAAAATTGTCGGAAAATCTGATCGTTCTGAACGCGGTGACGTAAAACACGTACGTCGGGACTATAAACGGGGCAGTGGCCGATAGCTTTCATCTCTTTATTTATTCTGAGCATGCGTGGCACTTTGTCCGTCGGATTTGTGTACACACGATCTGATTTTCCGACAACGGATTTTGTTGTCGGAAAATTTTATCTCCTGCTCTCCAACTTTGTGTATCGGAAAATCCGATGGAAAATGTCCGATGGAGCCCACACACGGTCAGAATTTCCGACAACACGCTCCGATCGGACATTTTCCATCGGAAAATCCGACCGTGTGTACGGGGCATAACACTGCTACACACTAAATAAACCACCCAATAGTTTAACAAACGTGGCATCTTTGAGATAAATAAGCAGTGTTTGTTTAGAAAAAAAAGTGTTTTTTTCAGCCCTACCTGAACTTATTCTATACAGGGACCAGATTTTTAATTAAAAAAACTAGGTACTAAAAAATATAAAATGTAAGGCGCTATCACACCATCAATCAGAAAAATCAATCCACTTGAGAAAATGATAAAAATATTTCAAATAAAAAATAAAAAGTCCATATAAAATTGCCCTTATAAACTCCAACCACCGTGCCCTCTGGTACAAAGGTGCTGTGTATAGAGAATGGACCCCTACCAGCAATACATAATGATACTTGGGGTATCACCCATTCTCAAAAAGCGGTTGAGAAGAACCACACATGAGTTGCTTTATGGAAAAGACCAACCACTGGCCTCACAGATTCCTTTTCTCTCTCTCTCCCCAGCAGCCCAGACCAAAAAAAGATGTAAAGTTTCCAAAATAGTGTAATTCTGTTTTTATTAAAAGTAGAAAAAAACTAAACACGATTGTGCACTTACATTTTATGGTGCTCACGGCAGCACCAACATAAACAGCCTGGTTTGTATTTAATCCCACAGACCGCTTGGATAAGCCGGCATGCGCTCCACCAACCAGAAGTGCAATCCAAACCCAACAGGAAGTGACGTCACTGATGACAGTCACACAACTTCAATGCATTTCACATATTGGCATCATCAGGAAGCTTCCTTTTGATGCTGGTTTTCAGCGCACATCCTGGGTACAAACAGGGCACAACAGTTGCAACATAGGTGTGTGTGTGTCCCCTCTGGGGGTCAATTGTGATGAACCCATGCCTAGGCCTGGGTAAAGCTGATCATATACAAGGGTGTCGTGTGGTACATACCATGTGGCCGGTCAACGGGCCGGTGGCAGCGAGTCCAGCCAGGTGGATGCCTCTCTGGGGGTGCTGAAGAAGCAGGTTGACTCTTCATCCTGGACTCTCAGACGGGCCGGGAAGAGGACTCTATAGCGGATGTTGCGCACTCTCAGAACCGCCTTGACGGTCAATTAAAGGATTTCCTGAGCTTTTGGGTCTCCACCCAATAGTCCGGGAAAATCATCAACTTGGCATTCTGATAACGGAGATCCCCAACGATCCTAGATGCACGGAGAACTTCGTCTCTGTCCCTAAAGATGAGAAGACGAAGAATGAAGGTTCGTGGGGGAGATCCTGAAGGCCCCAGCTTCGGAGGTATGCGGTGTGCCCTTTCCACCGCATAGTGGGGTGACAGGCGAGCGTCAGGGAAGAGATCGCGCAGCATACCTTCTACAAAGGACGTGGGGTTGTTGCCCTCCGCTCCCTCCGGTAGGCCGACAATGCGAAGGTTGTTGCGCCGATTTCTGTTTTCGGCATCCTCAGCTCTGTACTCCAGGGCTTTCACTTTAGTTTGAAGAGTGCGAAGCGCAGCTCCATGTTCCGCAACTGTATCTTTGGTATTGCTCACCCTTTGTTCAGACTCAGCGACTCTGGACCTGAGTTTGTCTAGATCCTGGTGTAACTGGCCCACATCCATCTGCACCGCCTCTATCATTGCTGTTAAGGTGGATTGGCAAGTGGCGATGGCCGCCATGCTGTCCGCCAGCCAGGGAGGGCGGGAGTCGGCCAATTCCATGGGGCCCGTCTGTGAGGCTCTGAGGGTACTTCTGGTGGTACGGTTCTCAGTTTGGGGTTCGGTGGGCGTTTAGGGAGGGTCCAATTGCGACAGAAATGTCAATCGTTTGCCCCCTTTGTTAAATTTGTGCCCGAACTCCGACGCCTCATTCAGATGCTTTTGGCCCCCCACAAAAAGCTGTGTGTGCTGTGGACAGCGTGGGGGATATGGCATATAGGCCAGGAGGTTCCTGGGAGAGTCTCTGGTGTAAATGAATCTCCCCAGTCAGTCTTGTCCCCCTCACCAGCAGCAGGCCCACTTCAGGTGCCTGTCAGTAAAGGCCGATCTCACTGCAGCTGCGGCCTAACTACACGTGGGGGCCGGAGATCAGCCGCACACCCCTCCCTTGGTGTCACACCTGCTGCGCTGAGCACCCGCCACACCAACAGGGGCCTCGGGGTGGCTTCAGTCCAGTCCAGAGCCCCGGGGCACACTAGGAAAGTCCGCGGCTGCGGCCTAGCTGCTCGGAGGGATCGGGAGAGGCCCCCGGGATGTGCCCAACGGATTTCAGCCCCTGGAGCCCTCGTCCTTACCCTGCTTGCTGAGAAGGGCCCGGCTACACGCCCGGGGAGGTTTGTCCCGCTCCGATCCGGAGCTCCAGAGCCCTTCAGGAAAGGCCGCAGCTTCGGCCTAGTATCAGGGGGAACTCCGGCGGCGCCGGCTCACAGCCTCACTCCCCTGTGCTCCCCTGATTGCTGGTTGCTCCTCTGTCTCTCTAGTCAGGAGGGCTGACCAATAGTTGAAAATTTGCCCTAGATCCGGATCAGTGGTATGAGAAGGAACGGAGCTCTCTATAAAAGCAGCCGCTCACAGCGCCATCTTGGTCACGCCCCCCCAAGATCTTCATCTTTAACCACTTGAGCCCCGGACCATTATGCTGCCTAAGGACCAGAGGTCTTTTTCCAATTTGGCACTGCGTCGCTTTAACTGCTAATTGCGCAGTCATGCAATGCTGTACCCAAACGAAATTTGCGTCCTTTTCTTCCCACAAATAGAGCTTTCTTTTGATGGTATTTGATCACCTCTGCGGTTTTTATTTTTTGCGCTATAAATGGAAAAAGACCGAAAATTTTGAAAAAAAATGATATTTTCTACTTTTTGTTATAAAAAAAATCCAATAAACTCAATTTTAGTCATACATTTAGGCCAAAATGTATTCGGCCACATGTTTTTGGTAAAAAAAATGTCAATAAGCGTATATTTATTGGTTTGCGCAAAAGTTATAGCGTCTACAAACTAGGGTACATTTTCTGTAATTTACACAGCTTTTAGTTTATGACTGCCTATGTCATTTCTTGAGGTGCTAAAATGGCAGGGCAGTACAAAACCCCCCCCCAAATGACCCCATTGTGGAAAGTAGACACCCCAAGGAAATTGCTGAGAGGCATGTTGAACCCATTGAATATTTATTTTTTTTGTCCCAAGTGATTGAATAATGACAAAAAAAAAAAAATATTTACAAAAAGTTGTCACTAAATGATATATTGCTCACACAGGCCATGGGCCTATGTGGAATTGCACCCCAAAATACATTCTGCTGCTTCTCCTGAATATGGGGATACCACATGTGTGGGACTTTTTGGGAGCCTAGCCGCGTACGGGGCCCCGAAATCCAATCACCGCCTTCAGGATTTCTAAGGGCGTAAATTTATGATTTCACTCTTTACTGCCTATCACAGTTTCGGAGGCCATGGAATGTCCAGGTGGCACAAAACCCCCCCAAATGACCCCATTTTGGAAAGTAGACACCCCAAGCTATTTCCAGAGAGGCATATTGAGTCCATGGAATATTTTATATTTTGACACAAGTTGCGGGAAAGTGACACATTTTTTTTTTTTTTTTTTTTTTTGCACAAAGTTGTCACTAAATGATATATTGCTCACACAGGCCATGGGCATATGTGGAATTGCACCCCAAAATACATTTAGCTACTTCTCCTGAGTACGGGGATACCACATGTGTGGGGCTTTTTGGGAGCCTAGCCATGTACGGGACCCCGAAAACCAATCACCGCCTTCAGGATTTCTAAGGGTGAAAATTTTTGATTTCACTCTTCACTGCCTATCACAGTTTCGGAGGCCATGGAATGCCCAGGTGGCACAAAACCCCCCCAAATGACCCCATTTTGGAAAGTAGACACCCCAAGCTATTTGCTGAGAGGCATGGTGAGTATTTTGCAGCTCTCATTTGTTTTTGAAAATGAAGAAAGACAAGAAAAAACTTTTTTTTTTTTCTTTTTTCAATTTTCAAAACTTTGTGACAAAAAGTGAGGTCTGCAAAATACTCACTATACCTCTCATCAAATAGCTTGGGGTGTCTACTTTCCAAAATGGGGTCATTTGGGGGGGGTTTGTGCCACCTGGGCATTCCATGGTCTCCGAAACTGTGATAAGCAGTCAAGAGAGAAATCAAAAATTCACGCCCTTAGAAAGCCTGAAGGCGGTGCTTGGTTTTCGGGGTTCCGTACGCGGCTAGGCTCCCAAAAAGTCTCACACATGTGGTATCCCCGTACTCAGGAGAAGCAGCAGAATGTATTTTGGGGTATAATTTCACATATTCCCATAGCATGTTTGAGCAATATATCATTTAGTGACAATTTTGTGCAAAAAAAAAAAAAAATTGTCTCTTTCCCGCAACTTGTGTCGCAATATAAAATATTCCATGGACTCGACATGCCTCTCAGCAAATAGCTTGGGGTGTCTACTTTCCAAAATGGGGTCATTTGGGGGGGTTTTGAACTGTCCTGGCATTTTATGCACAACATTTAGAAGCTTATGTCACACATCACCCACTCTTCTAACCACTTGAAGACAAAGCCCTTTCTGACACTTATTGTTTACATGAAAAAGTTTTTTTTTTTTTGCAAGAAAATTACTTTGAACCCCCAAACATTATATATTTTTTTAAAGCAAATGCCCTACAGATTAAAATGGTGGGTGTTTCATTTTTTTTTTTCACACAGTATTTGCGCAGCGATTTTTCAAACGCATTTTTTGGGGAAAAAACACACTTTTTTAAATTTTAATGCACTAAAACACACTATATTGCCCAAATGTTTGATGAAATAAAAAAGATGATCTTAGGCCGAGTACATGGATACCAAACATGACATGCTTTACAATTGCGCACAAACGTGCAGTGGCAACAAAATAAATACATTTTTAAAAGCCTTTAAAAGCCTTTACAGGTTACCACTTTAGATTTACAGAGGAGGTCTACTGCAAAAATTACTGCCCTCCATCTAACCTTCGCGGTGATACCTCACATGCATGGTGCAATTGCTGTTTACATTTGACGCCAGACCGCCGCTTGCGTTCGCCTTAGTGCGAGAGCAGGGGGCGACAGGGGTGCTTTTTTTTTTTTTTTTTTTTTTCTTTATTATTTTTTTGCTTTTTTATCTTATTTTTAAACTGTTCCTTTCATTTTTATTTTTTTTTAATCATTTTTATTGTTATCTCGGGGAATGTAAATATCCCCTATGATAGCAATAGGTAGTGACAGGTACTCTTTTTTGAAAAAATTGGGGTCTATTAGACCCTAGATCTCTCCTCTGCCCTCAAAGCATCTGACCACACCAAGATCGGTGTGATAAAATGCTTCCCCAATTTCCCAATGGCGCTATTTACATCCAGCGAAATCTAAGTCATAAAATGCTCGTAGCTTCCGGTTTCTTAGGCCATAGAGATGTTTGGAGCCACTCTGGTCTCTGATCAGCTCTATGGTCAGCTGGCTGAATCACCGGCTGCATTCTCAGGTTCCCTGTTGAGACAGGAGAGCCAGAGAAAAACACGGAAGACGGTGGGGGGGGGGCATTCCCTCCCACGGCTTGTAAAAGCAGTCTAGAGGCTAATTAGCCGCTAGGATTGCTTTTACATGAAAGCCGACCGCTGGCTGAAAAGAATGATACCAAGATGATACCTAAACCTGCAGGCATCATTCTGGTATAACCACTCAAAGTTGTGAATGGCGTACCTGAAGACAAAAAAATGGTTAACAATAAAGCACAGTAAACGGTAAAGTATAAAAAATTGCATACCTGAAAAGCAAACATGATAAAGCATAATAACAATAAAACATTGCAGAATAGAATACAGTAAAAAAGAGCAGAACAATAGAGAGAATAGAGAGAGAGAGAACAATAAAACGACAACTATTTTTTTTTATTTTATATATATATATATATATATTTTTTTTTTTTTACACTTTTTTTGTAACTAACTTTTATAACTGTAACCGGTTCCAGGTTCGGGTCTCTCAAAATGCGATGGCATCTTGGGAGACCCTGTGAAAGTGTGCCTAGTCTGTGCAATGCTGTACCCTACGCTAATACTCAACTAGTGTATGGTAGCGTTCAAAACATTCACCAATGCAAAGACCAGGATTGTCAGGACAGGAGGGACAATAATAGCGGGTGTCACGCCTATATCCGCGCTAGCTGCAGACACAATATCTTTTTTGGGGGCGTTCGCTGGGTAGGGGTACTCGGGAGGACATAAAGAAAATGCCTCTCATGCAGCCGACTGCATTTGGTTGGGGATGTGAATGGGGGAAGTACGGGCGCTGCAGAAGCGGTGGGTTCCCAATTAGGATTGGCGAATGCAGTAGGAAGGGCACTATGGGCACGACGGGCCTGTGTTTGTCTTTCTGGTGGCAGCGGGACACTACTTGTGCTTGCCACCTCACCAGCTTGAACTGCACTTATGGGACTCGCCACGTCACCAAGTGTTACTGCAGTGCTGGTTTGACTACGACCGGGGTGTACTAGGCCGCTGGCGCTTGCCAGTTCACCAAAACGCTACCAAAAAATCTGTTAGCGATCGCAGGGATCAGGCCTGACTCTGCGAACGCTGCAGTTATGCGTTTTAGTCTTTTGTAAGTGACAGTGATCGATCGATACTGCACTTGGGTGGGCTGGGCTGGGCTGGGCCGGGCGGAGGGGCAAAACGCAGGTGCTAGCAGGTATCTGGGCTGATCCCACTAACACTGCGTTTGTGAGAACCCTAAACTGCTGGGGATGCTAGTATAGATCTGATCGGATCAGATATTGATCCGTTCAGATACTATACCACTAAGGGTGGTGTACGGTGCGCAGGCCCGGATTGGCCATAGGGCAAACCGGGCATTTGCCCGGTGGGCCGCGGCCGCTGGGGCCGCCAGTCCTTGCATGGCCCAACGGCTTGAGCTTGTGCCGCTCATCCAGCCTCTCCGCGGCCGCCCGGCTGCCAGTTAAGCTCAGCCATCGGCGCCGGGGGGAGGAGCTAAATGAGACGTCTTCGGCCTCACCACGGCTGCACGGCCGCACGTATAGGTCAGCCGTCAGTGCCGGGGGGAGGAGCCAGAGCAGACACATTGGAGCCGCTGTTATGTCGAGAGGTGCTGGAACAGAAAACGTAAGTTCAGCCTCCCCTGTGAACTAGATAGGAGGATCGGTGGGGGTGGCTGCATATAGAACAATTATTTTCTCCATCTTCCTCCTGCAGTATCGAATGCCTGTGAGAGGTAGAGGAGAAGCAGGCATTCCGAGACTGCAGGAGGAAGATGGAGAAAATGATTCTTCTATATGCAGCCGCCCCCACCGATCCTCCTATCCTGCTTCTCTCTGCTGCTCCCGCAGGGCTCTCCACCGCACCCATACTCTCTGCCAACCCCGTGCTCTCCACATCACCCCCATACTCTCCACCCCCCCATACTCTCCACCTCCCCCTATACTCTCTGCCACCCCCCATGCTGTCTGCCTCCCCCCATGCTCTCTGCCTCCCCCCATGCTCTCTGCCACCCCCCATGCTCTCTGCCACCCCCCATGCTCTCTGCCACCCCCCATGCTGTCTGCCACCCCCCAGCTGTCTGCCACCCCCCATGCTGTCTGCCACCCCCCATGCTGTCTGCCACCCCCCATGCTGTCTGCCACCCCCCCATGCTGTCTGTCACCCCCCCATGCTGTCTGTCACCCCCCCATGCTGTCTGTCACCCCCCATGCCATGCTCTCCGCCACCCCCATGCTCTCCGCCTCCCCCCATGCTCTCCGCCACCCCACATGCTCTCCGCCTCCCCCCATGCTCTCCGCCACCCCCCATGCTCTCCGCCACCCCCCATGCTCTCCGCCACCCCCCATGCTCTCCGCCACCCCCCATGCTCTCCGCCTCCCCCCATGCTCTCCGCCTCCCCCCATGCTCTCCGCCTCCCCCCATGCTCTCCGCCTCCCCCCATGCTCTCCGCCTCCCCCCATGCTCTCCGCCACCCCCCATGCTCTCCGCCACCCCCCATGCTCTCCGCCTCCCCCCATGCTCTCCGCCACCCCACATGCTCTCCGCCTCCCCCCATGCTCTCCGCCACCCCCCATGCTCTCCGCCACCCCCCATGCTCTCCGCCACCCCCCATGCTCTCCGCCACCCCCCATGCTCTCCGCCTCCCCACATGCTCTCCGCCTCCCCCATGCTCTCCGCCACCCCCCATGCTCTCCGCCACCCCCCATGCTCTCCGCCACCCCCCATGCTCTCCGCCTCCCCCCATGCTCTCCGCCACCCCCCATGCTCTCCGCCTCCCCCCATGCTCTCCGCCTCCCCCCATGCTCTCCGCCTCCCCCCATGCTCTCCGCCTCCCCCCATGCTCTCCGCCTCCCCCCATGCTCTCCGCCTCCCCCCATGCTCTCCGCCACCCCCCATGCTCTCCGCCTCCCCCCATGCTCTCCGCCACCCCACATGCTCTCCGCCTCCCCCCATGCTCTCCGCCACCCCCCATGCTCTCCGCCACCCCCCATGCTCTCCGCCACCCCCCATGCTCTCCGCCACCCTCCATGCTCTCCGCCACCCCCCATGCTCTCCGCCACCCCCCATGCTCTCTGCCACCCCCCATGCTCTCTGCCACCCCCCATGCTCTCTGCCACCCCCCATGCTCTCTGCCACCCCCCATGCTCTCTGCCACCCCCCATGCTCTCTGCCACCCCCCATGCTCTCTGCCACCCCCCATGCTCTCCACCTCCCCCCATACTCTCCACCTCCCCCATACTCTCCACCTCCCCCCATACTCTCCACCTCCCCCCATACGCTCCACCTCCCCCCCATGCTCTCTGCCACCCCCCATACTCTCCACCTACCCCCCATACGCTCCACCTACCCCCCATACGCTCCACCTACCCCCCATACGCTCCACCTACCCCCCATACTCTCCACCTCCCCCCATACGCTCCACCTCCCCCCCATGCTCTCTGCCACCCCCTCATAGTCTCCACCTCCCCCCATGCTCTCTGCCTCCCCCCATGCTCTCTGCCACCCCCCATGCTCTCTGCCAACCCCATACTCTCTGCCACCCCCATACTCTCTGCCACCCCCATACTCTCTGCCACCCCTATACTCTCTGCCACCCCCATACTCTCTGCCACCCCCATACTCTCTGCCACCCCCATACTCTCTGCCACCCCCATACTCTCTGCCACCCCCATACTCTCTGCCACCCCCATACTCTCTGCCACCCCCATACTCTCTGCCACCCCCATACTCTCTGCCACCCCCATACTCTCTGCCACCCCCATACTCTCTGCCACCCCCATACTCTCTGCCACCCCCATACTCTCTGCCACCCCCATACTCTCTGCCACCCCCATACTCTCTGCCACCCCCATACTCTCTGCCACCCCCATACTCTCTGCCACCCCCATACTCTCCGCCTCCTCATACTCTCCACCTCCCCCCATGCTCTCTGCCACCCTCCCTCTCATACACTCCACCTCCCCCCTCTCATACTCTCCACCTCCCCCCCATGCTTTCTGCCACCTTCCATGCTCTCCGCCTTCCCCCATGCTCTCCGCCTTCCCCCATGCTCTCCACCTTCCCCCATGCTCTCTGCTACCCCCTCATACTCTCCACCTCCCCCATGCTCTCCACCTCCCCCTGTGCTCTCTGCCACCCCCTGTGCTCTCTGCCACCCCCTGTGCTCTCTGCCACCCCCTGTGCTCTCTGCCACCCCCTGTGCTCTCTGCCACCCCCCGTGCTCTCTGCCACCCCCCGTGCTCTCTGCCACCCCCCGTGCTCTCTGCCACCCCCCGTGCTCTCTGCCACCCCCCGTGCTCTCTGCCACCCTCCGTGCTCTCCACATTACCCCCACGCTCTCCGCTTCCCCCTGTGCTCTTCACATTCCCCATGCTCTCCACCTCCCCCCATGCTCTCCACCTCCCCCCATGCTCTCCACCTCCCCCTATGCTCTCCACCTCCCCCTATGCTCTCCACCACTCCCCCCTGTGCTCTTCCAGTCTTCCCATCACCCCATGCTCTCCGCCAGCCCTCCTGTGCTGTCCACATCCCCCATGCTCTCCGTTGTCCTCCCTGGGCTCTCCACCTCCCCCCATGCTCTCCGCTGCCCCCCTGTGCTCTCCTCTTCCTCCCTGTGTTCTCTGCCTCTCCCCTGTGCTCTCGCCCCACCCATGTTCTCAAGGTTCTTCCCTGTGCTCTCCAACCCCCATGCTCTTTCCTGGTCGCACCCCCCCCCCCCCTCCACACCTCTGCTGGGTTCCCCCCTCCCCTCTCTCAGGGGATCTGTCAGGGTGGAGAGTGGGGAAGGGGCCGGTTAACATATCATGGGCTGCTCAATCCAAAATGCCCGGGCCTATTTTTTGTCCCAGTCCGGGCCTGACGGTGCGTGCATGGGTGTTAGCGGTACTGGCGCTAACCTGACGCTGCCTGGGGCTGGTGCTTGCCAGTTCACCAAAATACTACCAAAAAAACTGTTAGCGGCCAGTTCACCAAAATACTACCAAAAAAACTGTTAGCGATCGCAGGGATCAGGCCTGACTCTGTGAACGCTGCAGTTATGCATTTAGTGTTTTGTAAGTGTCAGTGATCGATCGATACTGCACTTGGGTGGGCTGGGCCGGGCGGAGGGGCAAAACGCAGGTGCTAGCAGGTATCTGGGCTGATTCCGCTAACACTGCGTTTTTGGGAACCCTAAACTGCTGGGGACACTAGTATAGATCTGATCGGATCAGATATTGATCCGTTCAGATACTATACCACTAAGGGAGGCGTATGCTGCGTGCGTGGGTGTTAGCGGTACTGGCGCTAACCTGACCCTGCCTGGGGCTGGTGCTTGCCAGTTCACCAAAATACTACCAAAAAAACTGTTAGCGATCGCAGGGATCAGGCCTGACTCTGCGAACGCTGCAGTTATGCGTTTAGTCTTTTGTAAGTGACAGTGATCGATCGATACTGCACTTGGGTGGGCTGGGCTGGGCCGGGCGGAGGGGCAAAACGCAGGTGCTAGCAGGTATCTGGGCTGATCCCGCTAACACTGCGTTTTTGGGAACCCTAAACTGCTGGGGACGCTAGTATAGATCTGATCGGATCAGATATTGATGCGTTCAGATACTATACCACTAAGGGAGGTGTATGCTGCGTGCGTCAGTGTTAGCGGTACTGGCGCTAATCTGACGCTGCCTGGGGCGACGCATATCACCGCCGGGCGATCAGGGGGCTAAACCTTTATTCGGTAATAAACGGCGGGTGCCCTGACACTATAAAAAATAAACAAACTAACCAGCGTCAACCGTAACGGTTATACGGTGATCAGTGGTGAAAGGGTTAACTAGGGGGCAATCAAGGGGTTAAAACATTTATTCGGTAGTATATGGGGGTCCCTGACGCTATAAAACGCTGACGGCGAACCTAAATATTTATGTCCCTAACTAGCGTCACCAGCGACACTAATACAGCGATCAGAAAAATGATCGCTTAGTGACACTGGTGACAGGGGGTGATCAAGGGGTTAAAACTTTATTAGGGGGGGTTAGGGGGGTACCCTAGACCTAAAGGGGGGTAATACTCACTGTCCCAACACTAACTGTCACAAACTGACACCAATGCAGTAATCAGAAAAAAAAAAAAAAAAAACTGCTGGTGTCAGTTTGTGACAGGGGGGGGGGGGGTGATTGGGGGGGGATCGGGGGGCGATCGGGGGGGGGGATCGGGGTGTTTTGTGTGCCTGGCATGTTCTACTGTGTGTGTGTGTGTTGGTGCACTCACTCACTTGTCGTCTCTCCTCGGGCCGGAACGGAAATTACCGACCCGAGGGGAGATGACATCATTTCCTTTGCTGCTGTTTAGCATACAGCAGCAAAGGAATGATTCGATTGGCCGGCGGCGATCGCGAGGGGGGGGCCACGAACGGATGGTCTCCCCCTCACCACCGATCGCCTGGGCACAAAGGACGACCGCCTCGGGCACCGGGGGGGGGTCCGATCGGACCCCCCACCCGCGGAAGGCAAATCACGTACACTGTACGTGATTTTGCCTGTCCGTGCCACTTTGCCGACGTACATCGGCGTGAGGCGGTCGTCAAGTGGTTAAGTATCAAGCTGCCATGACCGGGGAACACAGGACTTGCATGCTGGAGAAGATCAGAGTGGAAGAAGTAGCAGTCAAGCAGAGGAGAGTAGAGCAGCGTTCTGTGACCAGGGACACAGAACTATTGTCCTCTTAAAGAAAGGTCAGTGCAGAATAGGAATGGGCCGAACACCCCCTGGCTCGGTTCGCATCCAGAACATGCGAAGGGACGGAAAGTTCGCGCGAACATTCAGACACTGTTAAAGTCTATAAGACTCAAACGTGAGAAACCAAAAGTGCGAATTTTAAAGGCTAATATGCAAGTTATTGCCCTAAAAAGAGTTTGGGGTCACGGGTGCTGCCCCAGGGGACATGTATCAATGGAAAAAAAAAGTTTTAAAAACTACCGTTTTTTCGGGAGCAGTGATTTTAATGATGCTTAAAGTGAAAAAATAAAAGTGAAATATTCCTTTAGATATCGTACCGGGGGGGTGTCAATAGTATTCCTGTAAAGTGGCAAGTGTTTCCCGTGCTTAGAACAGTCCCTGCACAAAATGAAATTTCTAAAGGAATAAGTCATTTAAAACTGCTTGAGGCTTTAATGTAAAGTCGGGTCCCGGCAATATGGATGAAAATCAGTGGGACAAACGGCATGGGTACCCCCCGTCCAGCCCATTACCAGGCCCTTTGGGTCTTGTATGGATATTAAGGGGAACCCCGCACCCAAATTAAAAAAAGAAAAGGAGTTGGACCCCCAGGCCCTTATACTCTGAACGGCAGTAAGTATACAGGCGGTGCAAACAAGACAGGGACTGTAGGTTTGTTCTTATGTAGAATCTGTTTGTAATTTGGAACAGGTACATTTTGTAAGTGCAGCTCCAGCCAAAAAATCTATTTGAAAGCTTTTTGGAAAACCTAGGGAAGGGTTATAACCCCTGTAACATTTGTTTTGCTGTCTGATCCCCTGTTCAGAATATTTCACCTCACTTTCTGTCCCAATGACAATTGGATTTTGAAAATTTGGGGGTTTTAAGGGAAACAAGGAATGGTGATAAATCAGTGGAGGAGACACCTTTTTCCCATATTAACTCTTACAGGAGAGAATTTCCCTTCCTAGGGGTAGATTACCTCTCACTTCCTGTTGTCTCCCTCCGTTTGTAAGTAGGAGTTGTTCGTAAGTCGGATTTTTGAAAATCGTGGACCGCCTGTATATACCATATGGCCTGCCCTATACACTCTGCGGAAAATTGGGCCTTAGGTGTTGGTGGTACCAGAACACTGTAAGCCCTCACAGTTACTCTTGGTGGGCTCTGGAACGGACCCTGCTGTGAAATATTATATCAAGAATTGTAATTACATGCCCCTGTTAAACAGGGGCAGAAAAATTGGGCCTTAGGCGGCTGGTGGTGGTGTCGGCATAACACTGTAAAGCCTCACAGATACTTTTGTTGAATGCAGGAAAAGGCCCTGCTGTGAAATATTAGATCAAAAATTGTAATTACGCGCCCCTGTTAAACTGGGCAGAAAAATTGGGCCTTAGACAGTGGTGGTGGTGCCCAGAACCAAAAATGTTCTTAGAAGCTATCAACATGAACATTGAGGAAGATTAGGATAGTCACTCAGCATCAGCATAGGCAGTCTTGAAGGGATCTCACATTCATAAAAAAAATTAATCGGTTACATCAGCATCAGGTGCTTGGTAACTGGTGATCCAAGACTGATTCATTTTTATGAAAGTGAGCCGATCAACCGAGTCAGTGGACAGGCGCACGCTGTGATCAGTTACAAAGCCTCCAGCAGCACTGAATATGTGTTCTGAGAGAATACTGGATGCAGGACAGGCCAGTAGCTCAATTGCATACTGTGCAAGCTTTGGCCAGTGATCCATCCTCAAGACCCAGTAACCCAGTGGATTTTCGGTTGGAAAGGTCTCAAAGTCTGATCTTGCCCCTAGGTATTCCTGCACCATGTACAACAGACGCTGGCGATGGTTGCTGGAACGATCAGACCTTGGGGCTGCGGACTAAAAAATTGTCTGAACGCATCGGTCAGACGGCCACCTTCTCCACCACTCCTTCTGTGACTGACCAAAGCCTCAGCAACACGTTGTTCAGGAGTACCAGGAAATTGTAACCTCCCAGGCTCTGGAAACGCATTGCATAAACCTTTCTGCAAGGCCTCCCGAAGATGTTTCATCCTCTGCTCCCTCTGCGACGGCTAGATAAGTTCCGCCACTGTACGCTTGTAATGTGGATCAAGAAGGGTTGCCAGCCAGTACTGATCCCTCTCCTTAATACCACGAATCCGAGGGTCCTTTCGCAGGGTTTGCAGGATCAGGGAGGCCATGCAGCATAGGTTTGCTGTGGAATTCGGTCCAGGGTCCTCTGAGTCACAAAGGACTACCTGATCCGTAGCCACCTCCTGCCAGCCACGTACAAGTCCATGGGTTTCTGCGGCCTGAAAATGATCCCTTGAAGACTGCTGCTGATGCTGAGTGCCAGGCTCCACCTCCATGCTGACACAATCCTTCTCCTTTTCCTGTGTGATAGGCAGGCCTGCAGGAATACTGTCTGGATAAAGGGAGCCTTGAGAGGTAAGGAAGTTCTCCTCTTCCTCCCTCTGTTCTGCCTCAAGTGCCCTGTCCATTATTCCACGCAGAGTGTGCTCCAACAGGTAGACAAGAGGGACAGTATCACTGATGCATGCACTGTCATCCTCGTGGCCTCCTCAAATGGTGACAGGACAGTGCATGAATCCTTGATCATGAGCCACTGGCATGGCGAAAAAAAGCCAAGCTCCCCTGACCCGTGTGCTGGTGCTATACTCACACAAGTAGTCATTGATGGCCCTCTGCTGCGTGTGCAGCCGCTGCAGCATTGCCAACGTTGAGTTCCACCTGGTGGGCATGTCACAGATGAGGTGGTTCTTTGGCAGGTTGCATTCCTTTTTGGAGGTCAGCCAGCCAAGCACTGGCATTATATGACCGGCGGAAATGCCCACAGACTTTCCTGGCCTGCCTCAGGAGATCCTGTAAGCCCGGGTACCTGCACAAGAACCGCTGCACCACCAAATCAAGGACGTGAGCCAAACCGGGAACATGGGAGAAGTGTCCCTGTCGGAGGGCGGAGAGGAGGTTGGTGTCATTGTCGCAAGTCACCATTCCTGGCTGAAGCTGGCGTGGCATCAACCACCTCTGAGCCTGTCCCTGCAGAGCTGCCAGAATCGCTGCCCCAGTGTGGCTCCTGTCCCCTAAGCAGACCAACTCAAGCACCGCATGGCATATTTTTGCCTAAATGCTTGCGTAGCCCCTAGAATGCCTACGGAGCACCCCTGGTTCTGAGGACAAATCTGCACAGGAAGAGGCCATAGAGGAAGAAGAGGAGGGGGTGGAGGAGAGAAGTATGTGGGTGGTGAGGGTCTGTTAAGTACTGTTGCCAACAGACTGCATGGGAGCTCGATAAATGTCTGGTCAAGCATGGGGTGCCCAAGCGGCTGCTGTTTTGGCCACGCTTGATACGCTTCAGACATATATTGCAAACAGCAACGGTGCAATCTGCTACACACGTCTCAAAAAAGGCCCACACCAAAGAACTTTTGGAAAAGCGCGTGGAGTGAGCAGCGCCCTGCACATGTGGAGCTCTGCGGTGTGAAGCAGTCAGTTGCCTGCCCTTAAGCTGGCCCCTGGAGGGCATCCTGCCTCATTGGAGATGTGCCTCCTCCTCCTCCTCTCTTCTATCTGGCACCCACGTAGAGTCAGTGACCTCATCATCCCCTCCCTCTTCGCCACTGGAACAAACCTGGCAGTATGCTGCAGCTGGGGGAACATGACTGCCAGTTTCTTGTCCTTCTTGGGCACCCCCTCTCTCTGGGCTCACGTTACTGCCTTCATCCTCAACCTGGGTACCATCATCGGAGCCTTCAAAACGCTGCGCATCCTCCTGCAGCATGTACCCTACACTGTGGTCGAACAGTTTGGGGGACTCCTCAGAGCATGATGGTGGGGCTAGGGAAGGAGTGACTGATGACATTGAGCCGATGGAAGAGGCCGCTTTTACAGCTGCATTGGCAAAGTACCCTGAGCCTGGGTGACAGAGGATGAGGACGGCACTGTTGGCTGTAGACACAGAGCCTGCTTGCCCTCTTTTAGAGGTCTGTGAGCATCTGCCTCTCCTTGGTGGCCTTCCAGATATACTGTACAATTAGATTAGCAAAACAACGCCTGAAGCTTACTAAAAACAGTACACCAGGAATGGCTTACAGTCAGGTATAGGCTTGGCTAGACATATATATATATATATATACCGTATATACTCGAGTATAAGTCGAATTTTTCAGCACTTTTTTTGTGCTGAAAGTGCCCCCCTCGACTTATACTCGAGTCAAGCACTTTTCTGCAGCAAAAGATTTCATTTTCCGAACTGACTTTGAGGCCCCGTATCTCAGGGCCACTTAGTGCTAGGAACCCCAAATTCGGTGTGCAAACCCAGTGGAACTAGTGCCACAACATATCCAAAGCTGAATTTCCTAGCACTAAGTGGCCCCGAGATACAGGGCACCAAAATCGGTTCGGAAAATGTCATTCTCTGCTGCAGAAAAGTGCTTGACATTTTCTGAACCGATTTTGGGGCCCCATATCTCAGGGCCACTTGGTGCTAGGAACCCCAAATTTGGTGAGCAAACCCAGTGGAACTGGTACCATAACATATCCAAAGCTGGGGTTCCTAGCACCAAGTGTCCCTGAGATACGGGGCCCCAAAACCGGTTCGGAAAATGTCATTCTCTGCTGCAGAAAAGTGCTTGACATTTTCTGAACTGATTTTTGGGGCCCTGTATCTCAGGGACACTTGGTGCTAGAAACCCCAGCTTTGGAAATTGTATGGTGCTAGTTCCACTGGGTTTGGACACTAAATTTGGGGTTCTTAGCACTAAGTGGCCCTGACATACGGGTCCCCAATCTCGGTCAACTGTGTCCATCTGCAGCAATGTCATTTCGGGACCCTTTGGGTTCAGAGACCCCAAATTTTGGCTGCAGCTAGGGGGCATCTAGGAACCCTTAACTACAGAGTTTGAAGTTCAGGGGACCTATGGCTGCAAATGGGCACAGTGATGCTGCAAATTGGCATTGTTGACCCTCTTTTCCACTTACAGTAGCTGTGCATTTCTCACCCTCGTCTTATACTCGGGTCAATATGTTTTTCCCATTTATTTTGTGGTAAATTAGGGCCTCGACTTATACTCGGAACGACTTATACTCGAGTATATACGGTATATATATATATATATATATAAAATGCACTGCAGCTAACTGAATCAACTGCGACGAAGCTACGTGATCTTCATTGCGAAACGCGTTGACGTCATCAGCTTCACGTGACACCTCCTTTCCATCGTGTCCCGGAAGTTCGCCCACGGCGTGCGCGAGAGGCTGGGGGAACCTGACAGCAGCTGCTCCATGCGGAGAGTGTATACAATCAAAATGCATACTATGCACTGGAGTAATGCCTGCATCGTATACAGTACATTTTCAAGCATAACGGAGGACAGATACCAAGCAAGACCCTAGTTGTAGACCTGAGATTGATCGCATCATCACAAGAGGGTATCGTATGCTAGATCTTCAGTTTGCTAATTGCTTGTAACATGTGTGCGATAGAGAGGATTGTTGGCAACAGACCCCAAAGTCATTTGTGTGTACATTACACACTGGTTTGTCTGACCGTTACTCATGATATATCCAATGCAAGAGCATACCAGAAAAGGACTGTATTTATGAACTGCCACAAATCCCCTAACACCCAGGTGTACCTGGTCCTAGCTTTATCCCTTTTTTGCCCCCATCAGTCTGACATAGGATCTTGTTTCTGGCAATCTATATGGAATAACCACGGACCATTTTTGTTCACTTTTCAGCAATTATTATGCTTTTTCCTCCAGATGCAAACATTTTCCACCTAGGCTGTTTCCTCTATTATCAGTAGACACTGACTTTGCTGAAGTTCCCCTTACATACTAGTCAGTTCTCTCCTAAGGCACAGTTCCTTTCCCTTTTCCCCTTCTTCCCTCCCTTCCCAGTTATACTGTGGGCTTGAGCCTCCAAGGGCCCCCTATATGGATGTCCATGCTTTATTTTTCACAATAGTGGTTTATTTCATACGTCATTGACGTGGCATGTGCATCCATATACAGATTCTTGGTGTCCGGACGATTGTTCATTTGTTTTTCATGTTTGTGTGTTTTGTCATTGTCCTGTGTTTGTAGCCACATCCAGAGATTACTTGATACTGGCATCTCTGGCTATTTGTCTTGTTTTTTCAGTATCCTCATTATTCTCTTCTATTGAGGAATTTTACAGTGATTTTTATCTATCAATAAAATTTCATATATTTTTCACTTTCCTATACATTGTATACTGTGTCACTCATTTTGGTCTTCTGGTTCCTTTCAGCCTTGATTAGGATAACACAGGTTTTTTTGTATATGGTAACTGAATCAACTGCCTGCCTGAAGTATATTAGGAACAGTACACCAGGAACGGAATGGTCTGCAGTGAGATCTAGCTAAACTGGATACAGTGGATATATATATATATATATATATATATCAGTCTGACTGTATATATGTAGCGCTGGTAGATTTTTAATCTACCGCTGATAGGTAAATTTTGTGGATTACTTGTTAGGTGAAGTTAGATTTGCCTCTGTTTCAGCTTGGCTGAGTTGTGTGTAGTTCCACACTGTGCCGGTGGGTGTTGTTGTCACCATTGGCTGGTGTTGGAAAGGCAACGTGTTGAAGCGTATGAGTGCTCCTCTGTCCCGGGGACAACTCGGGGGAGGTGGTCCTCCGAGTTGCATTCTGGGAGAGGGTATTTATGGGACACACTCCATGTTTAGGGGTTCGTTTTCAGCCACCTCCTGGCCGACAGGTATGCGTTAAGAGTACCACCTCGTGGTCCTCCGTTCCGGAGGCCCACATCGCTGCGGCGTGTGGGTGGGCCCAGAAGCCTGTCTGGGGCCTACCACAGCAGCAGAGGAATGGTTCTGAGCTGTCTATCCAGAGTGAAGAAGCTGGACAACCGAGGAGATCCCAGGGGAGGACCCATCATGGAAGGATCATGCAGAGTGCTGGTCTGGAGAGGGGCCTGGTGACTCGGTTGGAGGACGTATCCTGAAGTAATCTTACTGCATAGTACTGCCGGGTTGGCTTAAAGGTTCAAGTACTGTGTCTGACATTCATCGCAAACCAATACATCCTGTGGCAGAGGATCGTACGGGTTTTCTTCCAAACAAGTCTGTGGCAGAGACTTTTGTTCGTGCTGCGTACTGGCTGCTAGGCAAGTGAGAGAGGCCTATCCAGGCGGGCAAAGATTGGATCCTACAAGGGGAGTGCATTCAACTACAAGTGCTTAATTTCAAAGATTGTTCTAAAGAATACTAAGGAAAGGTATTTAAGCTTCCCTGCAACTTTCCTTCTGCCTCTTTCCTGCTACTTCCTTTTATTACTTGTTCATTAAAGCATTGGAAAATATACTCAAGTGTTTGGTGTCTACATCGTCCAGAGGTAAACTCAACGGAACCCTAGACCCGGTGCAACAGAGGTGTCGAGAGTGAAGGTAACAGCCCGCTTTAAACCAGCAGCTCCACCGAGAGTTAGTGCTATATATATATATATATATATATATATATATATATATATATATATATATATATATATATATTTTAAATACACTGCCTGCCTGAAGTATATTAGGAACAGTACACCAGGAACGGTCTGCAGTGAGAGCTAGCTAAACTGGATACGGTGGAGATATATATATATATATACATACAGGGCTTTTTTTCTCGGCGAATAGGTGCAGGAACTCCTCCCGTCTGAGTCACCCCTTGTGTCTGCCCCTACCCACCTCCTCTGACCACTGTCCCTTGATTCCACCCCCTACCCACCTACCAGTACTGCCCCTTTTAGAGAATACAGAGCCAAGTATCATTTTGTGGTGCTAAATCATTTGTATGGAACATGTTAATGATAAAAAGAAAAGCAGTAAAATAGATCCCCTGCAGCCAGGAACAATAGAATCCCAGCAATAGCTCCCCACACAACAATAGACTCTCCCAGCAACAATGAACTCCACCCCAACAACAATAGATTCCCTGCAGCAACAGTGAACCACCCACAACAAAATAACACACCCAGTAACAAAATATCCACCCAAGTAACATTAGACCCCCCGCCAGCAGCAACAACAGATCTCCCAGCAGCCAGCATCAATAGATACTTCAGCAACCAGTACAAATAGACCTCTCCCTCAACAGTAGATCCCTTCCAGCAAAATAAGACCCCCCCCAGCAACAATATATTCCACATCAGCAACAATAGACCCTCACACAAAATCAGATCCCCACCAGTGACAATAGATCCCCCCAGCAGCCAACATCAATAGACCCTCCAGCACACCCCACACCCCCTGCCTTTGGCCAATTATGGCTCTCTTTGCTGACGGTGCTGTAATTGGCCAAAGCATGCAGGTCATAGTGCATGCTTGGCCAATCATCAGCCAGCAATGCACTGCAATGACGCAGTGCACTATGAGCCGTGACACGCCTCTTGAATTTGGCGCGAACGGCCCATAATGTTCGATCTTCATCGAACAGCTGATGTTCGAGTCAAACTCATGTTCGTACCACAGTGCAGAGGACTCCTTCATAATTCGAATGCCAGCTTTGTCTGCCTATCCTTCTGTATTTTGATTGGCCTACAGCCACACACCTTCCTGCGTCTGACCTTTTTTCTTTGGCTCCAACGATGTGGTGCCTTATTTAAGCATCAAAATTCCAGGAGTCGTGCTACCTGGCTCCCTACCCCGCCTTGTCTTTTTGATCATGTTGCTGCCTACCCCAACCTTGGATTGTTTCTGGATAACCCTGGGCTGCTGCCTGTCCTGACCTTGGATTGTCTCTGAGTACCACTAACGGTCTATCGCCTACCTGACCACCACCAGCCTCTGGACTTTTTGGACAGATTCTCCCCTGCCGTGCTACACTTCATGCCAGATCTTAGGTGTTCTTTTCTGTTACCTACACCCTGTCCCTTGAGCTGGTGGGCCTGCTTGCTTTAAGGGAACGGGGACTGCTAAAGGTAAAGCCACTATATAATTTCTGACTGTTGAGCTGGGGGGGCACCACAAAAACACTATTGTTTTCAGAGTGGTTCCTTTCTCTTGCAGTGTCCTATGGAGCCACCTTTGCATGGAGAGACTAGAGTTATTTCTCCTTACACTGTGTGCATCAATATAAACACACAGCCCTAGAGCCTAGCGCTTTTCCTGAAGTCCAATAGGTCTTATGTATTAAAAGCTGTTAATACCCCTGCATTGTACATGATGCTGACTGGCCACAGACCAGAGCTTTGGAGAAAAGGGTAGTTCCAGAGCTGGCAGTGGCAAGGAATAGGGTGAGTAACAGTGTCTAATCGTCTAGCAGCTAGCCCCTATACACAATGAACATTTAACCCTTGCAGTGCGACCTAGCCCCACTGCATGGATAGATATTTTTCTAATTCCTGGAGTTGGGCTTTAATTTGTATGCCATGTGTAAGGGTCTTGCACATAAACCTCAAGAAAAAAGATTATTTAAAAATTAAACTCTTTCATTACAGATGTGTATATGACCAGGCATCGGTGGTCAGTGGCAGTAAAAATTCCTGAATGTTGATGGTCAGTAAAAATCATCAAACCTAGGTAGTTAATAATAGGAAGATTGTCTGGGCATCAGAGGTCAGCTGTAGGAAGAATGCCCAGGTGTCGGTGGTCAGTGGGACCAAGAATACCCAGGTTTACTTGGTCAGAAAAATTTCCCAAATCCAGATGGTTAGTGGGAGGACAAAAACCTTGGCACTGGTGGTCAGTGAGAGGAAGAATGTCCTGCAATTGATTTGTAGGAGGAAGAAATACCTCAGCATTAGTGGCGATTTGAAAGTATACCCTGGTGTTGGTGTTCAAGAAGAGAAATAAAGGTCACAGCAATTGTGGTCAGGGTAGGAAGAATGCCTGGTCGTCGGTGGAAGGAAAAATATCCCAACCCAGGTAGTCAATGGTAGGAAAAATACCCCGGCATCTGTGGTCAGTGGCAGGAAGAACACCTTGGCAACAGTGGTAGGTGACAGGAAGGATACCTTGGCAATGGTGGTCAGAGACAGGAAGAATACCCACCCCAGTACCAGTGATTAGTGTAAGAATACCCCAGCATTTGTGATCAATAGAGGAATACTCTGGTACTAGTGGTCAGTGGCAGAATACCTCAGCATCAGTGATCAGTGGGAGGATGAACACCCCAGCACTGGAGATCAGTGGAAGGAGAACACCCAGGCACTGGAAGTCAGTGGAAGGAGAACACCCAGACACTGGAGGAGAATACCCTGGCACTGGAGGTCATTGGAATGAGGAATACCTTGACACTGGAAGTCAGAGGAAGGATATTCTGGTACTGGTGGTACTGGAGGTCAGAGGGATGAAGAACACCCCAGCAAGGAGAACACCCAGGCAGTGGAGGAGAACACCCTGGCACTGGAGGTCGGTAGTAGAACATTCAGGCACTGGAGGTCAGTGGAAGGAGAGCATCCGGGCACTACAGGAGAACACCCTGGCACTGGAAGTCAGTGGAAGGAGAACACCCAGGCACTGGAGAACACCCTGGCACTGGAGGTCAGTAGTTGAACATTCAGACACTGGAGGTCAGTGGAAGGAGAACATCCAGGCACTACAGGAGAACACCCTGGCACTGGCGGTCAGTGAAAGGAGAACACCCAGGCACTGGAGGTCAGTGGGAAGAGAACACCCAGGCACTGGAGGTCAGTGGGAAGAGAACACCCAGGCACTGGAGGTCAGTGGAAGGAAGAAGAATACCCTGGCACTGGAGGTCAATGGGAGGAAGAATATCCCATCATTGGTGGTCAATGGAAGGAAGAAGACCCTGGCAACAGTGGTCAGTAGGAGGAAGAATATTCTGGCACTGAAGGTCAGTGGAAGGAAGAACCACCCAGCACTTGAGGTCAATGGAAGGAACAATACCCTGGCACTAGAGGTCAATGGGGGGAAGAATATAACATCATTGTTGGTCAATGGAAGGAAGAAGACCCTGGCATCAGTGGTCAGAAGAATATTCTGGTAATGGTGGTCAGAGGGAGGAAGAATATCCCATCATTGGTGATCAGTCGCAGGAAGATTGCCCCTCAAGCAGGCAGTAGGTAATAAAAATACCTGATGTCAGCGGGTGAATACCCCGTCACCAATGGCCAGCATTACAAATCTAGGACCTTCTGAATACCTTGCCCCAAGTACCTCAGGTATTCAGCAGGCCCAGTAAGTATGGTAACAGTCAGCTCTTGTGTCACATGCAGACATCTGTGCCCTGCAGCTGGTGAGGGGGCATGTACTGATCCCGGGGATGGGGTCATCCAACCCCCAGGACATTTGTGGGGACACACATGAGACCAGACATGGCTGGCTCACTGTAAACAAAGCAAACATGCTGGAACATGTGGTACTACAAAGAGTAACCTTCCCCCAGCACGTGTGGTTCAGTGACTTCAGTCACGTGTGTGTAGTCGGTCCAGCAGTGGCAGCACACACACAGGAGTCACCTCCTCCTCACACAACACAAGCAGCGCAAGGGAAGAGATTCGCTTTTCTGGCTGATTTGGGCAGATCGGCGCCCCGTAGACAGAGCGGAGCCTCGTACTGCGCATGTCCGCTGTCAGTTCTGCCTATGGGACGAGCATGGCGGCGTGCAGGAGGTCAGTGCTGCTGGCCCGGTACAGGACAGGTGAGAGCACAGAGGTCACCGGGGGGATATAATGCAATGTACAGAGAAGATGGAAGCAGCATGGACTCCTTCTATGGGAAGGTCACTGCATGTTATTGGATCCCCATACAGCAAAACAAATCGTGTAAAATCTACAACAGCTAACACCCATTGTGACCTACACAGAAAATGATCACTATTCTTATACATGTAGTGTATGAAATGAAAGCTGATCAGAAGGAGCCCATCAGAAGAAAACCATCTGAAGAGATCGTTTGTACGAAAAGGGGTATAAATTACACTGCCGCTTCCCTGAACTTCCAGTCTTCACAGGAAAGCGTTGACATGGCAGTCTCCAGCCAGGGTGTTAGCTTGGAGTATAGAAAGGGGCAGGAAGAGGGAGGAGCGGAGGAGTGTCTTGCCATCCTAGGCTCTAGGGCTGTGTGTTTCTATTGATGCACACAGTGTAGGCACAACTCTAGCCTCTGCATACAAATGTGGCTCCATAAGACCCTGAAACCAATTGTGTGTTTGTGATTCTCGCCCCCCCCCACTCCACAGTCAGAATTGATATAGCTGGTGAATGTGGCTTCACCTTTTGCCCTCCGTTCTCTTAAGGAGGTAGTAAACTCAGTTTTATCACTTGTACCTCTAGGTAAGTCTATATTAAGTCTTGCCGGTAGGTACTATGAATATTTCCTAACTTGCACGGTTTAGAAGATATTCACACTGCATGCAGCCAGTGATGTCATGCACTCTGAAGGTCGGGCATAGCACGTCGGACCTTCAGGGCCCGTGCCGTAAATGGCAGCTCCCGTGCGCATGGGCAGGAGTGACGTCATCACGCCTCCGACCACTCATGTAGCTGGAGGCTGCGAACCGGGAAGAAAGACCGGGTGAAGTTGGAAGCCCTGTCAGCAGTGACAGCGTGGCACTGGAGGCCTTCGTTTTAAAGTAAGTCTCTCATAATGTGCTAGTATGCAATGCTTACTAGCACATTATGACATTGCCTTGCATTGGAAGTTTTTTGTTTTGTTTTTTAACTGCCATTTACTACCGCTTTAAAATGGTTGTAAAGGTTTTTTTCATCTTTACACATTAGGATAAAAAGCCTTCTGTGTGCAGCAGCCCCCCTAATACACACCTGAGCCCCATCTAGATCCAGCGATGTTGCATGAGAGACGCGGCTGTCTGGGACTCCCCTCCCCATTAGCTGAGACAGCAGTGCAGGGCCATTGGCTCCCGCTGCTGTCAATCAAAGTCAGTGAGCCAATGAGGAGAGAAAGGGGATGGGGCCAGGCCGCGGCTCTGTGTCTGAATGGACACACCGCTGTGGCTCGGCTCGGGTGCCCCCATAGCAAGCTGCTTGCTGTGTGAGTACTCAACAGGAGGGAGGGGCCAGAAGCGCCTTTGGGGGACTCAAGAAGAGGAGGATCTGGGCTGCTCTGTGCAAAACCACTACACAGAGCAGGTAAGTATAACAAGTTTGTTATTTTTAACAGAAAAAAAAAAACCCAGACTTTAATATCGCTTTAAGGCAAGGTGCACTTTAGCAAATGTGTGGGGTGCCAATAAATCATTTTCAAGTCTTGCCACAGATTCTCAAATTGGATTTAGGTCTGGACTTTGACTGGGCCATTCTAAAGCCTAGTACACACGATCGGATTTTCCGCAGACAAAGCGTCAGACTTTTGTCCGAAGGGCGTTGGCCAGGAACTTGTCTTCCATACAAACGGCACACAATTGTCGGCCAACAAACATGAACATAGTGACGTACTACGTGGCTTTTCAGCTCTTTAGCACCACCCTTTGTGCACCTTCTGCTAATGTTGTGTTTGGTGAGCATTGATTCCGTGCATGTGGGTTTGGACTTTTGTCTGACGGACTTGTGTACGCACGATCGGAAAATCTGACAACAGATCGTTGTCTGTGGAAAATGTATAAGCCTACCATCCAACATTTGTCCGCGGAAAATCCGACAATTGTCCGATGGAGCATACAAACGGTTGGATTTTAGGCCAACAGTCTGTCATCACACAATTCCCATCTAAAAATCCGATCGTGTGTAGGAGGCTTAACACATGAATATGCTTTGATCTAAACCATTCTATTGCAGCTCTGGCTGTATGTTTCGGGTCGTTGTCCTGCTGGAAGGTGAACCTCCGCCCCAGTCTCAAGTCTTTTGCAGACTCTAACAGGTTTTCTTCTAAAGCCGCGTACACACGGGCGGACTTTTCGAACAGACTTTTGATGGACTTCCGACTGACTTTTTAACGAACAGACTTGCCTACACACGATCACACCAAAGTCCGACGGATTCGTACGTGATGACGTACACCAGACTAAAATAAGGAAGTTGATAGGCAGTAGCCAATAGCTGCCCTAGCGTCGGTTTTTGTCCGTCGGACTAACATACAGATGAGCGGATTTCTGGGTCCGGCGGAGTTACGATGTAAAGATTTCAAGCATGTTTCAAATCTAAAGTCTGTCAGATTTGCGACTGGAAAAGTCCGCTGAAGTTCCGATGAAGCCCACACACAATCGGATTGTTCGTCAGACCAGTCCGGTCAAAGTCCGACCGTGTGTACGCTGCATAAGATTGCCCTGTATTTGGCTCCATCCATCTTCCCATCAACTTTGACCAGCTTTCCTGCCCCTGCTGAAGAAAAGCATCCCCACAACATGATCCTACCACCACCATGTTTCACGGTGGGGATGGTGTGTTCAGGGTGATGTGCAGTGTTAGTTTTCCACCACACATAGTGTTTTGCTTTTAGGCCAAAAAGTTACATTTTGGTCTCATCTGACCAGAGCACCTTCTTCCACATGTTTGCTGTGTCCCTCACATGGCTTCTCGCAAACAGAACTTCTTATGGCTTTCTTTCTTCTTGCCACTTTTCCATAAAGGCCAGATTTGTGGAGTGCACGACTAATAGTTGTCCTGTGGACAGATTCTCCCAACTGAGCTGTGGATCTCTGCAGCTCCTCCAGAGTTACCATGGGCCTTTTGGCTCCTTCTCTGATGAATGCCCTCCTTGCCCGGCCTGTCAGTTTAGGTGGACGGCCATGTTTTGGTAGGTTTGCTGTTGTGCCATACTCTTTCCATTTTCAAATGATGGATTGAACAGCGCTCTGTGAGATGTTCAAAGCTTGGGATATTTTTTTATAACCTAACCCTGCTTTAAACTTCTCCACAACTTTATCCCTGACCTGTCTGGTGTGTTCTTTGGCCTTCATGATGCTGTTTGTTCACTAAGGTTCTCCTAACAAACCTCTGAGGCCTTCACAGAACAGCTTTATTTATACTGGGATTAAGTTACAAAGGTGGACTCTATTTACTAATTAGGTGACTTCTGAAGGCAATTGGTTCTACTATATTTTATTTAGGGGTATCAGAGTAAAGAGGGCTGAACACAAATGCACGCCGCACTTTTAGAATTTTACTTGTGAAAAATTTTGAAAACCATTTATCATTTTTCTTCCACTTTACAATTCTGTGCCACTTTGTGTTGGTCTATCACATAAAATCCAAATAAAATACATTTACATTTTTGGTTGTAACATGACAAAATGTGGAAAATGTCAAGGGGTATGAATACTTTTTCAAGGCACTGTATGAAAAGTAGGCTTACACAAATTAAGTGGTCTGATTGACTAAGATGATCAGATTGCTAAGTGTATGCCCAGTTTAAAACCCAAATCTGGTAATCAAAATAATGATTCCCCCCCCCCCTCACTTGTGCTATTTTTTACTGACAAATACATTTTTTTATGTTTTTTTTTTTTTTCTTAATAAGCCAAAATGTGCATTTTTTTTATTTTATTTCTCCTCCCCATTAGGATTCCTGATGCCGGCCAGGTTCCTTGCTGATGGCGAGTCTACCAAGTTCCAGCCGCCCGTCAAGCCAGTGTTTATAGATAAGAAAGCGCTGCCGGAATCTCAGAGAAGGTATTGCCAAGTTCTCTTTACAGGAGAATTCCAGAATATTTTTTACATATTTTACATTCGTCCAACTTGGACCAGTGTAACTGTATATACCATACCTGGCTGATTCCCCTGGAAACTGTAAATTACCAAAGTACTGAGCACAGGAGGTTGACCGCTCGACACAGGCACCATTCAGTTAAATATATAAATACTAAGCACCAATGAAATGTGAGTAAATAAATAAATTACACAATTGTAATTGCACCAGCTGCAGTAAAAACTTGCTCGTAGTAAATATGAATGAAAAGAAAACAATCCACCATGCTAGGTGATAATAGAAATTAATATAAGTCCTTAACAGCCCCAATATAAGTGCTCGTGCTCAATAATAAATCCATGTTCCATAGTGCTCACATAGAAACCTCATTGCGCAATGCCATTGAAAAATTTATTGGTAAAACAATTAAAAATTACACTCACATGTAATGGTGCCTAGCGTCCTGGCACCCGGCATGTATAGTAGGTGTTTTGTTTGGGGGAATTGGCCCTGCAATGTGTTTACTGCTACTGCGGTTCAGCTTGATTCCCGGAGGATTGCGTGGGCGGAAGTGTTTCGAGATGATGCCTCGACGCGTTTCAGTCAATCAATGGGCCATCATCAGGAAGCTCTAATTCCGCCATATTGGGTGCTTTATACCCTTACACGAAATCTCGTGGTTTGGTCTGGAGACTTCCATGACCTTAATGTGCTTCTTCTTGAGCCACTCGTTTGTTGGTATGTTTTGGGTCATTGTCATGCTGGAAGACCCATCCATGACCCATCTTCAGTGTTCGGGCTGAGGTTCTCATCCAAGATTTTACAATACATGGCCCTGTCTATTGGCCCCTCAATGCGTCAAAGTCAGTCTGTACTTTTAGCAGAGGAACCGCCCAAAGCCTAATGTTTCCACCTCCGTGCTTGACTGTAGGGATGGTGTTCTTAGGTTCATAGTCAGCATTTTTCTTCCTCCAAACACAGTGAGTCAAGTTAATACCAAAGAGCTCAATTTTGGTCTCATCTGACCACAGCACTTTCTCCCAATCTTTCTCTCATTGGCATGACTGTACATGTGCCTTTTTGAGGAGGGGGACTCGCCATGTTTGAAGGAAGAAAAATGCTGACCATGACCCTAAAAACACCATCCCTACAGGGTGAGTCCCCCTCCTCAAAAAGGCACATGTACAGTCATGCCAATGAGAGAAAGATTGGGAGAAAGTGCTGTGGTCAGATGAGACCAAAATTGAGCTCTTTGGTATTAACTTGACTCGCTGTGTTTGGAGGAAGAAAAATGCTGACTATGAACCTAAGAACACCATCCCTACAGTCAAGCACGGAGGTGGAAACGTTATGCTTTGGGGCTGTTTCTCTGCTAAAGGTACATGGGTCATGGATGGGTCTTCCAGCATGACAAGGGTCCAAAACATACCGCCAAGGCAACAAAGGAGTGACTCAAGAAGAAACACATTGATGTCATGGAGTGGCCCAGCCAGTCTCCAGACCTTAATCCTATAGAAAATTTATAGAGGGAGATTAAAATTTTGAGTTGCCAAAAGACAAAACGAAACCTTAAGGATTTAGAGAAGATCTGTAAAGAGTGGACCAAAATCTCTCCTGAGATGTGTGCAAATTTGGTCACCAACTACAAGAAACCTCTGTGCTCGCCTACAAGGGTTTCTCCACCAAGTACTAAGTCATGTTTTTCTTGGGGATGAAATACTTATTTTACTCACTGAACTGCAACTTAATTTATAACATTTGTATCTTGTGTTTTTTCTGGATTTTTGGTTGATATTCTGTCTCTTATTTAAAATACACATATGATAGAAATGATAGACTCTTTTTCTTTGTAAGTGGGCAAACTTACAAAATCTGCAGGGGATCAAATGATTCTTTTCCCCACTGTAGGACTCAGAGCTAATGTTTTATTAACACGCTATAATACCCCCCTTTTGCATCTCCCCCAGAAGGTACATAAAGGGTTATGTAGGGAGTTGGGAGGAGGGTAATGGGAGCTGGGCCAGCACAACGTGTACAATACCAGAAAAAGGAGGAGGGGGCTGTGCTTATTAAATTGACACTTCCCGACAAAGTCAAGTTTTCTAGCAAGTTCAAAGGCACACATTGCAAGTAAGTGTAACAAAATGTTTATGGAATGGAAAAGCGCTGTAGGTAAGCATTTTTAACCCTTTCCTGCTGACAGTATGCATATATGTGGCCTCATATATGCGTATCTGTCTTTGTGCTGGGAGCACGCCGCACAGTGCGTTCCCAGCTCAGAGCCTGGGGTCCCTTACTGACGATCGGGACTCAGATCTCCTGATTCCAGGTCACCTGATTGCTGTGGCAGCCTCTGGCTACCACAGTGATCTGTCACTGTGAAGCCTCCCCCTGTGTTTCTCTCTCTATGAATGGAGAGGAAAGATACAAGGTATCTTTCTCTTTCCTTGCAGAGAGAAAAAAAGTGTGTGTAAAAAATAAATATATATATAATGTTTTTTACTATTTTTGGGCCAGTTTTCCTTTGATTAAAAAAAATAAAAAAATCATGAGATATCCATTATTTACCACCAAATGAAAGCCCAATTTGTCCTGAAAAAAACAAGGTATAATCCACCTGGATGTACAAAGTAGTTGTGGTGATCTGTACGGTTTTACTAACACATGTCATAGTTGCAAAAGTTTGCTTAGGCGTTAGGATTTGTTTTACCCTTGGGCATGAATGGGTTAAATAATTGATTTTTCTGTACTTTTACCTGCAATTTTGTTCATTGTTGACAAAAGTCCCTTTACTGATAAAATAATTTTATTATGTTTTTAATGCAGGTTCTTGAGCCCAGAATTTATACCCCGCCGATGCAGGAAAGATCCACTTTATTTTCGGATTGAAAGGGATGACATGATTGAAAGACGAAAAACCTTCAACATTCCAGAATTCTACGTAGGTGCGAGAACTGTTCCATCCTTGTAACCCCATGTTAGTTGAAATGAAAAGGGCAGAAATGGTAAAGCAGACCTTTAAGGAGATTCTGTCGCTTTAAGAAAGCTGAAAGCTTCCAGCAGGTATGCAGCAGTATCCAGTACCCCCTGCTATGCCTGATTGGGCCTGTCGCTATAACAGGCTGAAGGCCAAAAAGAATGTGTGCGTTTGTGTGTGGGGGCATTGGTGGCTGAAACTTTGCCCGATCGGAAAGTATGAAACCTGCTGCAGGTATTGTATTTGCAGGCACCTCCTGGAAACCTTTACTTCGTTATTTTCAATATTCTTAGTGATGGAGTCTCTTTAAAGTTCACCTGCTATAATATGTTACACGTACATCAAGGGTGTAACATGTAATCTGTTACTGATGCAACAGCGCGCCCCCCATCCCTCGTTGTGACAGTGTGCAGGGGATCTTCTTCCCACACCCGCTGTCACAATTTTTATTATTTTTTTAAACGCGGCCATGCGAGCCTCCATCCGTCTGGCTGCATCATTTATTCACACATTTCTGTGAATGGCAGAACTACAACTACCATCAGCCATTGCGGCTGTCGGGTTGTAGTTGAGCTTGTAGTTCTCAATGAACTACCAGGGCGCTGATAAGTGCTCTAGGTAGTTCATTGATCCTTCCTGTCATTCAGCAACTGCCTGCCCATAGACTGCCACACTTACAGTCTGCAGGAGCCATGCATTGCGCCCATGATCTGCTGATGATGGGTGCAATGTTTTACAGGCTCCTAAGAAAAGATCATAATAAATGCACATTTTTTAACAGGCAAAAAGATGTACCTTTTAAAAAAAAAAAAAAAAAATTTAAGAAAGGTGAACTTATGCTAACTTTGCAAGTTTACATAAATATTCTCTTGCAATATTTATACAAAAACAGTAAATGCTTTTTTAAAGCTGTTTTTGCTATCATTAAAACCTGTCAGAATTACATGTTTGTGTTATCATTGAGTGAGAATCTCTAGAAAGTAAATGCTGTCCCTGGGTAATCATGTGTGCTTGAGCTTTAGGGTTCACACCTGTCTGTCTACATACAGTATATATGAGATCAATCTCCCTGCCGGCACAGTGAAAGAAGTGACTTCATAAGAAGCACTTCTATTATGGCAGAGCTGGTAAGATGGAGATCTTTTTCATCTACCTGCTGGCACACAGAGCGATAATGCTAATTTACATTGGGTGATTAGGGTGTACCCTGGCACATCTGGCACACCCTGTGCGCACGCCTATGGTAACCTAAACAAAGAGGTTGCAATTCTTTTGGAGAGGAAAGCAGAATGCATTGCCAGGAAGCACTGATAAGATCATTTGTTCTTTAACCCTTTTGCTGTGCCAACGTAACTGTTACATTGGTGGCATATACAGAACTCTTGGCCCATATAGCACCCAGGGGTTTGTTGACACATTACTTCTGGCTTTCAAATAGAATCAGTAAAGCTGCTATACACTAGTTTCACTGGCACATGAAATTTTGAGACACTGATTGTAAATGATTACCTTGTAAACAACATGTTCACTTCAAAATAGAAATGAAAGGCAAAACATATCTGTATAGATATAAAAAAAAACATAAATACCTTTTTTCTCTTTTTTATAAATGATCACATTCCTCTGTTCTCAGCAGCATAAGAGCAGAGGGGGGAGGAGGAGAAGCAGCAGTACACTGATCTTCCCTGTGAACGGCTGTGCAGCGGGGGGTTGGGGTGTCAGAACACTGATCATTGGAGGAGAGCATACAGAGTCCCCAGCATAGCTAGAGAACTGACCACGCTGTGTTCTCCTGCTTAGTGTGGTCAGTTTTTAATAGGAGAGCTGAGGGACTGGCAGGATCACCAGAGATTTCACACAAAGGAAAAAATACAAAGGGATCAGGAGACTCTCATACAAGTAAATGGTACAGCAGACACATATCAGGAATATGAAATGTTAGGGTAACAAACGCTTTAAAGTGGAGGTCCACCCTAAAAAAAAAAAAAAAAAAAGAAATACATAATCACGCTCCTTAAAATACATTAAAAAACATTTGAAAGAAAAAAAATATTTTTTTACTTGCCAGAAATGGCTGTTGCTAGGCAGATCGTCCTAATCTGCCACTTCCTACTCCGCGGTTCTTGTCCTCCCTCGCCTTGTCTCCTGGGAGATGCGGCGCAATGTCTTCTGGGACATGTGTGTGTCCCAGTAGACAGGCGTCCATTCACAAAGCGCCGTGTGACTCGCGCATGTGCAGTAGGAAACGGGCAGTGAAGCCGCAAAGCTCCACCACCTGTTTCCCTTGGGGGGCTGACATTGCGGCTCGCTGGACAGGTAAGCACCCTTATTAAAAGTCAGCAGCTACAGTGTTTGTAGTTGCTGACTTTAAACAAAAAACGGCCGGATCTCCGCTTTAAGATATTTTTTTTTTTTTTTTTTTTAACAAAGGTAAATTTTATTGCAGTCAAAACAAACACGTCAGTGTACATCATATCATACATGTGAAGAGAAGGAGCCTTAATGTTCTCATATAGGTACTTGCATTTCCAGTAGTTGAGCATTTAAGATTCAGATATCTGATGAATTATTTGAGGTCTTGCAGTGTTTCATTGTCGGGGAGAGAACTCTCTCGCCCCAACCAATGACTTCCGAATGAGCATCCCAGGGACGGGGGGGGGGGGGGGGAGTCCAGCAGGATCAAATGAGAGAGAGGGGGAAGGATCGGGAGGGGGGGGGGGGGGAAGCAGAAGCCCATCAGCATTTTGCAAATCAGCATGCATTAGATCTCTACCATTATGATCTACAGATCCGAACCTGGGCTAGGTGGAGAGACCTCCAGTGGGAGGGATCCCCAGAAGTCAATCCACGAAGACCATATTTTATCAAATTTAGACAGACAATTTCTGTTAATATGTTATCTTATATAATGGCAAAACGGCATTTAGGGTTTTCCTCCAGGCATTGACGGCAGGCGGCTCACCCAACTTCCACCTCAGCATTATCTCCCTTCGGGCGTAATACGTGGCAAATGCTATAAACAATTTGGTATATTTCCCTACACCAGAGTCTGCCAATACATTCAGCAATAATGCTCGTGGGCACAGTGGGATCGTAGTTTCCGCTGTCTGGTTGATGTCCACCAGAACCCGCTCCCAAAACCCCTGCAACCTGGGACACGACCATGTCATGTGCAAGAAGGAGGCCTCCAAATCTCCGCATCTCGGGCAAGCCGGAGACCTGTCTGGGTAAATAGCCGCCAATCTGCGCGGTGTGTAATAAGCCCTGTGCAGGAATTTTAGTTGCAGGAACCGGTCCCTGGCAGAGATCAAGTTAGAAACGTATGAAGAGACACATGTCTCCCATTCCTCCTCCTCAAGGGAGGGCAGATCCCTTTTCCATTTTATGAATATTTTTTCCAGTTTTGTGGGCCTAGAGGCTGTTATGTGAAAGTATATTGTTGAGAGGGGTGCTATCAAAATTTTTGTGGAGATTAACCTCTCCACCGGGTCTGACTCAAGGTTGATGCCCCCAGGAAACTGATGTTGAAAAGCATGCCTCACCTGCAGGAAGCGGAAGAACATCCAATTGGGCAGCCCATATTTCCCTTTTAATTCCGGGAATGTCATCAACCTTCCCCCTACTACCAAATGTTTAAGAGTCACTATGCCTTTAGTTGCCCAGACCTGTGGGTCCGGTACCGTTCGTAGGTGGGGAAGATTAGGGTTACCCCAAAGAGGTGTGTGAGGGGATATTTTACCTTCAGAACGATAGCTTGCCCTGGCTTTCTGCCAGACCGTGATGGTAGTGCGCATTAGGGTCGTCAAGTTCGGATGGGCCTTGGGTCCACGGAACACCAGGTTACTGAGAGCGGCATAAGAGCCCAGAATCGCAGCCACTAAAGTTACTGCGGGGTTATCTCTGGGCTGGGAGAACCACCATCTGGCCGTCACCAGTATAGTTGCCCAATAATATACCTGGAAATCCGGAAGAGTCAACCCCCCCTGTCCCAATGTCAGCTGCAGAGTGGTCAGCGCCAATCTGGGCACCTTCCCCAGCCACAGAAAGGAGGTGATTATAGCTTTTATTTTAGCAAAGTAGGAGGCTGGGATCTGTATTGGGCTATTCCTAAACAGGTAGAGGAACTTTGGGAGGAAAACCATCTTGATTAAATTCACTCTCCCCACTGGCGTCAGGGGGAGTGACCTCCAATCAGCGCACCTCTTGGAGAACTGCGCCAATAAGGGGTTTAGGTTAAGATCCATGTAATTGGCCACTGTTCCTCCCAGCTGAATCCCCAAATACTTAAATCTGTCAACCCAAACCAACTGACTCCGAATGGGTGGTCTAGGTCTTTTGGGACTCAGGGGGTAAATCAAGGATTTACTCCAATTCACCCTAACTCCCGAGAAGGACCCAAACTCATCCACCAACTGCAAAGCTACTGGGAGTGAGGAGGAGATGTCATTCAAGTACAGGATAGTGTCATCCGCATACCAGGATATTTTCTCCTCCACCACTCCCATCTGAAGCCCCCTAATCCTAGATTCTGCCCGAATCTTTGCCGCTAGGGGCTCCACCGCCAGGGCAAACAGCCCCGGTGACAGCGGGCACCCCTGCCTAGTTCCCCGGCATAGAGGGAATTCCCTCGAGAGTGAATTATTCGTGCGTACTTTGGCACTGGGCGAGGTATACATCAGGCGCAGCCATCTAATAAACGTTGGTCCAAACCCAAACTTCCGGAGCACAGCCCAGAGGTATTCCCATTCAACGGAATCAAACGCTTTCTCGGCGTCTAAAGACACCACTACCCCTGGGCTGTCCTCCGGTGCTACGTCCAGGTGCGTCAAAAGTCTATGTATGTTTATGTCTGTCCCTCTGCCCGGCATAAACCCCGACTGGTCTGGGTGGATCAAAGCTGTGATTACTGAATTCAGGCGCCCAGCCAAGGCTTTAGCAAGTATTTTCAGATCCACGTTTAATAACGAGATAGGTCGATAAGAGGAACACAGCTCCGAATCCTTACCAGGCTTAGGGAGGACAACAATTACCGCCTCAGACATAGATGGGGGGTGTTTTCAGCAACACCTCCCTGTATATAGGTAAGATATCTTCTGCGTACTGCTTATAGAATTCCGCCGGGTAACCATCCGGTCCCGGTGTCTTCCCGCCCTGTAGGGATTTCACTGCTATCTGGAGCTCCTTGAGGGTAAGAGGACCATCCAATCTCTCCCTAGTAGCGTCTGTCAGGCATGGTAAATCTATCCCCTCAAGGTACTCCTGCAACTCAGATTCAGTGAATTGCACTCTGGATCTATAAAGTTCTTGATAGTAAGCTGCAAATTGTTCATTTATTTAGGAGGGATCCGTTAAGGCTTCTCCGTCAGAGGACCGGATACGGGGTATAGATACCGGGGAGGAATACTCGCTTGACAGCCAAGCCAATAGGCGACCACTTCTCTCCCCCTGCTCGAAAATCCTCTGACTCTGATGCAGGAGATGCAGTTTTGTAATTGATGTACGTATGAGAGAGACGTCTCTCAGTGCTTCCTGCAAGGAAGCGTACGTCTGGGAAGTATGATCTCTAATGTAGGCAGCCTCTAGCCCACCCACCCTGGCCTCCGCCCCCTCAAGTTCCTTATGGGCCCCTCTACGAACTTTACCGATGCGGTCTTGAAACTTACCTCTCATACACACCTTAAAAGCATCCCAAACAACTGGGACTGGGATAGATCTATCCCAGGTCTCCCAAAATTCAGTCATGTCAGCTCTACATGGGAGATCCACCCTTGAGTCAGATAGCCAAAATCTGGAAAGTCGCCACAACCCCTCTGGAGCACGGTTTGTCAGTTCAAGCTGCAGGGAGACAGGAGCATGATCCGAAATCCCTCTAGGGAGGATGGCAATGTCCTTTATACTAGACAGGACCATTCCCCCAGAGTAGACCAAGTCTATCCTAGAAAAAGTTTTGTAAGTGGCTGAGTGACAGGTAAATGCCTGCTCCCGAGGATTTCTCCATCGCCAGACGTCCGTAAGATTAAATGCCTCTGCCCACGCTTTAAGATCGGACGAGGAACTCAACGACCGAGACATCCTATCCACCTCAGGATCTGGGACCATATTAAAGTCCCCCAGCAGCAGAACATTATCAGTGGCATATTGTGAAACTTTAGAGATCAACTGGTATAAGAAAGAGACCGAAGCTGGAGGGGGGATATACAGCCCCACCACTACCAACTCCAAGTTCATTATAATAGCATGGATAATTATATATCGCCCTCCGGGATCTATATCTAGTGCTAACAAACGAAAGGGAAGGGATTTGCGCACCAAAACACTCACCCCTCTTGCCAGGTTAGAATAAGTAGAATGGTACGCGTGTCCCACCCAGGGCCTACGTAAGCTCATTGTTTTCCCTCCCATTAGATGAGTCTCTTGGAGTATACATATATGGGGGGACTGTCTCTGCAAGAACTGGAACACCAATGATCGTTTAATTTTGGAGTTCAGACCCCTGGTGTTCCAGGAGACAATTTTACATAAAGACATCAAGCCACCATCGCGCATTAAAAGCAGGGGGTGACACCACCTCCATCAGCGAACCGCCTACCGTCACAATTTCTTTGCCAATTTGTGTAATCTCAACATGTAATATACAGTAAGTAATACATTGATTGAACTGACTTCCCTTGATACACTTGCATACAAACCAAACAAAGATCCCCCCACCCCCCTCCCCGCCACCCCCCACCCCAACCGGAGGGAGCCCTGTTCCCAAAATAACTGGAGGCAACAGGCCTCTGTGGAGGTGTTGTGTACAAGAAGGCACCGGAGTCCCGTCCTCTGGAGTACAGTACATGGACCGGGTAATGGAGACCGAAATATATGGGACCAGTGCAGTCTCCCAGCCTAGGCTGGGGGTAAGAAAACTTAGTTGCAAACCCAACAAACGTGAACTGTAAAGTAATCCACAGTATTTCCAAGGAGTGCGGTCCTAGCTGTGTCACAGAGCTAGACATGATGGGACATGCAGCACGGCCTCTCAACCTCCCCCTGCATAGGGAGTTCATAGAGTTCAGAGAGAGTAGCTGTAGGGCGGGGAGGGAGGGGACCCCCCTTTAGACAGGATCACGAACAGGGCCAGTAGTTCAGCTCCCATGCAACACTACCCCACCCATACCTCTTGAGAGAACTCATCATGGTAGCCCGAGTAGGGACACAGGGAGAGCCAGTAGAAAGAGAGAAGACTGCCGTGTAGGTCGGGATACCCCTTGCAAATCTCTGTTCATAGCCTTCCGGAACACGGGAAACCCCAGAGCAGCCCTGTCAGTGGGGGGGGGGCCATTTTAGGAGTAAGGATCTCCGCCACCAACTGGGCCTAGGGGGTTAATCTGTTCTGCCATCCTGACTCCTGTATAACACTGGGATCACACTATTGCATCCATATGAGGATGCAGAAACGAGAGAGTATAAACAGCCATTCTCAGTGCCTGCGTACCGTCTCTATCCAGGATGAGGCCTCCGCAGGTGAGGTGAAAAAACGGGTTGACTTTCCATCTTCCACCCGGAAACGTGCTGGGAGATAAATGTGCGAGGGGGGGAGCCCTGCGGCCCTCGCGTCGCAGGCATGCGGTGAGCCCTTTCTATAGTAAAGAAGGGAAAGAATCTCGCCCCGGGGAGCAATTCTTTCAGGAGACGCTCCGTGAAGGCGGTAGGGTCCATACCTTCAGCTCCCTCCAGGAGGCCGACGATGCGGAGATTGTTTCGCCTGTTACGATTCTCGGCATCTTCTGCCCTACTCTCCAGGGCCTTCACCCTCGCCTTCAATGTGTGTAGGTCTCCTGAGTGGTCTCTCACTGTGTCCTCAGTCCCGGAGACCCGCTGCTCCACCTCCGCCATGCGGCCGCGGAAGGAGTCCAGGTCTCTACGGATAAAGTCCACATTAGTCTGGACATGATCTATTTTGTCCATAAGGGCAGCTTGTCCCGAGGCAATGGTTTGTATGGCTGCAGCTAGGTCAGCAGCCGTGGCTGGAGGAGAATCTGTTGCCTCCGTCTGGGATGCCATGTGCGCTGTAATGGCCGCCTGGCTCCTTGTCCTTGCTCCGTCTGAGTGTGCCGCTGCCGACTTGGACCTTCTAGGATTGCCGCTGGGCATGACCCGGAGTCACCGCCGATCCCCTGGGCACTCCCTCAACTCGGTATTGGCACCGGGTCCGGGATTATATGGAGGATAAGAAGCAGTGTCCGGGAGCTCTGTTACTGAGCGTCCTCTCCCGTCGCCATCCTGGACACGCCCCCGCTTTAAGATATTTAGCATCTATTTACTTGACACAACTTAATCTTTTATATTTTACACAAAATAAAAAAAAAAAAACGGATATTATTTTGTGATCTAATAAATAATGATGTGCTTCAATTAACTTTGCAATCAGTGCACAGCTCCTCTAAATATATACAAATGGTATTGCTAGTTATAAATAAACTACAATATACTTCATAAGTGAACAAATACCATATGTGGATGCAGATTTAAAATGTACATGTGATAAAACCGCATTCAAGTGTAGGTCCAAACAAAATAAATAATCTACATATATAAATAAATTCCCTAGCGGAACTCATGAGCTATAATATTATCTGAATATACAAAGTGTAAAAACACCAAGACTCATACAAGAGGCTTATAAAATATTATCATCCAACAAACTATGCCCCAAAACAAAATCGGTGTTAGCCAGTGACTAGTCCATTTAACATCTTCAATCATTCACTGGAGATGGCTTTTGTTTTGCTTTCAGCATGCAATAAGCTATGCCCCCAAAATAGACTCAATATTATTCAGTAACAAGTATGTTTTGCTTCTCAGATCATTCGTAAAAAGTGGCTTGTGTTTTGTATCACTTTCAGCATGCAGATGATTCGTGTAAATAAGATAATACACATCATTGCGCAACGATCAAAAGAAAACTGAGGTAAATGCTCAAAAGGTAATGCACTCACATAAACCTAGTTGTTAATCAGGCACACAATGGAAACAGTCAACTGCTACGACCGTGACTCCTCAATACCGCTGCTACCGTGCTGGTGATTCGCAACGGTAGTCCTCGTCACTAGCTCCTCCCACGCGTTACGTCACAGACCACGTGACTTTCTCAAGGATCATTATTTAATATTTTGTGTTTATGTGCACATAAATTCATTTGAGTGCATTTTATTTACAGAAAATCGAGACTTGATTGCAATTAACAGTATTGCAATTATTGTGTAACTTAAAAAATGACAACTGCTTCCATTATTTTCTACAGGGTCTGTGCTTTAAGAAAATTATATAATATTTTGGGGATTTAGGTGACCTTCAGGCCTAAAATAAGCATTGTAACTTGTACAGAAAAGAGACACTGCATTGCTGGCAGGATCAACATGTATTTTCTGTACTTACTGAAAATACAAAAATAATAATAATAATAATGTAGCCACCATATCCAAGGCCTAGTAAGCTATATTGGATAAAAGTATGTACAGATTTCTATAGCTAGCCTGCCATATAGAAATCTGTTTCAGAAGCAGCTGCTCAGACAGGTATGTGGAGGAAAAAACAATTGGAGGGTTATTATTGGTGAAGAAGTAAGAATGGAGAATACAGAATATCATACAGAGTGGAGATGGATTCTGAGACCTTAGGGAGTAGATGATCTGTTTAGTGTATTGATGATTTATATATTTGGTGTCTTCCAGGAAGCATTCTTGCTGTGACCATGTCCGATCCACATGCAGGGGGAAAACTCCACAGATTTGTGGGGCTTTGTATCCAGAGGTCAGGAAAAGGACTCGGTGCCACCTTCGTTCTCCGAAATGTGATTGAGGGACAAGGTAAAAGGACATAGAAACTTGCTGTAGCTGCTTGTGCATTTCACACATGGAGTGCAACTCCAGCCAAAACATTTTCTTATTACTGTGTTCCCTATGGGGAAATTTCCTTTTACTTTCTGTCCCGGTGACTACACAGCAACTAGAAGGAAATCTCCCCATTGTGGAACCACAGAAAGCAATACAATCTTGAGATTTGAATGTTTCCCAGTCTGTCTGACAAGAGTTCTACTTTAACTGGCGTTCCCAGCTCAATGTAATATTTTTTGTTGCGGTGTACTCAGTTTTATGTTTTAGAGACGCTGACACCTTACCCATGCAGGGGCAAGGTGGCCGAGTCTCTGAAAGACCCTCTTATAATCATCAGACCTGCACTTTCTTGCTTCTCCTTAGCCATTGAGGATTCCCAGCACTTCTGGGTATAAAGTAGCATGTGACCTTTTTCCTGTGACAGTGTCAAAGCCTTGCAGCCAATCACCAGCCTGAGTACTGTCACATGACCAGGATTGACACATCATAGCTCCCCAAGGTCACTGACAAACTCAGCATTGGCTAAAGGGGCATGGTGACACCATATTTTAATTGCCTATAAAAAATAATAAGGGGTTGATTTACTAAAACTGAAGAGTGCAAAATCTGGTGCAGCTCTGCATAGAAACCAATCAGATTCCAGGATTTTCAAGCTTAATTGAACAAGCTGAAGTTAGAAGCTGATTGGCTACCATGCACAGCTGCACCAGACCGAGTACAAGTACCGATACTTTTTTTTTTTCCAAGTACTCGCCGATACCGATTAGTTTTTTTTTTTTTTTTTTAATGTCATGTGACAGTGGCACTAACATGTCAGTTTTTATTTTTGTTTCATTTATTCTTTTTTACAATTTGCTTTTTGTTTTTTTACAATGCTCTTTTTTTTTCTTGGGGGGGGTGGGGGGTGAACGGTGTTGTTGTGTGTGTTTTTTTTTTTTTTTTTTTGTTTTGTTTTTTTTTACAATTTAACCTTTTCAATATTTATTTATTACAATTCTTTATTGTGTGTGTTTGTTTTTATTTATTTTTTTATTAGCCCTGTTGGAGGGGCTTTGGTGAGATATCAAGGGTCTTAACAAACCCCTGACATCTCCCTTTTGAGACAGGGAAAGGGATTGAGGACAGAGATTCCCCAGTCCCTTGTTTGCAGCCTTAGCTGCACTAAGGATGAATGGACAGGAGGCAGAGGCTCCTCCCCATTCATAAACTGAAGCATCATAAACACAGTTTACGATGCCCAGTGACAGTTATGAATGGACAGAGTCAGTGGTTTTTCGTGTCTGTTCACACAGGGGCAACCCCGACTTACAGCGCAACTTTGCAAGGCGATTTGGAGGTGACTTTGCACAACTTACAACGCAACTTGAAGTTGCCTCCAGGACAGGAGACTTTGGCTGTGGCCAATCACAGAATAATCAGCTCTGTGGGAGGGAGGGGGTTGTCTGGGTAAACGTGGGGAGTACCCGGGTAAATTATTTTCTTTTTCCTGTAAAGTCGCTTCAATATTGATGGAGATCCGACTTGGCGGCAACTTCCATTAAAATCTATGGGTACAAGTTGCCTAGAAGTCGCCTTGAAGTAGTACAGGAACCTTTTCTGAAGTCGGAGCAACTTCAGTAGTGTACATTAATTACTGACTCTGTGCATTCGTAAAAAAGGAAGGAGCCGGTAAATGACATATTAATTGGCTCCTTCCTCCGCTCTCCATCCTGACAGATCGAGCACAGTGGGGGACCGGAGGAGCACTGAGGGGGACCTTGAGGAGGATATGGGGGACAGTCAGGGGTGATTGGTGTGGCGCTGGGAAGGAGTTAAAATCACTGCTCTTCAATAAAGCAGCTGAAAGCTGGGGGAGGGAGACGAGGAGAAGCCGCTGTCAGCTTCTTTATTGAAATCTATACAGGGAGATCGGTGATTGTAACTCCCTCCACCGCCGCACCAATCATCCTTGGCTGTCCAGGTATCGGATCAAGCATCAGAGCATTTGCCCGAGTACCAGTACTCGGGCAAATGCTCGGTATCGGCACCCATACCGATACTAGTATCGGTTTTGTTCCAACCCTAGTTTTAGCAAACCAACCCCATAGTTTTGAGTGTCTGTCTTTATCCTTTAGCATTTCCTATCTTTGTTTGGGACAGGCACAGATGCAATATGGCTACCAGTGACTGCCCTGGGTTTTCATGAGAGCACCAAGAAGACTGCCACTGCTAACCATTCTTTCTGAAAATGCTAAGTAACTGGCTGTCTCCTTGACTCTCTGGTGTTATTACTTTGATTTTTTAGCCTGAAACAAGTATGCTAATGAGGACGTCTGACTTTACTGGTTGGTCTCCAGTTGAGTGGCTTAGAACAGTGGCTCTTAGCCTCATTTCTCAAATACCCGCAACAGGCCATGTTTTTTTTTTTAAGTTTTCCTTTACTTTGCACAGCTGCTTTGAATCAATATCAATGACATGGTATTAATAGGAGCTATTTTATCTAAGGGAAGTTCCCAAAACATGGCTCATTGAAGGTATTCGAGGACTGAGGTTGAGAACCACTGGCTTAGAAGATAAGAACCAAAGTGTCAGAATAAGAGCTAGAAAGTTAGTATTTTTCGATTATGGCAAGCTATTATCAGCCCCAGTATTTCTTCTGTCACAGATTTACTTATAAGCGGATCTTCGCTGCATCTGAGCACCACAAACCAAAAATAATATTTATTTCATTCTTAATATTCAAAGCAAATTCCCCCATCTATCCATGTTGCCATGCTTTATTTTGTCGAGAAACCGCTTTGATAAACATCCCCCTAGTATTTTTGGCTGTGGTCATCTTGGGAAGGGGGAAGAGGATTCATGTAGCTTTTTATTTCCTGGAATCTATCTGCCCCTAGCTCAGGCATACATGAGTTTGTGCTTTGCTGAGAAAATCCCTCCTGAAGACTCATGGGATGTATGTCATTTTCCTAGTTAAGAAACCAGGAAGTAACTCAATTAATGAAACAAAGTTAAAAACAAGTAAATAGGAAGGTGTGTCATATCTGTTTACTAATGCTAGCAGCATGAGGATTAAAAACAATCAATAAGTTAATTGGGGGAATGAAGTGAAAGGACACACAACTAATTTTGGCTGCGTGGTTTATATTGTTTTTTTTTTGTTTGTTTGTGTTTTCCCTCCTTTTTTACATTTTTTTTTTTTTTTTTTTTTTTTTTTTAAATTAGTTTTGATTTTTAACAATTAAAAATCATCTCCACACATCTCAAAATAATATAACATGGACAGTATGTGTAAGCAAGTCATACATCAGGATATGCAAAAACTGAATATGATACAAAGCTGTTTGGACTGTGGGAAAATAGTTGGGTATAAAATGTACACATGAATTATCATTCGGTTAGGCGTGAGCCATTAAATACTCGAGTAACATTTGCTGGTTAAGCCAAATTGTTTGATTATATCTGAGTGCTAAACATCCCTAAGAGCCCTTTTACACTGGGGCGGTTTGCAGGCGCTATTGCGCTAATAATAGCGCCTGCAAACCGACCCGAAAGTGCCGCTGCTTTCATTCCAGTGTGAAAGCCCCGAGGGCTTTCACACTGGAGCGATGCGTTGGCAGGACGTTAAAGAAAGTCCTGCCAGCAGCATCTTCAGAGCGATGAAGGAGCGGAGTGTGTACCACTCCTTTACCGCTCCTGCCCATTGAAATCAATGGGACGGCGCGGCTATACCGCCGGAAAAGCGCCTCTGCAGAGGCGCTTTGCGTGGTATTTAACCCTTTCTCGGCCGCTAGTGGGGAGGAGTAAACCACCCCCCACCCCACCCCCCCCGCTAGTGGCCGAATACTGACGGTAAAACGCAGCTAATAATAGCGCCGTTTTACCGCTGACGTCCACCCCAGTGTGAAAGGACTCTAACATCATAACCTAGAGATTTCTTATTAGTTTGTTGTTTTTATTATTTCTACATATTATATTTGTATTTTTTTTAATGAGCGTCATTATTCCTTTGACCCTTTCCTTTCTGTATGACACTCTTCTATGCATTTCAGTTGTGCGTTTAACAATCTCTCTTGTAAAGGCAACAGTGCTGTAATGTTTTACATTCACAGCCATTGCCTGGGAGAACATATTTTACATGATCAGAGATATTCTGTAATAATTGGTCTGTATATGGAATATAAATGATTTATGTAGAAAGATTAACATCTGCAAAATCATCGATTGGGTGAGCTTAATTTCTGATCTTCTATTCGGCTTTCCAGAGAAGTCACTATGGGAGAGATTTAGTAAAACTGGTACACTCAGAATCTGGTGCAGCTGTGTATGGGGTAACCAATAAGCTTCTAACCTCAGCTTATTCAATCAAGCTTTGGCAATAAGGCCCGGTTTACACTGGTGTGACATACTCTCCAAATTTGGGAGCACATGTCGCATGACGTCTATGAATCAATGGTTCTCTATGGGAGCCTTCTTAACCGGTCCGACTTGTCAATCCGCCTTTGACAAAGGTACCTGTGCTACTTTGGTCCGATTTCAGCCAATTGCTTTTAATGTAAGTCGCATCCAAGTCGAATCAACTTAACTGATCCGACTTGTGGCATGCGACTTGTGCTCTGAGGAATCTTGAACACCATGCAAAAAAAGATGTGGGGATCCCCCCAAAATCAATATCGGACCCTTATCCCTGCATGCAGCCTGGCAGGCCAAAAAAAGGGAGGGGGGACGAGCGAGCAAGCTCTGCGGCCCCCTACCCCAATGCACCTTATCCCCATGTTGATGGGGATAAGGGTCTCTTCCCCACAATCCTGGGCGGTGTCTGCGGGCGGGGGGGCTTATCGGAATCTGAAAGGTCTCTAACAAGGGCCCCCCCATGTGAATGAGTGTGGGGGTACTCAATCACCCAAAAAGTGTCAAAAGATAAAAACATTACACAGGTTTTTGGCAAAGCCCTTCTTTAAAAATGAAGAATGCCCCCATTGTAGCTCCATGTCATCTTCCTCCGGTCTTCTCCCATCGGTTCATCTCTCTCCGCTGATATCTAATTTCTCTGCTTCTTCTGCTGGTTCTTCTCCCGCTGTTGTGTCAGCTCCCACTGTCTGCCATTTCTTATGTAGCCGTGAGGCGTGACAATCCGGTGACGTCACTGCCCGAAGCATGATGGTGCAGTGGTGTCACAAGGGGCGGGGTCTCCTGATGATGTCACCGGATGGCCACACCCCATGGCTGTATAAGAAATGGCAGACAGCGGGAGCCGACAACAGCGGGAGCTAGCGATGGGAGAAAAACCAGAGGAGAAGACATCAGCGGAGGGAAAAGACACGGAGCTACGACAGGGGACTTTCTTAATTTTTAATAAAGGACTTTTGTTAAAAACCTGTGTACTGTTTTTATTTATTTGTGACACTTTTTTGGGTGAATGAGTAGGGGTACAATGTACCTCATGCTCATTCACATGGGGGGGTTCGCCTGGGATTCTGATAAGCCCCTCGCCGCTGACACCCACAACCACCTCCAAGGGTTGTGGGGAAGAGGCCCTTGTCCCCATTGAGGTAGGGGCACAGATTCCCCTCTGCCCCAAAGCACTCACCCCCCTGTGTTGAGGGCCTGTGGTCTGGTATGGTCCAGAAGGGGGGGGGGGCCTCGCTCTCCCCCCCCCTCTTTCGAATAAGGGTCTGGTATAGATTTTTTTTCATTTTGTCTTGGGGGATTCCCTTAAAATGTTCTTGGATATTATTGTTAATGGTCGGATCCTGTTCACTGAAGTCATAGGGCAAAGTCGGATCTGAAGTTGTCCGACTTCCATGTCAGAGCAGTGTGAAGCCGGCCTAAAACCTGAAAGCTGATTGGTTTCTTTGCAAAATTGAGCCTAATTTTGCACTCTCCAGCTTTTGTAAATAAACCCGTGTCTGTGATGAGCGGGTGACGTTTGTCTCATAGGGCAGGAAAGTTTTGTGACATACAAGGTGGTCTGCGTTAGTGATACAGGAATGTTTATGATATTGTTGGGATTGTCTTCCTGTTCTCCAGGTGTTGAGATGAGATATGACCTGTACAGTCCTCGGATGCATGAAATCCAAGTCCTGAAACTGGAGAAGAGACTGGACAGCAACCTGATGTATCTGCGGGACGCACTCCCTGAATACAGCAAGTTTGATGTGGACATGAAGCCAGTCATGTTACTGGGCTCTGAAGTTCCCGTCAACCCAGTGAGTGGGGAAGTTGTATGTGAATTGTAGTGCTGTATACTACACATAAGCCAAGCCCTTCTCCAAGGCTTACACTATACTATCTGATTATACAATCTCCTTTAGATCTACTATCAAATATGTAGTTTAAGGACCTACCAGATTTAATAATAATAATTGAATATATTGTGTAGGCTTGTCCTCATATTATTTAGTTTTGGTAAATCTAAAGGAGATTGTACAATATCTGTGTGTGTGTGTGTGTGTGTGTGCCTTCCCGTCCATATCAGTGCCTGACTTTACAAGTGTGCTTCTGGAAGAATGGCCACATATTCCCATAGACACACTCCTAAACCTTGTGGGCAACCTTCCTAGAAGAGTTGAAGCTGTTATAGCTGCAAAGGGTGGGCCAACTCAATATTGAACCCTACGGACTAAGACTGGGATGCCATTAAAGTTCATGTGCGTGTAAAGGTAGGCGTCCCAATACTCTTGGTAATATTGTGTTTGTATATACACAATATAGGTATGCAATATATAGTAGAAACAATATATTTATGTCGCCTTTTCGACGAGCTGAGCGCAACAAGTTAATAAGGCCGCTCTCAAGGATCCTGCAACCACATGCACTGCACATGGTGGTGATGTGCTAGTTTGGGGTTGGAGCGGTTACAGCAGGCAGTGAGAAGGCCCTACAATGCCGCCTCACCTCCTGTCAATTGCTTGTTCAGGTCACTCTTCAGGGAAGAAAGCATATGTGAACAATCTGTATTGCAGCGCTGTAATCAGTAACATATTATTAAATGTATTTCTTTAATGCAAGCAGTGTACATGCCTAAATGTGACCTGTTAGCCTCTTGTAATCCTTGCACAGCTAAGCTGTGAAGAAAACAAAAATTTAAACGCGCCACATCCCAACGAGCTCGCATGCAGAAGTGAACGCATACGTGACTAGCGCCCTCATGTGAAAGCGGTGTTTAAACCACACATGTGAGGTATTGCCACGATCGGTAGAGCAAGAGCAATAATTCTAGCCCTAGACCTCCTCTGTAACTCAAAACATGCAACCTGTAGAATTTTTTAAACGTCGCCTATGGAGATTTTTAAGGGTAAAAGTTTGTCGCCATTCCACGAGCGGGCGAAATTTTGAAGCGTGACATGTTGGGTATCAATTTACTCGGCGTAACATTATCTTTCACAGTATAAAAAAAATGGGCTAACTTTACTGTTGTCTCATTTTTTAACTTTCAAAATATTTTATTGTATTTCAAAAATATAAATCAATATAAAACAATACCCGTTGGGGGTGAGATAGTTACAAGAGACATACAGCAGACATCAGGTAAACCTCTAACAGAAAGATAGATATCCTAGGAGCTATTATGGCTCCTTCAACTACATAGTTTCTCCCAGACCTGAGGACCATAGTGAAAAGGGACAAGGAGAGGTTCCGCCAGCACCCCTAATGGGAACATGCTGTGTGTTGTCTCATTTTTTAATTCAAAAAAGTGTATTTTTTCCAAAAGTGCGCTGCGCAAATACGGTGTGACAGAAAGTATTGCAAGGACCGCCATTTTATTCTCTAGGGTGTTAGAAAAAAAAAATGTATAATGTTTGGGGGTTCTAAGTAATTTTCTAGCAAAAAAAACTATTTTTAACTTGTAAACAACAAATCTCAGAAAGAGGCTCGGTCCTTAAGTGGTTAATCTGTGTACTTAATTGTTTGCCTGGAGTTCAGTGATCATTTTTATAAAGTGTAATTCCTGCTAAAACTTTTTCCTTTTTATTTTAGTATAAGAGAGGAATATTTAGAACACCTGTTGTTTCCTGCTGTCTGTTGTTCTGTTAGAGAGATTTCCACCTACAGTCACAGTGACATCAGTTTTACATAAAACATTGAAAAAGAAAAAATGGACTTTAAGACAATAAGCCTTGGGACTTTGAGGGTGTACAGGGTTAGAAAATATTCAGGAATTCATCCAGAATTATCATTTACTTAAAAAAAGAGAAATTTTATTTAAACAATGTTTAAAAAGCCAGAAGGCTAAGTACAGTAGAGAAATTACAGAAAAATCCATTAAAAACAGTAACAATTCATGATAAGAATACCACTTTACTCACAGTTTAAATAAAATTTCTCTTTTTTTAATGAAATGATCATTCTGGATGAATTCCTGAATATTTTCTAACCCTGTGGCTTCACAGCCACAGGGTTAGAAAAAACCCTGTGGCTTCACAGCCTGGCACCCACTGCGCATGCACGAGCGGCGCCGCGATTGGCCGCTCAGTCACCTGGGACCTGTAATGGGTCCCAGATGATTGACAGGAGGGAGGGAGCAGAGCGGAGCCCTTTCTGTGCCGAGGGGGAAGTGATGTCACCAGCCCAGGCAAAGGAAGGGGCAGACTACGAGGGACCACCTAGCAACAGGCATTTAGAGGTAAGTTAAAAAAAAAAAAATATCCAAATGTTTTTTTGGGGTTTTTTTTAGGATTTTTTATGTATTTTTGTTTTTTTGGGTGGAACCCCACTTTAAAGTCCCATTTTTTCTTTTTCAATAATTATCTGGGATGTGGTGTCATTAATTTTGTTTCTTGTTCTTTGTTTCACTCGTTACCAGTTTCACATAAAACATGTTTACAATATATAGTAGAATATATTTATGTCCTCTTCCTCCCCCCCCCCCCCCCCCTCTAATAGATACAGGTGCAGATGAAGCCCCGGCCGTGGTCCAAACGCTGGGAGCAGGAAAAGTTCAACATTAAAGGCATTCGGTTTGAACAATATCTGCTGGAGAAACACATCAAGAGAGCGAAGAAGTCTGCTAAACCTTGGGAACAGTTTGATATGCTGAAGGAATATGATACAACCAAGATCGAGCAAGACATATTGCAAGAAATAGACCAGAAAATGGCAAAATCTAAGGCCAAACTGGATGCTAACAAATAGGACTATGATGCTGAGGACAGTTACAACAAATAAAAAAGCTTATTATGGTATTTCTAATTTACTGCTGTATAAATACATGAAAATAAAATTTCTTTTTGCTACCCGGGGCTTATGAATCCGTGTAAGTGAAATGTAGCATTTGTGGAAGGTGTTAGGGATGATTGTAATGTTGGCAGTGAAAGGCCGGAAAAAGGAAAGAAGGAAATTTTGATTTGAGTGAAATTCCTTTCTGACCCTAAAGACTGACTTAGCGCCCAAGTAGACGGATCTTTGTGTCTGAGCTGCCATTCTTCTGCCAAGAAGTGAATGTAAAAGTATTCCAAAAGAGTATCCACTTTTCCTGCGTTCTGGTGCGATTTGCAGTCCATTCACATAATTGGACTGCAAAATTGCACCACATGGGAACGCACAAGAATGCGATTCAGTGTGAACCGGCCCTCAAAGACACTGATGACAGATGACACAACACCAAGACATCATACTTCATAGACACCTTTATTAAGGAACACATGAGCTGGATTATTGTCCCAGGCATCACACTGCATGCATCAGATGAAGATCACACATCACAATATACACATCACATTGTTAGGAATCTTCATTGGAGCTCTGGTCACTTGCAGCAGTTGCAGGTCTCACTTCCGCTGGCACAATGGCAGCCCTCAATGCATTTACCGCACTGGTCTGGACAGCAGGAGCAGCAGCCTGTGGATAGAAACAGTCATCAGATGATGGTAGGATAATGTGCTTCGATCGAGGTAAACGCCATAGCAGCCAAAACTCCCAACATTTTAATATTGTCATCAATAAAAGCGCCTATCAAAAGCAAAAAAAATCTACGTATTCTAAAAAGAAACCTATACCAAGCTAAAACACAAAGAACTAGTGATGGAATTGCTTTATCAAAAGATAATCAAGTCGTTCGATAAGTATATCATTCGGGCAACTAGCATATTTAGAAGGAATATCCGTTCTAGCAGCAGCTGGCATATTTTCTCAGTAATAGTTCACGACTACTTGTGAATATAATCTATGAGAAATCAAACAGGTCTAGAAGTTAGAGAAAGTCCAGTTCAAATGATATTCTGTATATTAACCACGTCCTCGCTTCGGCAGGACATATACTAAAATTGTATATTAACCACTTGGCCCCTCCTCCTTCATGACCAGGCCGTGTTTTGCGATACGGCACTGCGTTTCTTTAAGAATTGCGCGGTCATGTCATGCTGTACACAAATAAAATGTATGTCCTTTTTTTTTCCACAAATAGAGATTTCTTTTGGTGGTATTTCATGACCTATGCATTGCTTTTTTATTTTTTGCTATAAACAAAAAAAAAGACAGACATTTTTGAAAAAAAAAAACAATTTTTTACTTTCTGCTATGAAACATACCCAATAATTTTTTTTATTTTTTTTTTAAATCGAATTTCTTCAAAAATTTAGGCTAATATGTATTCTGCTACATATTTTTGGTAAAAAAAAAAAAATCCCAATAACCGTATATTGATTGGTTTGCGCAAAAGATATAGTGTCTACAAACTATGGGATATTTTTATTTATTTATTTATTTTTACTAGTAACGGCGGCGATCAGCAACTTATGGTGGGACTGCAATATTGTGGTGGACATTCTGACCCTTTTTGGGGACCAGTGACACTAATACAGTGATCAGTGCTAAAAAATATGCACCGTCACTGTACTAATGACACTGGCTGGAAAAGAGTTAAATGTGTGCCTAGCCTGTGGTTTTCTAAACTGTGGGAGAGGCTTTTATTAGGGGAAGACATGGATCCTAGTCCTTGCTCTGCAGAGACACAGGATCCATGCCTCCCGTCGTGTCAGAACGGCAATCTGCCTTGTTTTACATAGGAGGATCGCCCTTCTGCCTCTCTGCTCGTTCATCGGTGGGTGCCGGCAGACGAAGAGTCCATGGTACCTGCCGCTGGGCTCCTGCTCTGTGCGATGCCGCTGGCAGCGCGCATGTGCACCCCTTACCCGGAAGAGCTGAATCACGTACTGTGTGTGTGTGTGTACATATTTATACACACACACACACACACACTATGTGATCTGGCACACAGGTGCCACCCTATAGAAGTAACACTGCTATAGGGCAGATGTGAAGTGGTTAACAGCAATGAAAAATCTGTGAAAATCACTAAAGGTCTCTTTCAGATGAGCGGTTGGGGTTCAGTAAATACTGGCAGCTGAGCTGCGATTTTACCTCCTTTTGCCAGCCACCCAACCTGTAAAATAACAGCCGGATGGAGATGTTCATATATCACAGCCGCAGTGCTTTGCTTTGGCATGCGTCACCGCGCGTCAAAAGGCAAAAGACATTTTACTAGTGGTGTGGCCCCTTTAAAATGGCCTGCAGCAGATTCTAAAAGCCTTGCCACCAGTTTTGGGAGCTGTAACAGAATCAGGTAGTTCTTAATAGGGGCACTTTTACTTTCACTTTTATGGCTGCAGTAGATTCGAGAACAATTACCTCCAGTTCATAGACAACAAGACTGGAGGATTACGACCAACTCTAATGCCCCGTACACACGAGCGGAAATTCCACCAGCAAGAGTCCGATGAGAGCTTTTGGTCCGAAAATGCGACCGTGTGTTATGCTCCATCGAACTTTTGCTGGCGGAATTCCAGCCAGCAAAAAATTGAGTGCATGTTCTCAATTTTTCGGTCGGAAAAAGCTCCGATCGGAAATTCCGATCGTCTGTACCAATTCTGATGCGCAAAATTCCATTAGCTATGGAATCTGGCCACTGCCTGCTGTGAATCACAAGGGGAGCAGACCTGATGGAAAACCAGTGTTTCCGAATTCTCATCAGGCTCCACCCACCAAGTGGCAAAACTCCTCTGCTGATTCGTTGTCTGTGTGACAGCTTCTGCAGTAGAGGGGAGCTCAGCTGCACTGTGGGTGGACTATCCTCATTGCCACTCTGGCACATGCGGTCCTTACTCCAGATACTGTACATGTACCTGGATTTGTATGATGTTGTATGTATGTTACAACATTGTTACGTGATCTGAAGTACTTGAATTTCCTTCTAGAACCGGGGACGCCAAACTGTCTAAACAAAGGGCCAGACTTTAGGGGGGCAGTGGGAGTAAACAGTGCCCATCACTGGTGTCAGTGGGAGGAATAGTACTCCATCATTGGTGTCAGTGGGAAGAATAGTGCCCCATTATTGGTGTCAGTAGGAAGAATAGTGCCCCATCTTTGGTGTCAGTGGGTGAAAGGGTGCCCATCAATGGTATTGGTGGCAGTAGGAGGAATAGTGCCCCAAGGGCTGGACAACAAAAAAGCAAAAGGCCACATCTGGCCTCTGGGTTGCAATTGGAGTCCACTGTTCTAGAAGGATAAATAAAATGCAACTTAAAAAAAAATTATAATTTAATATAACATATCTCATGGGCAGCCAGAGCTGTAAAGCAGCAGATTGAAATGAATGAATCTCTAGCGGACATACTGTACACTGACATCTAAGAGCCACATAGGAAAATGGTGCTGGAATTCTATTGTTCGCTGCGGGTCATACTCTGATCAATGGATAAAAGATAAAATATCTTCATTCAGGGCTACCAGACCAACATATCTTATAGGTATTGGCCTGGGGGATTAAAGTCGCCGCCCCCCCGCACTTCTATGGTACTGGATGTGTGAATCAGGTCCATCTTAAATTCATTTGTTTTCTGCTCAGCTGAAGATAACTAACTTTTTTGTAAATAAGGAAACTTATCTTATTAAATTTAGCCTAATGAATGTTATCTTCAGTAGAAACCGCCGATGGATGTTTAAAAAAACGGTGGCAAGCCTGAAACGAATGGCTGTTGTGGAACTAACCAATATAGTGAACTTTGGCGGAACTAAACCCAATGACTTCACAGATTCCGAAAACCGTTATATTTAAGGATTGTCGGGAATGATAACTGTCAAAAGTGCTTTGGCTCTCATCCAAACAGCTAAGCCATCAAATGGTTGGGGTCATAACACACCACATGTGCAGCACCATGGCAACTGCAGATCAAACCGAGGCTAAGATGGCCACTTTCTTGGCTATAAGGCATAGGAGGGTTTAGTTCCACTTTAAGTCTATTATCTATTGTACATGTGAAGTGGATACAAATAAAAGTTTGTCTTACTTTTCTTGCAAGAATCGCATTGGCAGTCCTGGCATTTACAGGAATCTGGTTGGCAATTACAGGAAGCACCTATAAAATGAGATATAATTAGAAAAGAACACAAAAAAAGAACAATACATGCAAGCAAGCTAGATTATACAAAAATCTATAATTTTGTAAAACACACTAATTCTCAATGGGCCCTTCTGGATTATGGAATCCTGTCCTCAATGTGCAGTATGTAAAGTTTCTCATTAACTTACACTTGGGATTGTGAGAGGTGCTAAATCAATAGGACCAGAGTTTTGGACAAACATTTGCACTACTACTGTACAGTGCTGCAAAAAAATTAATATACCTTTTCAATTCCACCTCCGGAAAATGGTCCTTCAAATCTTTATAAAAACTGTGAATTGGATTTTACAACGAGCATCAAAGCTGTAATTATCTGAGACTGCAACAAAATCAGTGTGAGCCCGGGTTCACACTATAACGGGCTGCGGATCGCACAGGAGCGCTGTGCGTCCCTGTTCCCCGTTTCAGGGACGAATCAGGGCCGATTCCATGCCTGAATTCGGCCCTGAAACGGAGCCAAAGACGCACAGCATTTCTGTGCAGTGCGCTCCGCAGCCGCCCCGGAGATATGTGAACCGGCTCCATAGGGAGCCAGTCACATTCTCCTGCTAGGCGAATTAGATGTGCGGAAATGCACATCTAATTTGCATAGGTGTGAACCCGGGCTGAGGCTCCATCCTATAGATTGTGAACTCGACAAGCAGGACCCTCCTATCCCTTCTGCATTGAACTGTATTGTAATTGTACTGTCCCCTCTCTACATTGTACAGTGCTACGCAAACTGTTGCCGCTATATAAATCCTGTATATATATATATAATATAATAATAATAATATAATAATGCACACTAGTCTTTTTTTATGCTCCTATTAACTGTTATTAGCATTGTTTCTGCTCCTAGAAGCTAAATAGTGTTATCCTATGTGTTTATCCACACTACTTTAGGCTATTAGTGTTTTTTGAGCTTCAGCATCTAGGAGTACAAAAAATATTGTTTTTGTACACTTATTTGGAGCATTTTTCCCAGCAGAACAAAAAATGCAAAATGTTCCTAAACGCTACTAAAATGCTTCTATTTTCTGGATGTACTGTGAAAACGCTAATAAAATACTAACGCTCCTAAAAGCTACAAAAATGCTACTACTAGCCAGTACAAAAACTCCATTATTAGCATATTTCATCCAGCGTTTTTTGAGCTTATAAAAAAATACTAGCGTGCATTGAGCCTAATTGTTACAAAATAACAGTTACAAGTACTTTTTCTAAAAACGATAAAAGTTCCAGAAAATGAACAATATTTGAGATAACTTCTTATTTACAAGGTTCCATATCATTATGTTAATATTAGTTTGAGTCATTGGCATACCTTGAGCACATTTGCAATCCTGAGGGTCCATGGTTGCACTGGATGCAGATGGGCAAAAGACGGCAGTGATTTGCTGTGGATTCAGATGCTGAGTAGATGTCGGTGATTTTCAGGTGATCAGTAGATGTCGGTGATCCTCAGCGTGTTGCTGTTTGAAGTGTACAGCGGTGCTTCTCTCTATATAAACAGATCCCAAACTGAGTGCAAAATCCAGCAGATAATCACACCCACCACCACCCACATGACTCACAGCCACATGTGTGATGACACAGTGCACAACAAGGACATGATGTGTGCAAAACCTGCAGAGTCAGAGAAGGCAAATCATTACACAGCACAAACACAGTTGCTTGAATTTCTTTCGCCGATAAAGGGCCGGTTCACACTGCTGCGATGCGGGAACCCTGCAAATCCACAGCAGGTTCCCGCATCGCATGTTTCCTGGCGGCAGTTCACACTGCCCTATGCGAACTGCTGGTAATGTCAGGTAAAAGTTAAAGACACCCCCAAATTAGTTCGCATATCGCAGTGCGATCTGCAAACTCGGACAGGAATCAGATCGCATGGGTGTGAACACAAAAAAATGGGTCCTGTGCGAGTTTGATGTGAATTCAGCCATACGATCTTAATGGCTGAAATCGCACAGACATCGCATGTGATTTTCTATATTATACAGATGAGATGTTAGATCCAGGATGAGTGCGGTGACAGTATATTATACAGATGAGATGTTAGATCCAGGATGAGTGCAGTGACAGTATATTATACAGATGACATGTTAGATCCAGGATGAGTGCAGTGACAGTATATTATACAGATGAGATAATAGATCCAGGATGAGTGCAGTGACAGTATATTATACAGATGAGACAATAGATCCAGGATGAGTGCAGTGACAGTATATTATACAGATGAGATGTTAGATCCAGGATGAGTGCAGTGACATTATATTATACAGATGAGATAATAGATCCAGGATGAGTGCAGTGACAGTATATTATACAGATGAGACAATAGATCCAGGATGAGTGCAGTGACATTATATTATACAGATGAGACAATAGATCCAGGATGAGTGCAGTGACATTATATTATACAGATGAGATGTTAGATCCAGGATGAGTGCAGTGACAGTATATTATACAGATGAGATGTTAGATCCAGGATGAGTGCAGTGACAGTATATTATACAGATGACATGTTAGATCCAGGATGAGTGCAGTGACAGTATATTATACAGATGAGATGTTAGATCCAGGATGAGTGCAGTGACAGTATATTATACGGATGAGATGTTAGATCCAGGATGAGTGCAGTGACAGTATATTATACGGATGAGATGTTAGATCCAGGATGAGTGCAGTGACAGTATATTATACAGATGAGATGTTAGATCCAGGATGAGTGCAGTGACAGTATATTATACAGATGAGATGTTAGATCCAGGATGAGTGCAGTGACAGTATATTATACAGATGACATGTTAGATCCAGGATGAGTGCAGTGACAGTATATTATACAGATGAGATGTTAGATCCAGGATGAGTGCAGTGACAGTATATTATACAGATGACATGTTAGATCCAGGATGAGTGCAGTGACAGTATATTATACAGATGAGATGTTAGATCCAGGATGAGTGCAGTGACAGTATATTATACGGATGAGATGTTAGATCCAGGATGAGTGCAGTGACAGTATATTATACAGATGAGATAATAGATCCAGGATGAGTGCAGTGACAGTATATTATACAGATGAGACAATAGATCCAGGATGAGTGCAGTGACAGTATATTATACAGATGAGATGTTAGATCCAGGATGAGTGCAGTGACAGTATATTATACGGATGAGATGTTAGATCCAGGATGAGTGCAGTGACAGTATATTATACAGATGAGATGTTAGATCCAGGATGAGTGCAGTGACAGTATATTATACAGATGAGATAATAGATCCAGGATGAGTGCAGTGACAGTATATTATACAGATGAGACAATAGATCCAGGATGAGTGCAGTGACATTATATTATACAGATGAGACAATAGATCCAGGATGAGTGCAGTGACATTATATTATACAGATGAGATGTTAGATCCAGGATGAGTGCAGTGACAGTATATTATACAGATGAGATGTTAGATCCAGGCGGAGTGCGGTGACAGTATATTATACAGATGAGATGTTAGATCCAGGATGAGTGCAGTGACAGTATATTATACAGATGAGATGTTAGATCCAGGCGGAGTGCGGTGACAGTATATTATACAGATGAGATGTTAGATCCAGGATGAGTGCAGTGACAGTATATTATACAGATGAGATAATCAGGGCCGGACTGGGAATAACATCCAGCCCTGGAAAAAATTTCATACCAGCCCCACAGCATTATTATACCACCGCAACAGCATAACGTCATTGATTTATTGTTCATGAAAGGGAAAACCATAAAATGCACATTTGAAGAGTGCATTATATATAGATAAGACAGATATGAAATCACATAGGACTTTATATATATAAAAGCAAATTCCAGTTAAAAGTGGTAAGTGATCAATCATCAAGAGGGACCCCAGGAACTCAGAACGTGGGAGGGGGGGAACCACCTTCCGCAGAAAGAATACACTAAGGTAAGGGGGGGTGGGTTACTGATATAAGGCTGTGCTTTATATCGGTGCCCCCTTACATTATCGTATTCACTCCCCCCTTACATCAGTGACCCCCCCTTCAGACTGGCCTAGCGGTGCTGTCACTGACCTCCTCTCAGGTGCACCGTGTAGGGCTCAGTCAGTCGGCTCCAGCTCGGTGGCTCTGGTTTTATCCTATAGTCTCCTCTCCACAGTCCACACTTGTCTGACTTCTCCCATGACCCCCATCCCGGCGGTGCTCCCACTCTTGACTCCTCTGCAGACTCCCTCAGAGACTGCAGACATGATACAGGAGATGGTCAGAGACTGCAGACATGATACAGGAGATGGTCAGAGACTGCAGACATGATACAGGAGATAGTCAGAGACTGCAGACATGATACAGGAGCTCAATGCAGCCTCACCAGTGCCCATCAAATGCAGCCTCACCAGAGCCCATCAAATGCAGCCTCATCAGTACCAATCAAATGCAGCCTCACTGTGCCCATCAATGCAGCCTCACTGTGCCCATCAATGCAGCCTCACTGTGCCCATCAATGCAGCCTCACTGTGCTCATCAAATGCAGCTTTACTCTGCCCGTGAATGCAGTCTCACTGTGCCCATGAATGCGGCCTCACTGTGCCCACCATTGCAGCCTCACTGTGCCCACTATTGCAGCCTCACTGTGCCCACCATTGCAGTCTCACTGTGCCCATCAATGCAGCCTCACTGTGCCCATCAAATGCAGTCTCACTGTGCCTGTGAATGCAGTCTCACTGTGCCCATGAATGCAGTCTCACTGTGCCCGTGAATGCAGTCTCACTGTGCCCAGGAATGCAGCTTCACTGTGCCCATCATTGCAGCCCCTCCTGTGCCCCATGGCCCAGTCAGCAGTCCCTGTCTGTGGGAAGGTGTGTTGTTGATGCTCGGTACGGTACCTTGTATGCCAGCAGGATATCCATGATGGCCAACAGCAGGCAGGGTCTGTTCTCGTTTTGGATGGGGACAGTGCTCCTTCCAGAGGATCTGTTTGCTGTGAGATGGAGTGGTCCCTGTCCACCAGCACCTTCAGCCATCCTCATTTTCCAGCCCCAGTCAGCCTGTCCTCTGGTCCTGGGGAAGTGGAGAGCACTGGGTGGGAGCTGGAAAGAAGGGGGAGCAGAGAGTACTGGCGGAGTTGGAGAGCACATGGGTGGGGGCAAAGAGCAGGGGGAAGTGGAGATCACAGGGATGGGGAGCGGAGAGCGCTGGGGGGGGACTTGAGAGCACTGGGGGTCCAAAAAGAACAGAGGTGGAGAGCACTGTGGGGGCTAAGAGTGTGGGGTGGCGAAGAGCACTGGGGGAGGGGCAGAAAAACAGGGGTGGAGAGCACTGGGGGGTACAAAGAGCAGGGGGGAGTGGAGAGCAATGGGGGGAGCTTGAAAGCACCAGTGGGGGAGGGGCAGAAAAACAGGGGTGGAGAGCACTGGGGGGTACAAAGAGCAGGGGGGAGTGGAGAGCAATGGGGGGAGCTTGAAAGCACCAGTGGGGGCCCAGAAAGAACAGGGGAGGAAAGCACGGGGGACTGGAGAGCACTGGCGGGGGTTGGAGAGCACATGGGTGGGGGCAAAATGCAGGGGGGAGTGGAAAGTACAGGGGTGGGGAGCGGAGAGTGCTGGGGGGAAGCTTGAGAGCACTGGAGGGGGAACTAAAAAAAAAAACAGGGGTGGAGAGCACGGGGGGCAAAGAGCACGGGGGGGCTAAGAGTGTGGGGTGGCGAAGAGCACTGGGGGAGGGGCAGAAAAACAGGGGTGGAGAGCACTGGGGGGTACAAAGAGCAGGGGGGAGTGGAGAGCAATGGGGGGAGCTTGAAAGCACCAGTGGGGGCCAGAAAGAACAGAGGTGGAAAGCACGGGGGACTGGAGAGCACTGGCGGGGGAGTGGAGAGTACAGGGGTGGGGAGCGGAGAGTGCTGGGGGGGAAGCTTGAGAGCACTGGAGGGGGAGCCAAAAAAAAACAGGGGTGGAGAGCACGGGGGCAAAGAGCACGGGGGGGGGGGCTGGAGAGCGATGGGTGGAGCTTGAGAGCACCGGGGGGGACCGAAAACAGGGGTGCGGAGAATGGGGGGCTGGAGAGCACTGTGGGGGGCGGAGAGCACTGGGGTGGGGGCTGGAGAGTGATGGGGAGAGCTGGAGAGCACTGGGGGGGGGGAGAAAGAACATGGGTGGAGAGCACTGGGGGGGTGGGGGAGAAAGAACATGGGTGGAGAGCACTGGGGGAGTGAAGAGCACTGGGATGGTGGCTAGAGTAGGATGGGGAGAGCTGGAGAGCAGGGGGGGCAGAAAAAACAGGGGTGGAGAGAACTGGGGGGGGGGGCTGGAGAGTGTGGTAAGGGGAGGAGAGCATGGGGGGGAGCCAGGGAGCACAAGGAGAACTGGGGGGGCCAGTAAAAGAAGTTGGATAGGAGGATCGGCGGGGGGGCGCATATAGAGGAAATTAGCTTTCTATATTCCTCCATGCAGCCGCTGAATGCTTGATTCTCCTCCTCTCCCTCCTGCAAGTATTCAGCGGCTGCATGGAGGAATATAGAAAGCTAATTTCCTCTATATGCGCCCCCCCCCCCCGCCGATCCTCCTATACAGGCACACAGGGCGGACTGTACGGGCGGGCATCTACAGTATCCCTCTCTCCTGCTCCGTCCCTCTCTCCTGCTCCTGTGTGTCACGGAGCTGGCTGGGTCTGTGTTCGGCGGCCGCGCTGTAACATGGTCCCGCCCCCCTAGACCGGCTCGTGTGATAGGCGGAACACTGATTCTATCCACTATCACACAAGCCGGTCTAGGGGGGCAGGACCATGTTACAGCGCAGCCGCCGAACACAGACACAGAACACAGACCGTGACACACAGGAGCAGGAGGGGAGCACTGCAACCACAGCAACTCAGGCGGCCTACCGGGAAATCTCCCGGTATCCCGGTAGGCCAGTCCGGCCCTGGAGATAATAGATCCAGGATGAGTCCAGTGACAGTATATTATACAGATGAGATAAAAGATCCAGGATGAGTACAGTGACAGTATATTATACAGATGAGATAATAGATCCAGGATGAGTCCAGTGACAGTATATTATACAGATGACATGTTAGATCCAGGATGAGTGCAGTGACAGTTTATTATACAGATGAGATGTTAGATCCAGGAGGAGTGCAGTGACAGTATATTATACAGATGAGATGTTAGATCCAGGATGAGTGCAGTGACAGTATATTATACAGATGAGATAATAGATCCAGGATGAGTGCAGTGACAGTATATTATACAGATGACATGTTAGATCCAGGATGAGTGCAGTGACAGTATATTATACAGATGACATGTTAGATCCAGGATGAGTGCAGTGACAGTATATTATACAGATGAGATGTTAGTTTCAGGCGGAGTGCAGTGACAGAGAACTGAGCAGTCTGTGTACAAACCACATTCCATAGACACGCCCCGCCATGTACTGTAGACTAACCTCATTCTGCACTCAGTTTTAGTAACACATGATACCAGGAATTGAAAATGAAAGGACAACTACAGCAAACAAATATTGTACTTTGATAACTGTATATGGTTAAAATAGATGTAAGCCCTAACTCAATGACATCCAATTTACTAAAGGACTGGATATTATAAACAATTTTCATTTAAAAAATATAATAGCGTGTTCAACTTTTTAATCATTTATTGCCTTTTAGTTCTGTTTATCTCCTGTGGGCTCTTTGCTGCCACTTCATGTTGGCATACTTACCCTCCAGTGGGGTTGCATGGTATTTCTGAGGATAAGTTTCCTGATGGTAACAAGAGTGGAACACGCCTGAATAATGTTTGTTGAAACATCTTGCAGACTACATCTGGATGCCTGAGCCACGGTGACAACAATGCGGGTGTACAATTTATAAGGCGTTGTCATCTGTTTTTAATTTTATTTATTTTATTTTATTTATTTATTTTTTTTTATTTAATTTATTTAATTTTATTTATTTATTGTTTTTAAGGTTGAACTGGATGGATTTGTGTCTTTTTTCAACCTAACTATGTAACTATGACAGGAAGTGCCTAAACATGGACCTTCATGGCAGGATTATTAGGTATTTAATTTGTTATTTCTGTTTACAAACCTTTTCACACCTAGAGATAAAACAAATCCTCACATCTGAATGCAGTTTTGCAACTTGACATGTGTCAGTAATACTGTACACAACTACTTTGTGTATCCAGGTGAATTATACATTGTTTCTTTAGGACAAATTGGACCTTCATTTAGGGATAAGTGGTAATGGATATCTCTAGATTTTTTTTTCATTATCAAAGGAAAAATTACCCAAAATAGTAAAAAAAAGTTTTCAAAATTGTAGCTGTAAACTTCTTGCCGTTACTATGACCCACTACCAAAAAGGAAAAAAAAACTGCCTGAAAAAAACAGAAATAAATTCTCCCTCTCCTGACTCCGGAATATGTGTATATTTATTAGAATCAATAGTGTGCATTTTTCTTTTTTTCTGCTAAATAATAATGACAGTAGGGATGAGCCGAACACCCCCCGGTTCGGTTCGCACCAGAACCTGCAAACGGACCGAAAGTTCGCACGAACGTTAGAACCCCATTGACGTCTATGGGACTCGAACGTTCAAAATCAAAAGTGCTCATTTTAAAGGCTAATTTGCATGGTATTGTCCTAAAAGGGGTTTGGGGACCCGGTTCCTACCCCAGGGGACATGTATCAATGCAAAAAAAACTTTTAAAAACGGCCGTTTTTTCGGGAGCAGTGATTTTAATGATGCTTAAAGTAAAAAAAAAAAAAGTGAAATATTCCTTTAAATATCGTACCTGGGGGGTGTCTATAGTATGCCTGTAAAGTGACGCGTGTTTCCCGTGTTTAGAACAGTCCCTGCACCAAATGTCATTTTTAAAGGAAAAAATCTCATTTAAAACTGCTTGCGGGTTTAATGTAATGTCGGGTCATGGCAATATGGATGAAAATCGGTGAGACAAACGGCATGGGTACCCCCCAGTCCATTACCAGGCCCTTTGGGTCTTGTATGGATATTAAGGGGAACCCCGCACCCAAATTAAAATAAGGAAAGGTGTGGGGCCACCAGGCCCTATATACGGTACTCTGAACAGCAGTATACAGGCGGTGCAAACAAGACAGGGACTGTAGGTTTGTTGTTAAGTAGAATCTCTTTGTAATTTTGAACGGGTACATTTTTAACGTGTTTAGCTCCAGCCAAAAAATCTTTTTTAAGCTTTTTGGAAAACATAGGGAAGGGTTATCACCCCTGTGACATTTGTTTTGCTGTCTTTCCTCCTCTTCAGAAGATTTCACCTCACTTTTTGTCCCAATGAAAAATGTTTTTTGAAAATTTGGGTTTTTTTGTGGAACAAGGATTGGAAAGCATCAGTGGAAAGGAGAAATTTTTTTCCCATATTAACTCTTACAGGAGAGAATTTCCCTTCCTAGGGGTAGATTTCATCTCACTTCCTGTTGTCTCCTTCCGTTTGCAAGTAGGAGTCGTTTGTAAGTTAGATGTTTGAAAGTAGGGTCCTGCCCTATATACTCAGCAGAAATTTGGGCCTTAGGTGTTGCTGTGGCCACAACACTGTAAGCCCTCACAGGGCCCTGCTGTGAAATATTAGATCAAGAATTGTAATTACATGCCCCTGTTGAACAGGAGCTGAAAAATTAGGCCTTAGGCACTGGTGCTGGTGCCACAACACTGCAACCCCTCACAGACACTCTAGTTGGAACGCAGGAACGAGCCCTGCTGCAAAGTATTGCATCAAAAATTGTAATTACACGCCCCTGTTAGACAGGGGCAGAAAAATTGGGCCTTAGGAACTGGTGCTGGTGCCACAACACTGCAACCCCTCACAGACACTCTAGTTGGAACGCAGGAACGAGCCCTGCTGCAAAGTATTGCATCAAAAACTGTAATTACACGCCCCTGTTAGACAGGGGCAGAAAAATTGGGCCTTAGGCACTGGTGCTGGTGCCACAACACTGCAACCCCTCACAGACACTCTAGTTGGAATGCAGGAACTAGCCCTGCTGCAAAGTATTACATCAAAAATTGTAATTACACGCCCCTGTTAAACAGGGGCTGAAAAATTGTGCCTTAGGCACTGGTGGTGGCGCCCAGAACCAAAAATGTTCTTACAAGCTATGAGCGTGATGATTGAGGAGGAAGAGGATAATTACTCAGGGATAGTCACTCAGCATCAGCATAGGCAGTCTTTGAAGGGATCTGAGATTTCAAAAAAAAATATTCGGTTACATCAGCATCAGGTGCTTGGTAGCTGGTGGTGATCCAAGACTGATTCATTTTTATGAAGGTCAGTCGATCGACCGAGTCGGTGGACAGACGCACCCTGTGATCGGTTACCACGCCTCCAGCAGCACTGAATGTGCGTTCCGAAAGAACGCTGGATGCAGGACAGGCCAGTAGCTCAATTGCATACTGTGCAAGCTCTGGCCAGTGATCCATCCTCAAGACCCAGTAACCCAGAGGATTTTCGGTGGGAAAGGTGTCCAAGTCTGATCTTGCCCCTATGTATTCCTGCACCATGTAAAACAGACGCTGACGATGGTTGCTGGAACCGATCATACCTTGGGGCTGCGGACCAAAAAATTGTCTGAACGCATCGGTCAGATGGCCACCTTCTCCACCGCTCCTTCTTTGACTGACCGAAGCCTCAGCAACACGTTGTCCAGAAACAGGCGTTTGTAACCTCCCAGTCTCTGGGAACGCGTTGCACAGACCTTTCTGCAAGGCCTCCCGAAGATGTTTCATCCTCTGCTCCCTCTGCGATGGCAAGATAAGGTCCGCAACCTTACCCTTGTAACGTGGATCAAGGAGGGTTGCCAGCCAGTATTGGTCCTTCTCCTTGATACCACGAATACGAGGATCCTTACGCAGGCTTTGCAGGATCAGGGAGGCCATGCAGCGTAGGTTTGCTGAGGCATTCGGTCCGGAGTCCTCTGGGTCACTAAGGACGACAACGTCCGCAGCCACCTCCTCCCAGCCACGTACAAGTCCATGTGTTTCTTGGGACTGATCCCTTAAAGACTGCTGCTGATGCTGAGTGCAAGGCTCCACCTCCATACTGACACAATCTTCCTCCTCCTCCTCCTCCTCCTCCTCCTCTTCCTGTGTGATCGGCGGGCACGCAGGAACACTGTCTGGATAAAGGGGGCCTTGAGAGCTAAGGAAGTCCTCCTCTTCCTGCCTCTGTTCTGCCTCAAGTGCCCTGTCCATTATTCCACGCAGCGTGTGCTCCAACAGGTGGACAAGGGGGACAGTGTCACTGATGCATGCACTGTCACTGCTCACCATCCTCGTGGCCTCCTCGAATGGTGACAGGACAGTGCATGCATCCCTGATCATGGCCCACTGGCGTGGGGAAAAAAAACCAAGCTCCCCTGACCCTGTCCTGGTGCCATAGTCGCACAGGTACTCATTGATGGCCCTCTGCTGCGTGTGCAGCCGCTGCAGCATGGCCAACGTTGAGTTCCACCTGGTGGGCATGTCACAGATTAGGCGGTTCTTGGGCAGGTTAAACTCCTTTTTGAGGTCCGTCAGCCGAGCACTGGCATTATATGACCGGCGGAAATGCACACAGACTTTCCTGGCCTGCCTCAGGACATCCTGTAAGCCCGGGTACCTGCCCAAGAACCGCTGCACCACCAAGTTAAGGACGTGAGCCAAACAGGGCACATGGGTCATTTGTCCCTGTCGGAGGGCAGAGAGGAGGTTGGTGCCATTGTCACAAACCACCATTCCTGCCTTAAGTTGGCGTGGCGTCAACCACCTCTGAACCTGCCCCTGCAGAGCTGACAGAACCTCTGCCCCAGTGTGGCTCCTGTCCCCCAAGCACGCCAGCTCAAGCACCGCATGGCATCTTTTGGCCTGCGTACTTGTGTAGCCCCTTGAACGACTACGGAGCACCGCTGGTTCCGAGGAAGAGGCCATGGAGGAAGAAGAAGAGGAGGGGGTGGAGGAGAGAGGTGTGTCACAATCATTAGCATTTTGGAGGCGTGGTGGCGGAACAACCTCCAACACTACTGCACCTTGTCCTGCATCCTTCCCAGCTGCCAGCAGAGTCACCCAATGCGCCGTGAAACTTAGGTAACGTCCCTGTCCATGCCTGCTGGACCATGAGTCAGCGGTAATATGCACCTTACCGCTGACCGCCCTGTCCAGCGAGGCATGAACATTGCCTTCCACATGCCGGTAGAGAGCCGGAATCGCCTTCCGTGAGAAAAAGTGGCGTTTGGGTACCTGCCACTGAGGAACCGCACATTCCACAAACTCACGGAAGGGGGCAGAGTCTACCAACTGAAAAGGCAGCAGTTGAAGTTCTAGCAATTTTGCCAAGCTAGCATTCAACCGCTGGGCATGTGGATGGCTGGGAGCAAACTTCTTTCGGCGGTGCAGCAGCTGGGGCAGGGAAATTTGCCTGGTACAATCTGACGTCGGTGTACCAAAAGCAGATTGCCCACAAGTACTTGGCTGTGACACACCTAATTCTACACCTTCATTCCTCTCACTGCAGGTCTCAGAGAGGACTGGAGGTCTAGTGGGGTTGGAAATCTCAGCTGATGAGGAGCAAGGAGAGATCCTCTTTGTTCTTTGGTGTGGGTCTTTTAGATACGCTTGCCAACGAACTGCATGGCAGGTCAACATATGTCTGGTCAAGCATGTGGTACCCAAGCGGGAGATGTTTTGGCCACGTGAGATACGCTTGAGACATATGTTGCAAATAGCAGCGGCGCGATCTGATGCACTCGTCTCAAAAAAGGCCCACACCAAAGAACTTTTTGAATAACGCACAGAGACTGCAGCGCCCTGCACATGTGGAGCTTTGGGGTGTGATGCAGTCAATGTGCTGCCCTTAGGCTGGCCCCTGGAGGGCATCCTGCCTCGTTGGTGATGTGCCGCCTCCTCCTCCTCCTCCTCCTCTCTCCTATCAGGCACCCACGTTGAGTCAGTGACCTCATCATCCCCTCCCTCCTCATCACTGGAGCAAACCTGGCAGTATGCTGCAGCAGGGGGAGCATGACTGCCAGATTGCTATCCTTCTTGGGCACCCCCTCTGTCCGTGCTCATGTTACTGCCTTCATTGAGCTCAGTATCATCATCAGAGCCTTCCAAACGCTGGGCATCCTCCTGGAGCATGTACCCAACACTGTGGTCAAGCAGTTCGAGGGACTCCTCAGGAGGACATGGTGGAGCTAGGGAAGGAGTCACTGATGACATTGAGCCGAGGGAAGAGGCCACTGCTTTGCCAGACAAAGCACCCTGGGCATGGGTGAGAGAGGATGAGGAGGATGAGGATGGCTTGGTCATCCACTCGACCAAGTCTTCCGCATGTTGCGGCTCAACACGGCCAGCTGCCGAAAAAAAGGCCAAGCGTGTCCCATGGCCACGTGCTGATGAGGATGCACCGTCTCCATGACCAGCACTAGACACAGAGCCTGCTTGCCCTCTCTTATTGGCTTGTGACTGTCTGCCTCTCCTTCTTGGCCTTCCAGACATACTAATGGCCTGTAGCTGCACTAAGCTGGGATATATATATATATATATGTACTGATACTGAAGCTAGCAAAATCAACTGCTTGCCTGTAGTATGAGAACACCACCAACCTTCTACAGGTAGCTTTAGCTTAACACTGTGAGGTGGACGCACCCCACTAACTTGTAGGTTTAGCTGAACACTGTGAGCAGGACGCACTGCACTAACTGTAAATAGTCTAGCTGCCTGACCGTGGTACTAATAGGATCAAAAGAACACCAGTAATTTTCTTCAGGTAGCTTTATATACTGTAACAAGACAAGCCTGCCTGTCAGTAGGAAGATAACAGGAACGGATCTAGCTGAACACTGTGAGCAGGACGCACTGTACTAAATGTAAATAGTCTAGCTGCCTGACCGTGGTACTAATAGGATCAAAAGAACACCAGTAATTTTCTTTAGGTAGCTGTTAATACTGTAACAAGACAAGCCTGCCTGTCAGTAGGAAGATAACAGGAACAGATCTAGCTGAACACTGTGAGCAGGACGCACTGTACTAAATGTAAATAGTCTAGCTGCCTGACCGTGGTACTAATAGGATCAAAAGAACACCAGTAATTTTCTTTAGGTAGCTGTTAATACTGTAACAAGACAAGCCTGCCTGTCAGTAGGAAGATAACAGGAACGGATCTAGCTGAACACTGTGAGCAGGACGCACTGTACTAAATGTAAATAGTCTAGCTGCCTGACCGTGGTACTAATAGGATCAAAAGAACACCAGTAATTTTCTTTAGGTAGCTGTTAATACTGTAACTAGACAAGCCTGCCTGTCAGTAGGAAGATAACAGGAATGGATCTAGCTGAACACTGTGAGCAGGACGCACTGTACTAAATGTAAATAGTCTAGCTGCCTGACCGTGGTACTAATAGGATCAAAAGAACACCAGTAATTTTCTTTAGGTAGCTGTTAATACTGTAACAAGACAAGCCTGCCGGTCAGTAGGAAGATAACAGGAACGGATCTAGCTGAACACTGTGAGCAGGACGCACTGTACTAAATGTAAATAGTCTAGCTGCCTGACCGTGGTACTAATAGGAGCAAAAGAACACCAGTAATTTTCTTTAGGTAGCTGTTAATACTGTAACAAGACAAGCCTGCCTGTCAGTAGGAAGATAACAGGAACGGATCTAGCTGAACACTGTGAGCAGGACGCACTGTACTAAATGTAAATAGTCTAGCTGCCTGACCGTGGTACTAATAGGATCAAAAGAACACCAGTAATTTTCTTTAGGTAGCTGTTAATACTGTAAAAAGACAAGCCTGCCTGTCAGTAGGAAGATAACAGGAACGGATCTAGCTGAACACTGTGAGCAGGACGCACTGTACTAAATGTAAATAGTCTAGCTGCCTGACCGTGGTACTAATAGGATCAAAAGAACACCAGTAATTTTCTTTAGGTAGCTGTTAATACTGTAACAAGACAAGCCTGCCTGTCAGTAGGAAGATAACAGGAACGGATCTAGCTGAACACTGTGAGCAGGACGCACTGCACTAAATGTAAATTGTCTAGCTGCCTGACCGTGGTACTAATAGGATCAAAAGAACACCAGTAATTTTCTTTAGGTAGCTGTTAATACTGTAACAAGACAAGCCTGCCTGTCAGTAGGAAGATAACAGGAACGGATCTAGCTGAACACTGTGAGCAGGACGCACTGCACTAAATGTAAATAGTCTAGCAGATAACAGGAATGGATCTAGCTAAACTGAATACAGTGTATATATATATATATGCAACACCTGGGATGCATATATATACACAATACACTGTAAGTGCAGCTAACTGACTGACTGTTCTGCCTAATCTATCTAACTCAAATCAAATGACACTGTCTCTCTCTCTGTCTATCTCTTTCAACGCCGGAACACACACTACACAGGGCCGCCGTGCAGGCGGCCTTATATAGTGTGGGGCGTGTACTAAATCCCCTGAGCCATAATTGGCCAAAGCCTCCTTGGCTTTGGCCAATTACGGCTCTCTGTTCAGGCGGCGCTGTGATTGGCCAAGCATGCGGGTCATAGTGCATGCTTGGCCAATCATCAGCAAGCAATGCACTGCGATGCCGCAGTGAATTATGGGCCGTGACGCGCCACACGAATTTGGCGCGAACGGCCCATATCGTCCGCAATTCGGCGAACGACCGAACAGCCGATGTTCGAGTCGAACATGGGTTCGACACGAACACGAAGCTCATCCCTAAATGACAGTGGTCCTGACCTTTAATTGTGACCCTTGACCCTGACACTTTCCTAGATCATGCCCTGGTCTAAAAAATGTTATCCTTATTTTATGAAAAACATTTTACACACAGACTTTTCTTTTTTATATTCTTCTCCTCTGACTAGGAGAAAAGATACAATATTGTCCTCCATTCAGAGGCAGAAGAGAGTACAGGGGCAGTCACTATGATAGCCAATCATAGACTGTCACAGCAATCATGAGTTCGACAGCCAGTCCTCCTGTGTCTCGATCATTAGTTTAAAAACCAGCAGCTGTCGTTGACAGCTCATTTTCTCTGCTAGGAGTGCTCAGGGGAAATGTGCTTGCAGCACAAATGCCAAATGCATGTATGCGGCCCATTTCCACAAGTAGGGCTGCGTTCATACTGTAAGGGGTAACCGACTGTTTATGTCTAGAGCAAGGGTCTCCAAACTTTTCAAACAAAGGGCCAATTTACTGTCCTTGAGTCTTTAGGGGGACCGGACTGTGGCCAGCGGGAATAGAACATTTTTCTGTCGTCAGTGGGAGTAAGCAGTGCCCCATCTTTGGTATTAGGGAGAGGAATAGTGCCCCATTGTTGGTGTCAGTGGGGAGGAATTGTGCCCCATTTTTGGTGTCAGTGGGGAGGAATGGTGCCCCATTGTTGATGTCAGTGGCAGGAATTATGCATAGTTGTCAACATTCAGAAAAAATGAATAGGGACGCTTTTGCTGTAGGAAAGAATGTGGTGCGTAGTGGCAAAAAATGGACATGGTTTAAATTAGAGAAGGGAGAGAGGGAAGAGAGGGAAGATAGGGTAGAGCGGGTAGAGAGGGAAGAGAGGGAAGAGAGAGAGGAGAGAGTAGAGAGGGTAGAGAGGGAAGAGAGGGAGGAGAGGGTAGAGAGGGAAGAGAGGGTAGAGAGGGAAGAGAGGGTACAGAGGGAAGAGAGGGAAGAGAAGGAGGAGAGAGAGGAGAGGGTAGAGAGTGTAGAGTGGGAAGAGAAGGAATAGAGGGTAGAGAGGGTAGAGAGGGAAGAGAGAGAAGAGAAGGAGGAGAGGGAAAAGATGGAGGAGAGGGTAAAGAGGGAGGAGAGGGAAGAGAGGGAGGAGAGGGTAGAGAGAGAAGAGAAGGAAGAGAGGGTAGAGAGGGAAGAGAGGGTAGAGAGGGAAAAGAGGGAAGAGAGGGAGGAGAGAGAGGAGAGGGAAGAAAGGGAAGAGAAGGAATAGAGGGTAGAGAGAGTAGAGAGGGTAGAGAGGGAAGAGAGGGAAGAGAGAGAGGAGAGAGTAGAGAGGGAAGAGAGGGAGGAGAGGGTGGAGAGGGAAGAGAGGGTAGAGAGGGAAGAGAAGGAGGAGAGAGAGGAGAGGGTAGAGAGGGAAGAGAAGGAATAGAGGGTAGAGAGGGTAGAGAGAGAAGAGAGAGAAGAGAAGGAGGAGAGGGAAGAGATGGAGTAGAGGGTAAAGAGGGAGGAGAGGGTAGAGAGGGAAGAGAGGGTAGAGAGAGAAGAGAAGGAAGAGAGGGTAGAGAGGGAAGAGAGGGTAGAGAGGGAAGAGAGGGAAGAGAGGGTAGAGAGGGAAGAGAAGGAAGAGAGGGTAGAGAGGGTAGAGAGGGAAGAGAGGGTAGAGAGAGAGGAGAGGGTAGAGAGGGTAGAGAGGGAAGAGAGGGTAGAGAGAGAGGAGAGGGTAGAGAGGGAAGAGAGGGAAGAGAGGGAGGAGAGAGAGGAGAGGGAAGAGAGGGAAGAGAGGGTAGAGAGGGAAGAGAGAGAGGAGAGGGTAGAGAGGGAAGAGAAGGAAGAGAGGGAGGACAGGGAAGAAATGGAGGAGAGGGTAAAGAGGGAAGAGAGGGAGGAGAGGGTAAAGAGGGAGGAGAGGGTAGAGAGGGAGGAGAGGGTAGAGAGGGTAGAGAGAGAAGAGAAGGAAGAGAGGGTAGAGAGGGAAGAGAGGGTAGAGAGGGAAGAGAGGGAAAAGGGGGAAGAGAGGGAAAAGGGGGAAGAGAGGGAAGAGAGGGAGGAGAGAGAAGAGAGGGTAGAGAGGGAAGAGAGGGAAGAGAAGGAGGACAGGGAATAAATGGAGGAGAGGGAAGAGAGGGAGGAGAGGGTAGAAAGGGAAGAGAAGGAAGAGAGGGAAGAGATGGAGGAGAGGGTAAAGAGGGTAGAGAGAGAAGAGAAGGAAGAGAGGGAAGAGAGGGTAGAGAGGGAGGAGAGGGTAAAGAGGGAGGAGAGGGTAGAGAGGGAGGAGAGGGTAGAGAGGGTAGAGAGAGAAGAGAAGGAAGAGAGGGTAGAGAGGGAAGAGAGGGTAGAGAGGGTAGAGAGGGAAGAGAGGGAAAAGGGGGAAGAGAGGGAAGAGAGGGTAGAGAGGGAAGAGAAGGAAGAGAGGGTAGAGAGGGAAGAGAGGGAGGAGAGAGAAGAGAGGGTAGAGAGGGAAGAGAGGGTAGAGAGGTAAGAGAAGGAAGAGAGGGTAGAGAGGGAAGAGAGGGTAGCGAGGGAAGAGAGGGAAGAGAGGGTAGAGAGGGTAGAGAGGGAAGAGAGGGTAGAGAGGGTAGAGAGGGTAGAGAGGGAAGAGAGAGAGAGGAGAGGGTAGAGAGGGAAGAGAGGGAAGAGAAGGAGGAGAGGGAAGAGATGGAGGAGAGGGTAAAGAGGGAAGAGAGGGAGGAGAGGGTAGAGAGGGAAGAGAAGGAAGAGAGGGAAGAGATGGAGGAGAGGGTAAAGAGGTTAGAGAGAGAAGAGAAGGAAGAGAGGGTAGAGAGGGAAGAGAGGGTAGAGAGGAAAGAGTGGGAAGAGAGGGTAGAGAGGGAAGAGAGGGAGGAGAGGGAAGAGAGGGTAGAGAGGGAAGAGAAGGAAGAGAGGGTGGAGAGGGTAGAGAGAGAAGAGAAGGAAGAGAGGGTAGAGAGGGAAGAGAGGGTAGAGAGGTAAGAGAAGGTAGAGAGGGTACAGAGGGAAGAGAGGGTAGCGAGGGAAGAGAGGGAAGAGAGGGTAGAGAGGGAAGAGAGGGTAGAGAGGGAAGAGAGAGAGGAGAGGGTAGAGAGGGAAGAGAGGGAGGAGAGAGAAGAGAGGGTAGAGAGGGTAGAGAGGGAAGAGAAAGAGGAGAGGGTAGAGAGGGAAGAGAGGGAAGAGAAGGAGGAGAGGGAAGAGATGGAGGAGAGGGTAAAGAGGGAAGAGAGGGAGGAGAGGGAAGAGAGGGGTTAGAGGGTAGAGAGGGAAGAGAAGGAAGCGAGGGAAGAGATGGAGGAGAGGGTAAAGAGGGAAGTGAGGGAGGAGAGGGAAGAGAGGGTAGAGAGGGAAGAGAGAGAGGAGAGGGTAGAGAGGGAAGAGAATGAGGAGAGGGAAGAGAGGGAGGAGAGGGAAGAGAGGGTAGAGAGGGAGAAAGAGATAGGGAGGGAAGGGGAGAGAAGGAAGGAAAGAAAGAGGGATGGAGAGACGGTAGGCCCAGATTCGACACCACAATAAAAATGTGTATTCCAGAAAGTTTACCAATCAGCAGATAAAGCTACTCCAAACAGCATCCCCCAGGCAGATCCCATCAAACAGATGCATGAAATGGTCAGAGAGTGTGAGGACATAGTACAGGAGACTGTCAAAGAGAGTGAGGACATAGTACGGGAGATGGTCGAGGACATAGTACGGGAGATGGTCGAGGACATAGTACGGGAGGTGGTCAGAGAGAGTGAGGACGTAGTACAGGAGACTGTCAGAGAGGGTGGGGATATGTTACAGGAGACTGTCAGGGAGGGTGAGAACATGTTACAGGAGACTGTCAAAGAGGGTGAGTACATAGTACAGGAGATAAGAACCAAAGTGTCAGAATAAGAGCTAGGCAGTTAGTATTTTTCGATCATGGCAAGCTATTATCAGCCCCAGTATTTCTTCTGTGACAGATTTACTTTAAATCGGATCTTCGCTGCATCTGAGCACCACAAACTAAAAATACTATTTAATTCATTTTTTAATATTCAAAGCAAATTCCCCCATCTATCCATGTCGCCATGCTCTTTTTTGTTGAGAAACCGCTTTGAAAAACACCCCCCTAGCATTTTTGGCTGTGGTCATCTTGGGAAGGAGGAATAGGATTCATGTAGCTTTTTATTTCCTGGAATCCATCTGCCCCTTTCTTAGGCATGCATGCAGGAGTTTGTGCTTTGCTGAGAAAAGCCCTCCTGAAGACTCCTGGGATGTATGTCATTTTCCTAGGAAAGAAACCAGGAAATAACTGAAGTAATTAAACAAAGTTAAAAACAAGTAAATATGACACACCTTCCTATCTATTTACTAATGGTAGCAGCATGAGGATTAAAAACAATTTGTGTTAATTGGGGGAATGAAGTCAAAGGTGAAAGGACACACAACTAATTTTGGCTGCCTGGTTTAGATTGTTTTTTGTTTTTTTTCCCCTCTTCTGTTTTGTTTTTGTTTTTGTTTTACATTTTTTGATTAGTTTTGATTTTTAACACTATAAAAGAATCTCAACACGTCACAAAATAATATAACATGGACAGTATTTGTAAGCATATTTGGTTTGCACAAAAGTTATAGCGTCTACAAAATAGGGGATAGTGTTATGGCATTTTTAGTATTAATTTTTTTTTTATTAATAATAATAATAATAATAATAATGGCGGAGATCTGAGATTTTTATCGGGACTGCGACATTATGGCAGACACATCGGACACTTTTGACACTATTTTGGGACCACTGTCATTTACAGGCACTAATTACTGTGTAAATGACACTGGCAGGGAAGGGGTTAACCACTAGCGGGCGATGAAGGGGTAAGTGTGCCCTAGGGAGTGATTTTAACTGTGGGGGGGATGGGCTTCAACTCACATGACAGCGATCACTGCTTCCAATGACAGGGAGCAGTGGATCTCTGTCATGACACAAGGCAGAACGGGGAAATGCCTTGTTTACATAGGCACTTCCCTGTTCTGCGGCTCCGTGACACGATCGCCGGGAGACCGGCGGACATTAGCGTGCAGCGGTCGGCAAGTGGTTAATGAGCGTCATTATTCCTTTGACACTTTCCTTTCTGTATGGCACTCTTCTATGCATTTCAGTTGTGAGTTAATAATCTCTCTTTGTAAAGGCAACAGTACTGTAATGTTTTACATTCACAGTCATTGCCTGGGAGAACATATTTGCTGTTACATGATCAGAGATCAGTTGACAGATAACAACTGTACATTTATCTTCTCAATCAGCACATCACCCATAGTTATTACCTCTTGTATCTCGTGACCTTCCCTATTAGATTGTAAGCTCTAAGGAGCAGGGCCCTCTGATTCCTACTGTATTAAAGTGTATTGTATTTGTACTGTCTACCCTCAAGTTGTAAAGCGCTATATAAACAGTTGGTGCTATATAAATCCTGTATAATAATAATAATAAGATCTCCTCGGCGGTGATAAGGGTGCTCACAGACATTCATACGGTGTATCTTAATCCGTAATTCCTCCACCATCTAGCCAAACCGCTCACCTCAATCACTGGACCCCTAAGTTAACTGATGGGTCAAACAGGCATTCACCACTTGAAGTGGTCACAGATGGAAGCTTGAATAAACAGATGAAGGGGGAGATGGGCGGAGCCTAGCGGAGCAGACATGCATTGTTAGAGCTCTGCACCGCTGAGGAGAGAAGAGAAGGACAAAGCGGAGCCTGCAGGCTCAAAAGGTATCCATTTGAACCTTTTTGCCCCAGGGAACAAACTGTGAAAGTTTGGGCAGGAAATATGGTACTGGGAGGAAACCGTGGCAGAAATAAAAATCACCTCACAAAGAGCTCACAGGCACTCACTGCAACTAAAGCAGCTCCAGTCACCTCACAAGATACAGCATCAGGGCGCTCTCACAGACAGAAAATGGCACAGCAAGACTCTCCATTTGAGTCAGATACAGAACAAATCCTCTCACAAACTTCTCCACAAGCCTCCTCAGCATCCCCAGTAATATTATTACAATTTGAAAAGATGCTTCATAAGGCTTTAAAACAAACCTCAGACCAAATAACAAAAAGCCTAACCAAAGAAATAAGAGAGCTGGGAAACCGCACCGCAGCCTTAGAAATAAAAATGGATGAAATTGAAATTACAACCCAAGTAAATATAACAGAATTGGAACAATTAAAAGAAGAGAATTTAATACTTCAAACTAAGCTCGAAGATTACGAAAATAGAGCCAGACGTTCAAACTTGCGCATAAGGGGAATACCTGAAACTGTGACAGACCTGCAATCTACTATTACTGCTCTATTACAAGAACTAAAGCCAGATATCCCTATTGAACGTTTAGAACTGGACAGAGTACACAGAGCCCTCACAGCCAAAAAGAAAGATGGACCCCCACGTGATATAATCACAAAATTTCATTATTACAGAACGAAAGAACAAATACTAATTGCTGCAAGAGAAAAAAAGGAACTTAATTTTCAAGGACACAATTATCAAATTTTTGCTGACCTATCCTAACTTACTATTACTAAAAGACGATCCATGAAACCCCAACTAATGGAACTGCAACGCCACAACATTATGTATCAATGGGGCTTCCCCTTTTCAGTCAGATTTAACTACCAAGGTACAATTTACAGAAGCAGATCAGCAGATGAACTACAACAAACCCTTTTAAAATTAAATCTGACAGAACCCACAAGCAGCAACTCTCCCACACGCAGAAGAATGGCATCATCTTCACCTTCAGACAGCACCCAGAAAATTTCAGAACAAAATGGGAATCATCATTCTCACAAAAGAGGCCGTTATGCCACATTATCCATGGACCAAGAAGATTCAATGGACTGACATCCTAATTCCTGATATCTCTTCATTTATTATACTAAGAGATGGTTCTCTATAAAAAAAACCTGTATTTATAACTGAATGTAACTGCATTCTGATAGTCACACACTGTGTGGGATCATGTTACATTCCAGTTATATTTCTTATTACTTCTGATTCATATAGCCTTAGAATATATAAGTGAAATAAGGAAATTCTTGTTCAGTTATATATTATCAGGTAATAACAATAGATTTATTACTTTTTAGGACAAATATGTTCAATAATCCAGAAGTAATGGAAGCTTTTTCTTTCTTTTCTTAAAACAAATATATTATTACCTAACTAGTTCCTAGAATTATGTTTTTGTTTATTCTAATCTGAAGCAATACAACCTCAATTTTATGAGTTAACATATCTAAACAGTTACATATGAATAAAATATGTAATTGTTTACTCTAAAAGGGATAAAATCCCAAAATAATTCAAACTATCTTCATCAATACCAAAGTTATTAACAGTACCTTTCTAACTGAATTATTTAGCCTAGGGCAAGACTAACCATATACAACCACCCTGGAATAAATAATTTCAACAAAAACTATATTCTGCACTCCAATTAATGAAACATCATTTTGATGTCTTTTGACATAGCACTTCTCTCCTGTAAGCGGAAGATCCGTGTACCCCCATTAGCCCTCCTCATTCTCCCAACCATATTATGTGGGAGTGTGACGAAGGCACTTATTCCCCTGAGAGAGATATTTAATCTCTTTCACGGGTAAATTGTGATTACTTGCAAAAAATAATTTATACAATGTATCATCTAATCTCATATGTTTTTTGTTTACTCTTTACTCCAGAATTCACTGGTTTCTTTTCTATCTCTTCATCTCTTCAGTCCACACAGGTTGATCTGCGCAGTCAGCTCTGCATAACAAAAAGTAAGTCAAAACTATTTGATCTGTTGCCATGGCACCACTGAATATACTTTCCCTGAATGTTCAGGGAATAAATGTCCCTCAAAAAAGGACCAAAGCCTTCCGTACTTTTCATAACAAGAAGGCTCACATTGTATGCCTCCAAGAAACACACTTCACCAAAGATTCTACTCCAAAATATATTTCTCCTTTTTATCAACAAATTTACACGGCTTCTGCCTGTACCAAACAAAGGGGTACTCTAATTGCATTTCACCGATCCACACCATTCACCTTATCATCAGAAATTAAAGACCCAGAAGGTAGATACCTGATACTCATGGGTTATATAATGGATACAGCAATCACGGTGATTTCCTACTACGCTCCTAACAAACAACCTACACCATTCCTCTCACATATATTACAAGTGATTAATACACACAAAATAGGAACAGTGATAATGTGTGGGGAATCGAACCAGGTCCTCCTCCCATTTCTAGATAAATCACCTTTTACACCATCCAAAATAACCTCTAGATTACCTTTTTCTCAACTTCTTTCCAAATACAATCTGGTAGATTCGTGGAGAGAAAGTAACCCAATGAAAAAGAAATTCACTTATTTCTCGCACCCTCATCAAACCTTCACCAGAATAGATCATATTTTTCTAACAATAGGAATGATACCAGAAATTATTGCATCAGATATAATTCCGATTCCGTGGTCTGACCATAATGCAGTATACACTATTATAGCCTCAGCCATACCAAAAGCGCATGACCCAACGTGGTACTTACCGGACATAATGCTCAAACACCCACTACATCAGATGGCCATTGAACAAGCTTTAAAGGAATACATATCAATTAATAATACAACAGACATCTCCCCAATAACACTGTGGTAAGCTCATAAGCCTGTCTTGCGTGGTACAATACAAAGACAAATGGCACTATTTAAACGGGAACGCAAAAATCTAGCAAAAAAACTAGAACTCAATTTTAATGCAGTCTACATATCATTTCAAGATAATCCATCTCAGAGTACAAAATCTCATCTGGAAAAATCTAGATTGGAATACGATCTATTTCTCACTGAGTCAGTTGATAAATCCCTCAAACGCTCCAAACACAATTTCTACATGAATACAAACAAACCAGGTACATATTTGGCTCGGGCATTAAATTCAACTAACAAATCTTTCAAACCAATACGTTTGAAATTATCAAAAAATGTTTATACTTGTAATCCAGTTAAAATAGTCCATAAATTTCACTCACATCTCGCAACTTTATACAAGACAAACAATGAATTTAATCCTACAGAGGCTGAATCCTTCTTCTCAAAAATAACCTTACTTGAGTTATCTCAGAATCAAAAAAGCAGTTTGGATGAGCCTATAACTATAGATGAAGTTGCTAACGCCATAAAAGACCTAAAACTTAACAAAAGACCAGGCCCAGACGGCTACTCGGCTTTATACTATAAAACATTCTCAGAAATACTCTCTCCCATTCTCACTGAAACTTTTAACAAACTTCTAGGTGGACATTCTTTTCGGCAAGAAACACTAATGGCAATTGTTTGTATGATCCCAAAACCCCTTTCTGATGATACTTCCTGTGTGAATTATCGGCCTATCTCTCTGTTAAACCTCAATATTAAATTATTAGCAAAAATAATAGCAAAACGCCTCAATAGCATTATAGGAAAATTAATACATAGAGATCAAGTAGGCTTCATGCCAAATAGACAGGCAGGCGATAATATACGCAGGGCAGTGTTATTGGCACATATTGCTAAAAAACGAAAAATCCCTTTATGTTTTCTATCTCTCGATATTAAGAGGGCATTTGACACAGTATCCTGGCAATATATGCAATATTCATTACAAAAATGGGGTTTTGGACCCCACTTTTTAACATGGATCAAAGCATTATATAATAAACCCAAAGCCTATATAAAATATGCTGGATACAAATCTGATGCCTTTAATATCGAAAGAGGTACCCGACAGGGTTGCCCATTATCTCCCTTATTATTTGCCCTTATACTCGAACCCATGGCCCAATACATCAGAACAAACCAAACTATAACTGGCATTGAAGTAGGAGGTATTACACACAAATTATGTATATTTGCAGACGATATATTACTTTTTCTATCATCACCACAGGTCTCTGGTCCTAACTTAATACCAGCTCTTGATGGATTTTAATCCTAAGAAATGCCTAGTGCTTAATATTTCACTCACAAACATGGAATTGATCCCGGCTAGGGCTGCACTCCCATTCACATGGGCAGAAAAATCAATCCCATATCTTGGAATTCATTTAACAGCATCTCATTCTGACTTATTCTCAACCAATTATCCTCCTGTATTAAGACAGATCACAAATCTAATAAAACAATGGTCGCAACTTCCTTTATCCTGGATAGGGAAGATTAATGCAATCAAAATGACTATTCTACCCAAATTGCTTTATCTATTCAGAGTCCTCCCTATTCCAATTCCTTCCTATTTTTTGAGAATAGTACAAAAAAGAGCAACTTCGTTTATATGGGGCTCTTCTAAACCACGTATACCTATACACACACTACATCTTCCCAAAAATAAAGGAGGCCTGGGATACCCTAATTTTACTAACTACTACAGAGCAGCACATTTGGCCAGTCTGTCCAAATACCATGCAAAACAGGAAATCCCATTATGGGTATTTATAGAGGCTTCAGAAAATGACCCTCTATTAATATCAAATTTATTATGGCTTGATCCTAAAGACCGCTTTAAAATTCATAATCCCATAACTAAACACTTCTTATCTCTCTGGGATAAACTAAAAACCAAATATCAGTTACAATCTCCACACAATCCTCTCCTTTCTTTTATCAGAAATCCGGCCTTTTATCCGGCATGGATCTACCCAAATTCTTTTAAAGCTTGGACAACATCAGGCATTCAGACACTAAATGACTTCATAGCATCTAAATCATTCCTTTCATTCCCATCGCTTAGAGAAAAATATGATCTACCAAACTCTGAGATATTTAGATATCTCCAAATCAAAAATTTCTATATACCATTCCTAAAGGGGGATACACCATTATCCCAATTATCCATTTTTGAATCAATCTGTACAAAAGATCCATTTGCTAAAGGTACAATTTCATCACTTTATAATCAATTATATGGAGTAGCAAATCTTAATAGACCCTCTTACGTTCAGAGGTGGGAGGAGGACCTGGGACGAACTTTAGAAGACACGGACTGGTCTAACATATGGCTCACATCTAAGTAATCTTCACCCAACATCTTAGCACTGGAGACAAATTATAAAGTCCTAACTCGCTGGTACCTTGTACCCGCTAGAGTGGAAAAATATTCACCTAATACTTCAGCTCTTTGTTTTCGAGGATGCCCAGAAATAGGCACACATTTACACATATGGTGGACGTGCCCAGTAATCCAAACCTTCTGGAAGGAAGTCTTCGTGATTGCATCTAAAATATTTAAAAAAATAATACAACCAGATCCATATTTAACTTTACTTAATCTAAAACCGGAATGGTTAACACTCTCTCAATTCAAACTTATGATCCAACTAATAACGGCTGCAAAACAAACAGTGGCCAAGGCATGGAAATCTCCTACATTGGTACTAGCAGAAACAATTCACAGAATGAATAATACAATGTCCCATGCTAAGATGGTAGCCATCGATCAAAATCAAATTCCAAAATTTGAAAAACTTTGGCATCCTTGGATAAAACAACAGTTCCTGTCAAACTTCAATGACTCTGTCCTGTTGCCATGGTAACAGATTAAATGACTTACAGAGACACCCATTCTAAGGCTTCAAAGAGAACTAAAAAGAATAATAATCTGACGAGCGGGACAACCTTGTGGACCATACCTCTACCTTTCAACCCTTTTTCTTCTTTCTCTTTCCTTTTCTCCACCTTACGATTAAAGCTCATTATCAGAATTTATTTGACCTATATACACTCTACTTGTAAACAATATGTATAGTAGGTATAAATCATTTAAATACCTACAAAAGTAACTAAGGAAATTATATATATCTTTAATTTAGGTTTACGTGAACCCAATGTTTAATATTTGAAATTTCATGATATTTACCTATATAAACCCTACTGTAAAACAATGAGCTTACTTTATAGATCCTTGTAAACTTACTTTATGTATCTTTATAATATTGTATACTCAATAAACTTCTTTTGACAAGGAATAAACAGATGAATAGGATACAATGTCCAACCACTTTAAACAACCGCACCTTGTCACTCTTAATTTCCAACCGTTGTACCATAAAAAAAACAATAAAAAGTATTTAGTGCACACTGTGTAGCTAAAAATACTTTGTTTATTCATAAAAGACAGGTACTCACATAAATAGCAATGCGGGAGAACTTTATTCAAGCTTCCATCTGTGACCACTTCAAGTGGTGAATGCCTGTTTGACCCATCTGTTAGCTCAGGGGTCCAGTGATTGAGGTGAGCGGTTTGGCTAGCTGGTGGAGGAATCACGGATGAGGATACACCATATGAATGTCTGTGAGCACCCTTATCACCGCCGAGGAGATCTTATCTGTCAACTTTCATATTCATTTTTCCTTTACCAAAAGGGACTTTCAATATTTTATGCTATGAGCAACTTGTTTGATTGTTTTTTTAACGTATCACTAACGCTGCACTGTTATTTACTCATATATGCAAAGGATTTTTATATATTGACCTTTAGTGTACAGCTGCTTCCATTTTGTTAGTTTACATATATCGTCTTGCACTGACTGAACTCCCACATTTTACATTGTATATGGAATATAAATGATTTATATAGAAAGATTAACATCTGCAAAATCATCGATTGGGTGAGCTTAATTTTTGATCTGATCTTCTTTTTGGCTTTTCAGAGAAGTCACTGTGGGAGAGATTTAGTAAAACTGGTAACTCAGAATCTGGTGCAGCTGTGTATGGGGTAACCATTAAGCTTCTGACCTCGGCTTGTTCAATCAAGCTTTGGCAATAAGGCCCGGTTCACACTGGTGTGCATACTCTCCAAATTTGGGAGCACATGTCACATAACGTCCTAATTGGTCCGACCTGTCAGTCCCCCTTTGAAAAAGGTTCCTGTGCTACTTTGGTCCGATTTCAGCCAATTGCTTTGAATGTAAGTCGCATCCAAGTCAGATCATCTTAACTGATCCGACTTGTGGCATGCAACTTGTGCTCTGAGGATCTTTAATCCCATGGCAAAAAAAAGATGTGGGGATCCCCCCAAAATCAATATCGGACCCCTATCGGAGCATGCAGCCTGGCAGGCCAGAAAAAGGGGGGGGAACAAGCGAGCTTTGCGGCCCCCTACCCCAAAGCACCTTCTCACCATGTTGATGGGGACAAGGGCCTCTTCCCCATAACCCTGGGCGGTGTCTGCGGGTGGGGGGCTTATCGAAAATCTGAAAGGTATCTAACAAGGCCCCCCCCCATGTGAATGAGTATGGGGTACTCAATCACCCAAAAAAAGTGTCAAAAATAAATAAAAACATTACACAGGTTTTTGACAAAGCCCTTCTTAAAAAATGAAGAATGTCCCCATCACAGCTCCGTGTTTTCTTCCTCCGGTCTTCTCCCTCTGGTTCATCTCTCTCCGCTGAGATCTAATTCCTCTGCTTCTTCTGCTGGTTCTTCTCCTGCTGTTGTGTCGGCTCCCGCTGTCTGACATTTCTTATATAGCCATGGGGCATGACAATCCGGTGACGTCACCGCCTGGAGCATGAAGGAGCAGTGGTGTCACAAGGGACGGGGTCTCCTGATGATGTCACTGGATGGCCACACCCCATGGCTATATAAGAAATGGCAGACAGCAGGCGCCGACAACAGCAGGAGCTAGCGATGGGAGAAGAACCAGAGTAGAAGACATCAGCGGAGGGAGAAGACACGGAGCTACGACAGGGGACATTCTTCATTTTTAATAAAGGGCTTTTGTTAAAAACCTGTGTACTGTGTTTATTTATTTTTGACACTTTTTTGGGTGAATGAGTAGGGGTACAATGTACCTCATGCTCATTCACATGGGGGGGAGGGTTGGCCGGGAATCTGATAAGCCCCCTCGCTCACAGACACCCACAGCCACCGCCCAGAGTTGTGGGGAAGAGGCCCCCTGCCCCAAAGCACCCACGCCTCTATGTTGAGGTCCTGAGGCCTGGTATGGCCCAGAGGGTGGGGGGCTCGCTCAACCCCCCCCCCCCCCACACACTCTTTGCTGGCCTTCCATGCATGCTCGAATAAGGGTCTGGTATAGATGTTTTTTGTTTTGTTTTTTTGTCTTGGGTGATTCCCTTAAAATGTTGTTTATTGTCGGATCAAAGTCGGATCCCGTTCATTGAAGTCGGACATGAAGTCGTAGGGCAAAGTCAGATTGGAAGTTGTCTGACTTCCATATCGGAGCAGTTTGAAGCCGGCCTAAAACCTGAAAGCTGATTGGTTTCTTTGCAAAATTGAGCCTAATTTTGCACTCTCCAGCTTTTGTAAATAAGCTCGTGTCTGTGATGAGCGGGTGACGTTTGTCTCATAGGGCAGGCAAGTTTTGTGACATACAAGGCGGTCTGTGTTACAGTGATACAGGAATGTTCATGATATTGTTGGGATTGTCTTCCTGTTCTCCAGGTGTTGAGATGAGATATGACCTGTACAGTCCTCGGATGCATGAAATCCAAGTCCTGAAACTGGAGAAGAGACTGGACAGCAACCTGATGTATCTGCGGGACGCACTCCCTGAATACAGCAAGTTTGATGTGGACATGAAGCCGGTCATGTTACTGGGCCCTGAAGTTCCTGTCAACCCAGTGAGTGGGGAAGTTGTATGTGAATTGTAGTGCTGTATACTACACATAAGCCAAGCCCTTCTCCAAGGCTTACACTATACTATCTGATTGTACAATCTCCTTTAGATCTACTATCAAATATGTAGTTTAAGGACCTACCAAATCTGATAATAATTGAATATATTGTGTAGGCTTGTCCTCATATTATTTCGTTTTGGTAATTCTAAAGGAGATTGTACAGTATCTGTGTGTGTGTGTGTGTGTGTGTATGTATATATATATATATATATATATATATATATATACAAACACACTCCCTATATTGTCAAAAGTATTGAGACGCTTGCCTATACATGAACTTTAATATTGAGTTGGCCCACCCTTTGCAGCTATAACAGCTTCAATTCCTCTGGGAAGACTGTCCACAAGCTTTAGGAGTGTGTCTTGACTGGCCTGCACAGAGTCCTGACCTCAACCCTATAGAACACCTTTGGGATGAATTAGAGCAGGGACTGCGAGCCAGGCCTTCTCGTCCACATCAGTGCCTGACTTTACAAATGTGCTTCTGGAAGAATGGCCACATATTCCCATAGACACACTCCTAAACCTTGTGGGCAACCTTCCCAGAAGAGTTGAAGCTGTTATAGCTGCAAAGGGTGGGCCAACTCAATATTGAACCCTACGGACTAAGACTGGGATGCCATTAAAGTTCATGTGTGTGTAAAGGAAGGCATCCCAATACTCTTGGTAATATTGTGTTTGTATATACACAATATATGTATGCAATATATAGTAGAAACAATATATTTATGTTGTCTTTTCGACTAGCTGAGCGCAACAAGTGAATGAGGCCGCTCTCAAGGACCCTGCAATCACATACACTGCACATGGTGGTGATGTGCAAGTTTGGGGTTGGAGCGATTACAGCAGGCAGTGAGAAGGCCCTACAATGCCGCCTCACCTCCTGTCAAATGCTTGTTCAGATCACTCTTCAGGGAAGAAAGCATATGTGAACAATCTGTATTGCAGCGCTGTATTCATTAACATATTATTAAATGTGTTTCTTTAAAATGCAAGCAGTGTACATTCCTAAATGTGACCTGTTATCAGCCTCTTGTAATCCTTGCACAGCTGAGCTGTGAAGAAGAAAAAAAAAAAAATGTACACGCGCCACATCCCGACGAGCGCGCGTGCAGAAGCGAACGCATACGTGACTAGCGCCCGCATATGAAAACGGTGTTCAAACCACACATTATCATTTAATTAAAAAAGAGAAATTTTATTTAAACAATGTTTAAAAAGCTAGAAGGCTAAGTACAGTAGAGAAATTACAGAAAAATCCATAAATAACAGTAACAATTCATGATAAGAATACCACTTTACTCAAAGTTTAAATAAAATTTCTCTTTTTTAAATTAAATGATCATTCTGGATGAATTCCTGAATATTTTCTAACCCTGTACACCCTTCAATAATTATCTGGGATGTGGTGTCATTAATTTTGTTTCTTCTTTTTTGTTTCACTCGTTACCAGTTTCACATAAAACATGTTTGCAATATATAGTAGAATATATTTATGTCCTCTTTTTTTTTTTTTTTTCCCCCTCTAATAGATACAGGTGCAGATGAAGCCCCGGCCGTGGTCCAAACGCTGGGAGCAGGAAAAGTTCAACATTAAAGGCATTCGGTTTGAACAATATCTGCTGGAGAAACACATCAAGAGAGCGAAGAAGTCTGCTAAACCTTGGCAAAAGTTTGATATGCTGAAGGAATATGATACAACCAAGATCGAGCAAGACATATTGCAAGAAATAGACCAGAAAATGGCAAAATCTAAGGCCAAACTGGATGCTAACAAATAGGACTATGATGCTGAGGACAGTTACAACAAATAAAAAAGCTTATTTTGGTATTTCTAATTTACTGCTGTATGAATACATGAAAAATAAAAATTCTTTTTTGCTACCCGGGGCTTATGAAATCAGTGTAAGTGAAATGTAGCATTTGTGGAAGGTGTTAGGGATGATTGTAATGTTGACAGTGAAAGGTCGGAAAAAGGAAAGAAGGAAATAAGAGAAAAAGAGTATCCACTTTTCCTGCGTTCTGGTGCGATTTGCAGTCCATTCACATAATTGGGCTGCAAAATCGCACCACATGGGAACGCACAGGAATGCGATTCAGTGTGAACCGGCCCTCAAAGACACTGATGACAGATGACACAACACCAAGACATCATACTTCATAGACACCTTTATTAAGGAACACATGAGCTGGATTATTGTCCCAGGCATCACACTGCATGCATCAGATGAAGATCACACATCACAATATACACATCACATTGTTCGGAATCTTCATTGGAGCTCTGGTCACTTGCAGCAGTTGCAGGTCTCACTTCCGCTGGCACAATGGCAGCCCTCAATGCATTTACCGCACTGGTCTGGAAAGCAGGAGCAGCAGCCTGTGGATAGAAACAGTCATCAGATGATGGTAGGATAATGTGCTTCGATCGAGGTAAACGCCATAGCAGCCAAAACTCCCAACATTTTAATATTGTCATCAATAAAACCGCCTATCAAAAGCAAAAAAAAAAAAATCTATGTACCCTGAAAAGAAACCTATACCAAGCTAAAACACAAAGAACTAGTGATGGAATTGCTTTATCAAAAGATAATCAAGTCGTTCAATAAGTATAACATTCAGGCAACTAGCATATTTAGAAGGAATATCCGTTATAACAGCAGCTGGCATATTTTCTCAGTACAAGTTTCCTGTAATAGTTCACGATTACTTGTGAATATAATGTATGAGAAATTAAACAGGTCTAGAAGTTAGAGAAAGTCCAGTTCAAATTATATTCTGTATATTAACCACGACCAGGCCGTTTTTTGCGGTACAGCAGTTAGTTTCTTTAACAATTGCGCGGTCATGTCATGCTGTACACAAATAAAATGTATGTCCTTTTTTTCCACAAACAGAGCTTTCTTTTGGTGGTATTTCATGACCTATGCATTGCTTTTTTATTTATTTTTATTTTTTTTGCTATAAACAAAAAAGACAGACAATTTTGAAAAAAAAAAAAATGTATATTTTTTACTTTCTGCTATAAAACAGCCCAAATATATATTTATATATATTTAAATCGAATTTCTTCAAAAATGTAGGCCAATATGTATTCTGCTACATATTTTTGTTAAAGAAAAAAAAAAATACCAATAAGCGTATATTGATTGGTTTGCGCAAAAGATATAGCATCTACAAACTATGGGATATTTTCATTTATTTATTTTTTTTACTAGTAATGGTGGCGATATTGTGGTGGACATTCTGACACTGACACTTTTTGGGGACCAGTGACACTAATACAGTGATCAGTGCTAAAAAAATATGCACTGTCACTGTACTAATGACACTGACTGGAAAAAGGGCAATCAAAGGGTTAAATGTGTGCCTAGCCTGTGATTTTCTAAACTGCGGGAGGGACTTTTACTAGGGGAAGACATGGATCCTAGTCCTTGCTCTGCAGAGACACAGGATCCATGCATGCCGTCATGTCAGAATGGCAATCTGCCTTGTTTTACATAGGAAGATCGCCGTTCTGCCTCTCTGCTCATTCATCGGCTGGTGCCAGCAGACATCAACCCCATGGTACCCGCCGCTGGGCTCCTGCTCTGTGCGATCGCAACGGGAGCGAGCCGCCGGCAGCGTGTATGTGCGCCCCTTACCCGGAAGAGCTGAATCACGTAGTGTGTGTGTGTGTGTATACGTATACATATACATATACATATATATATATATATATATATATATATATATATATATACACATACATACACACACACACACTATGTGATCCGGCACACAGGTGCCACCCTATAGAAGTAACACTGCTATAGGGCAGATGGAAAGTGGTTAACGGCAATGAAAGATCTGTGAAAATCTCTAAGGTCACTTCCAGACCAGCGGTTGGGGTTCAGTAAATACTGGCAGCTGAGCTGAGGCTTTACCTCCTTTTGCCAGCCACCCAACCTGTAAAATAACAGCCGGATGGAGATGTTCATATATCACAGCCGCAGTGCTTTGCTTTGACATGCGTCACCGCACGTCAAAAGGCAAAAGACATTTTACTAGTGGTGTGGCCCCTTTAAAATGGCCTGCACCAGATTCTAAAAGCCCTGCCACCAGTTTTGGGAGCTTTAACAAAACATGTAACAGATTCAGGTAGTTCTTAATAGCGGCACTTTTACTTTTCACTTTTATGGCTGCAGTAGATTCGAAAACAATTACCTCCAGTTCATAGATAACAAGACTGGAGGATTACGACCAACTCTAAGTTGTTGTAGAGAGACAGGCACAGTGCCCATCTCTGTACGCTGTGTAGCAGGCGGCACGTTTGCCATCACACACCCCTCCCCATCTATCTAGTCGTCAGGGATGCTCTCAGTTCTTTACAGCTGAAATGCTCCTAACAACCAGTGATGCTGACAATGGGCGGAGCCTGATGGGGAAGTTGAGGAACAAGAGCCCCATCAGGTCTGCTCTCTACTTGGAATTGACAGCAGACAGTGGGTGCATTCTATAGCCAATAGCAGGCTGTCTAATAGCTATGGAATCTGGGCACTGCCTGCTGTTTATCACAAGGGGAGCAGACCTGATGGAAAACCAGTGTCTCCGAATTCCCATCAGGCTCCACCCACTGAGTGACAAAACTCCTCTGCTGATTCGTTGTCTGTGTGACAGCTTCTGGGGTGGGGGGGAGCTCAGCTGCACTGTGGGTGGACTATCCTCATTGCCACTCCGGCACATGCGGTGCTTACTCCAGATACTGTACATGTACCTGGATTTGTATGATGTTGTATGTATGTTATAACATTGTTACGTGATCTGAAGTACTTGAATTTCCTTCTAGAACAGGGGTCGCCAAACTTTCTAAACAAGGGGCCAGACTTTAGGGGGGGGCAGTGGGAGTAAACAGTGCCCATCACTGGTGTTAGTGGAAAGAACAGCACTCCATCATTGGTGTCAGTGGGAGGAATAGTACTCCATCATTGGTGTCAGTGGGAGGAATAGTACTCCATCATTGGTGTCAGTGGGAGGAATAGTGCCCCATCATTGGTGTCAGTGGGAAGAATAGTGCCCCATCATTGGTGGCAGTGGGAAGAATAGTGCCCTATCATTGGTGTCAGTGGGTGAAAGGGTGCCCATCAATGGTATTGGTGGCAGTAGGAGGAATGGACAACAAAAAAAGCAAAAGGCCACATCTGGCCTCTGGGTTGCAGTTTGGAGTCCACTGTTCTAGAAGGATAAATAAAATACAACTAAAAAAAACAAAAACATTTCATATAACATATCTCAGCGAGAGCTGTAAAGCAGCAGATTGAAATGAATGAATCTCTAGCGGACATACTGTACACTGACATCTAAGAGCCACATAGGAAAATGGTGCTGGAATTCTATTGTTCACTGCGGGTCAAACTCTGATCAATGGATAAAAGATAAAATATCTTCATTCAGGGCTACCAGACCAACATATCTAATAGGTATTGGCCTGGGGGATAACAGTCGCCCCCCCCCCCCCCCCCCCCGCAACTTTTTTGTAAATAAGGAAACTTATCTTAGGAAGTTTAGCCTAATGAATGTTATTTTCAGTAGAAACCGCAAATGGATGTTTAAAAAGAAACGGTGACAAGCCTGAAAGGAATGGCTGTTGTGGAACTAACCAATTTAGTGAACTTTGGCGGAACTAAACCCAATGACTTCACAGATTCCGAAAACCGTTATATTCAAGGATTGTCGGGAATGATAACTGTCAAAAGTGCTTCGCCTCTCATCCAAACAGCTAAGCCATCAAATGGTTGGGGTCATAACACACCACATGTGCAGCACCATGGCAACTGCAGATCAAACCGAGGCTAAGATGGCCACGTTCTTGGCTATAAGGCACAGAAGGGTTTAGTTCCACTTTAAGTCTATTATCTATTGTGAAGTGGATACAAATAAAAGTCTGTCTTACTTTTCTTGCAAGAATCGCATTGGCAGTCCTGGCACTTACAGGAATCTGGTTGGCAATTACAGGAAGCACCTATAAAATGAGATATAATTAGAAAAGAACACAAAAAAAACAACAATACATACAAGCAAGCTAGATTATACAAAAATCTACAATTTTGTAAAACACTCTGTAATTCTCAATGGGCCCTTCTGGATTATGGAATCCTGTCCTCAATGTGCAGTATGTAAAGTTTCTCATTAACTTACACTTGGGATTGTGAGAGGTGCTAAATCAATAGGACCAGAGTTTTAGACAAACATTTGCACTACTACTGTACAGTGCTGCAAAAATGTTAATATACCTTTTCAATTCCACCTCCTGAAAATGGTCCTTCAAATCTTTATAAATACTGTGGAACCTTGGTTTGCAAGTAAAAAATCCTAACTCGGTTTGCGAGTGTTGTCTCTCAAAATGAGCAAGATTCAGGCCAAAAGCAGTGTGCAGTACCGCTTTTGGCCTGAAGTAGGGGGCGCTGGAGCCAAACAGCGCCATTCGTCGGCGTTCGGAAATGCACGGAAAGGCCCGAGGACAGTTCGGCTGACCTCAGCAAACCTCGGAAAGGCTTGTGAACGGAGTCTTTCCGAAGTTTGCCAAGGTCAGCCGAAGTGTCCTTGGGCCTTTTCGGCCGTTTCCAAGGCTCTCTGGCGCCCCCCACCTCTGGCCACATGTGGTATTGCATCCCATTGAATTCAATGCGGAACAAATTATTTTAGTTTCCATTGACTTCAATGGGAAAACTCGCTTTGATATGCGATTACTTTGGATTACGAGCATACTCCTGAAACAGATTATGCTCGTAATCCGAGGTTCCACTGTACCGTGAATTGGATTTTACAGCGAGCATCAAAGCCGTAATCATCAGAGACTATGCAACAAAATCGGTATGAGGCTCCATCCTATAGATTGTGACCTCGACAAGCAGGACCCTCCTATCCCTTCTGCATTGAACTGTATTGTAATTGTACTGTCCCCTCTCTACATTGTACAGTGCTACGCAAACTGTTGCCGCTATATAAATCCTATATATATATATAATATAATAATATAATAGTGCACACTAGTGTTTTTTTAAGCTCCTATAAGCTGTTATTGGCATTTTTCTGCTCCTAGAAGATAAATAGTGTTATCCTATGTGTTTATGCACACTACTTTAGGCTATTAGTGTTTTTTGAGCTTCAGCATCTGGGAGCATTAAAAAAAATTTTTGTACACTTATTTGGAGCATTTTTCCCAGCAGAACAAAACATGCAAAATGCTCCTAAATGCTACTAAAACACTTCTATTTTCTTCATGTACTGTGAAAATGCTAATAAAATGCTAACGCTACAAAAATGCTACTACAAGCCGGTACAGAAACTCTATTATTAGCAGTTTTCATCCAGTGTTTTTTTCTAGCAATTTTTGAGCTTATAAAAAAAATACTAGCGTGCATGAAGCCTAATTGTTACAAAATGACAGTTACAAGTACTTTTTCTGAAAACCATAAAATTTCCAGAAAATGAACAATATTTGAGATAACTTCCTATTTACAAGGTTCCATATCATTATGTTATTATTAGTTAGAGTCATTGGCATACCTTGAGCACATTTGCAATCCTGAGGGTCCATGGTTGCACTGGATGCAGATGGGCAAAAAGACGGCAGTGATTTGCTGTGGATTCAGATGCTGAGTAGATGTCGGTGATTTTCAGGTGTTCAGTAGATGTCGGTGATTTTCAGGTGTTCAGTAGATGTCGGTGATTTTCAGGTGATCAGTAGATGTCGGTGATTTTCAGGTGATCAGTAGATGTCGGTGATTTTCAGGTGATCAGTAGATGTCGGTGATTTTCAGGTGTTCAGTAGATGTCGGTGATTTTCAGGTGTTCAGTAGATGTCGGTGATTTTCAGGTGTTCAGTAGATGTCGGTGATTTTCAGGTGTTCAGTAGATGTCGGTGATTTTCAGGTGTTCAGTAGATGTCGGTGATTTTCAGGCGATCAGTAGATGTCGGTGATTTTCAGGTGTTCAGTAGATGTCGGTGATTTTCAGGTGTTCAGTAGATGTCGGTGATCCTCAGCGTGTTGCTGTTTGAAGTGTACAGCTGTGCTTCTCTCTATATAAACAGATCCCAAACGGAGTGCAAAATCCAGCAGATAATCACACCCACCACCACCCACATGACTCGCAGCCACATGTGTGATGACACAGTGCACAACAAGGACATGATGTGTGCAAAACCTGCAGAGTCAGAGAAGGCAAATCATTACACAGCACAAACAAAGTTGCTTGAATTTCTTTTGCCGATAAAGGGCCAGTTCACACTGCTGCGATGCGAAAAACCCTGCGAATCCACTGCATCGCATGTTTCCCGGCGGCAGCTCACACTGCCCTATGCGAACTGATGGGAGTGTCAGGTAAAAGTTAATGACACCCCCAAATAATTTTGCATATTGCAGCGCGATCTGCAAACTCGGACAGGAATCCGATCGCATGGGTGTGAACACAAAAAAAAGGGTCCTGTGCGAGTTTTTATGTGAATTCAGCCATACGATCTTAATGGCTGAAATCGCATCGCACAGACATTGTATGTGATTTTCACTGCAGTGCGGTGCGAATCACATCCGATCTCTGACATCGCACCAGTGTGAACCGGCCTAAAGAGTGATCTAATGCAAGCATAAAGGAAAATTGTTGTGACAAAGCATCCCTGTATTTAGGTAATGTGTATGTTTGTAGTATTCTTTCTTTGCTAAAGCTAACCATTGTTGACAAATGCAGGACCTGAGCAGAGGTATAACATGTGCCAAAATATATTGTGCTTAAAGGCGTCTCTCCTTCCCACCTTAGAATTTGGGAGGTGTACTAATCTTATATCCACCAACTGTCCCTCATTTGGGACCAAATCCTTCTGTCCCTCAATAACAATCTATTATTTAACTATAAAAAGTTTTACACTATATTATACCGATATACAGTGACAGTATATTATACAGATGAGATTTTAGATCCAGGATGAGTGCAGTGACAGTATATTATACAGATGAGATGTTAGATCCAGGATGAGTGCAGTGACAGTATATTATACAGATGAGATGTTAGATCCAGGATGAGTGCAGTGACAGTATATTATACAGATGAGATGTTAGATCCAGGATGAGTGCAGTGACAGTATATTATACAGATGAGATGTTAGATCCAGGATGAGTGCAGTGACAGTATATTATACAGATGAGATGTTAGATCCAGGATGAGTGCAGTGACAGTATATTATACAGATGACATGTTAGATCCAGGATGAGTGCAGTGACAGTATATTATACAGATGACATGTTAGATCCAGGATGAGTGCAGTGACAGTATATTATACAGATGAGATGTTAGATCCAGGATGAGTGCAGTGACAGTATATTATACAGATGACATGTCAGATTCAGGCGGAGTGCAGTGACAGAGAACTGAGCAGTCTGTGTACAGACCACATTCCATAGACACGCCCCGCCATGTACTGTAGACTGACCTCATTGTGCACTCAGTTTTAGTAACACATGATACCAGGAATTGAAAATGAAAGGACAACTATAGCAAACAAATATTGCACTCTGATAACTGTATATGGTTAAAATAGATGTAAGCCCTAACTCAATGACATCCAATTTACTAAAGGACTGGATATTATAAACAATTTTCATTTAAAAAAATATAATAGCGTGTTCAACTTTTTTATCATTTATTGCCTTTTAGTTCTGTTTATCTCCAGTGGGCTCTTTGCTGCCACTTCATGTTGGCATACTTACCCTCCAGTGGGGTTGCATGGTATTTCTGAGGATAAGTTTCCTGATGGTAACAAGAGTGGAACACGCCTGAATAATGTTTGTTGAAACATCTTGCAGACTACATCTGGATGCCTGAGCCACGGTGACAACAATGCGGGTGTACAATTTATAAGGTGTTGTCATCTTTTGACAGGAAGTGCCTAGACATGGACCTTCATGGCAGGATTATTAGGTATTATATTTAATTTGTTATTCCTGGTTACAAACCTTTTCACACCTAAAGATAAAACAAATCCTCACACAACTACTTTGTGTATCCAGGTGAATTATACATTGTTTCTTTAGGACAAATTGGACCTTCATTTAGGGATAAGTGGTAATGGATATCTCCTGATTTTTTTTTTCATTATCAAAGGAAAAATTACCCAAAATAGTAAAAAAAAATTTCAAAATTGTAGCTATAAACTTCTTGCCGTTACTATGACCCACTACCAAAAAGAAAAAAAACTGCCTGAAAAAACCTGAAATAAATTCTCCCACTCCTGACTCCTGAATATGTGTGTTTCCTGACAGACTCCATGGCAGCCTACGTGTGGGTTAACCCCGCCTCCTCTCCAATGCTATAGGACCCCATTCCCATAAATGAGTGCTCACCACTAGCTACTGCGTTCCTTTTTTGTCCTCCTCTATGGACCTACACATGCTGTTCGCATCAAGATTGATTGAATCCAAGATTGATTGAATCCAAGATTGGCATACCTGTGCGGTGCAGCTCAAAAGCCCAGCTATGAGCGGGCGAGTAGCTTGAAGAGGCTTGAATGTTCCCCCTTGGTGGATGGGTGGTCGCCTCTGTATGCCCGGCGGACAGTTCTCATCAATGGCTGGCAAGGTCTGTGGATGTTTTCTCATACTCCATGGCAGTGTTTCTATGTGTTGTATGTATTTTCCCTGGTGATCCAGTGTGTCCTATCCCCCTCATGGCGGCTGGTTCGCGTGCGTTCCAGCCCGCCACGGCACTTCCGGGTTGCGGCAGTCTCGCCGCTGGCACCTGCGCTGTAGCCAACCTGAGAGCGAAGTTTGGCTCGCGCATGCGCAGTACGGCGGCTCGTTCGTCGTCCGCGCAGGCGCCGTACGGTGGTTCCCCTTTGCGCGTGCGCTGTAGGGAATAATGATGTCACGGGCGGGGAATTTAAATTCCGCCCTCCTGTCCTGCTGAGTTGGGATCTCCCTTGGTAGGGAAAGGAGGAGCGGATCCCTGCTGGTCTCCAGGTGAGTGGTGGAAACCTCTGCAAATTAAAAAAAAAAAAAAAAAAAAGAGAGCAAAATAATGGAAAATTGTTCTTTTATCATTATATATGTTATCTAAATATACATACATATGCGGCTGGAAGTTGTTTCTCCTTTGCATTGATTATATGTTGATACATGCCTTGTGCATATTATAAAAAAAAAAAAAAAAAAAAAAAGAAGAGGCAAGCAGAGTTTTTTCTTTTTCTCTAAAACCTTCTCATATTGTGATGCCTAAGTTTTCTTAGACCATTATCCCTGCAGACTATTAAAGTGACATTTCGTGTCCCTGGTTATGGACAATTCACCGCCTTTAAGTGGCCAGCCCTCACGCACAAGGTATGTGCTCGTGAGGGGAGGGGATGAGATTTATGCACATTATTGTCGTGCTGATACCATGTTCTACCTTTCTTCTCTCCCCTTCCCCTATTTTTTCTCTTCCCAGCCCTTCTAGGTCGGACCCGCTAAATGCGGTCCAGAATGCCAATGACCTTGCCAAGCCACAATACAATTCATCTTCATCCAGACGAGATTCACAGTCCGGATCCCACCAGAGGAGACGCTCTCGTTCCTCCTCAAGACACCGCTCCCACCGCCATGACAGCCGCTCAGACCACAGAGCCTGCTGGGGATGTAGGACACGAATCCCGGAGGGCAAGTCCTTATGTGACCGTTGTTTTGCCCGTGCGGTTGGGGAAAAAGAGACGGAAAACCAGCGTTTAGAGTCTCTTGTGAAACGAGTGGTACAGCAATCCCTAATGGAGAGGGAAGCACCTCGCACATTGAGCCAGTCTACCACTGCGTCTGGCCCGCCGGCGGAAGAGGCCCGTGATGATCCGGGTACTTCGCAGCCCTATATTACCTCTCCTGACTCCTCAGAGGATGAGTCTATCAGTGAGGAGGTCATTGGAGGGTTCGACTTCGCGATGGTTTCCCCTTTAATCAAAGCGATCAAGGAAGCCTTGAAGTGGGAAGACCCTTCCACTCCCCCAGCCAAGCAGAAAAAATTCTTCAAGCACCTGGGGAGAGAACGCGCAAACTTTCCGCTCCTTCCAGAGCTAAAGGAAATCATTGAGGAAGAATGGAGTAAAACAGAGAAAAAATCCTCCATGTCTAATAAAACCTCCAGATTGTACCCCTTCAAGTCAGAAGAAGTAAAGAATTTGGAGAATACTCCCCTTGTGGACGCAGCTCTTATGCGTCTGGCCAAACATGTGACTCTTCCTCTAGAAGACGCAGTATCTTTTAAAGATGGGCTTGAGAGGAAGATAGACCTAGATCTAAAAAGAATCTATGGGCTCGCGGGTATGGCCTGTAAACCAGCCCTGGCATTAGCGGCCATGTCTAAGGCCATGGAGGCCTGGACGGAGAACGTGGAATCCTTCCTTAAAGGCGTGTCAGAAGAGCTGGCCGGAAGTTCAGCAGCCGCAGAGCTGAAGCTTGCAGCGGTCTTCCTGGGGGAGGCGTCCATTGACCTGATCCGCCTTCTGGCTCGTATTATGCTGTCCTCAGTTACGGCCAAGAGAGCCCTCTGGTTGCGTCCCTGGCTTGCGGACCCTGGTTCTAAGCAAGCGTGGTGTAAAATCCCGTTTGAGGGGTCCTCACTGTTTGGCAATAAGCTTGACGATGCCATTACGCGAGCCACAGGTGGCAAATCGGGTTTTCTTCCCCAGGACAGGCGCATGCTGGGTCGAAAGAAGCCCCAGTTCAGAAGACGAAGTCCGGAGCGCTCCAGGGAAGCACGCTCCTACAAGCCTGGCCGGGACTTTAGGAAGAATTGGAGCAGAGGGCAGTCATCCTTCCGCAAACCCGTTAAAAATCAAACGTCCAGTGCTCGTGATCAGGCTAAATCTTTTTGAGATTACGCCCGCCCAGGCGGGCAGGGTGGGGGCTCGCCTGCTCCTCTTCCGGCACGTCTGGGTGGCCTCGATCTCAGACTTCTGGGTCATAAGGACGGTCTCGTCAGGCCACAGATGGGCCTTTTCCAGGACTCCGCACCCAAGGTTCGTCTCCACTCTTCTCCCTCGGGCAGAGGATCAAAAACAAATTTTGCTGTCCTATGTGGACCTCCTGAAAATTCAAGGAGCAGTAGTACATGTACCACAGGACGAATGGTTCCAGGGGATATACTCCCCTCTCTTCCTAGTTCAAAAAAAGGGGGGCTCTTGGCGCCCAGTCATAGACCTCACATATCTCAACGGATTCATAGAGAATGGAAGGTTCAAGATGGAAACCTTGGTGACCATTCAGAGAGCCATACAACCAGGCGACTGGATGATATCAATCGACCTGAAGGACGCTTATTTCCACGTTCCAGTGGAAAAAGAATTTCACAAAGACCTCCGCTTTCACATTGGGTCAGATCATCTTCAATTTATTTGCCTCCCCTTCGGGCTGACAACGTCCCCCCGGGTCTTTTCAAAGGTCCTCCTAGCTACGGTGGCACTAATAAGATCCAAAGGGGTACATCTTTACCACTACCTGGACGACCTGCTGGTGCTGTCCCAGAGCAGGGTTCAGTTGCTGGTCCACCGGGATCAAGTAATCTCCACTCTGTCCAACTTCGGGTGGCTCCTAAACATAGAAAAGAGTCAACTGAGCCCAACTCAGCGTCTAATATATCTGGGAGCCCAGTTCGATACAGTGGCAAACACTATCTCCCTTCCACTACAGAAAATTCCTACAGTTCGAGACAGAGTCTCCCGGGCTCTACATGCTCGGCAAATGAAAGCCTCTCAGTGTCTGAAAGTCGTTGGCACGATGGTTTCTACGACTCCCATGGTCAAATGGGCCTTATGGAGATTGCGTCCCTTCCAGTCAGGTCTCCTACGGCAATGGAAGTCAGGGGACAAGAACCAGGTCATCCGCATAACATCTGCAATGAGAAACAGCCTCTTCTGGTGGCTTCAGCGCAAGAACCTCCTGACTTGCCACTCCATCGCTCCCATCTCCTGGGTGACGGTCACGACCGATGCCAGCGGTACCGGTTGGGGAGCCCTTTGTGGGTCGAACCTGGCCCAAGGCAAGTGGGAAACTTGTCTCCCCAACCTAGGGTCGAATGTCTTGGAACTTCGTGCGGCCTGGTGTGCCCTACAGTTCTTCTCTCAGCTCCTGATGGGGGAGTCAGTGCTGTTGAGAATGGACAACACCACAGCAGTATCGTATGTGAAGAGGCAAGGGGGTACTCGGAGTCCCACACTCCTTCGGGAAGTCGAGCCCATCCTATCGTGGGCGCAGAAATACCTTGCCAACATCTCGGCAGTCTTTGTCCCAGGCGTCCAAAACACTCAAGCAGACTTCCTGTCACGGACCGAGTTGGACAACAACGAGTGGTCTCTCCACATAGAGACGTTCAGGTGGATCTTGTCACTAAAGACCGATCCCGAAGTAGATCTGTTTGCTTCCCCCTGCAATCGCAAGCTGAAGAAGTTCTACACCCGGGGGCTCTGCAGTCAAGCCATCGGGACAGATGCCCTGACGGATCAGTGGAGGTTCAAGCGGGCATACGCCTTTCCGCCACTGCCAGTTTTGCTGAGATTCCTGCAGAGGCTCCGAGCAGAGCCAGTGGAGGTGGTGACAATAGCTCCCTACTGGCCGAACAGGCCTTGGTTCCCTCTCCTGGTCCAGCTCAGCTGTCGGGACCCAGTGCCTCTCCCTCTCAGACCGGACCTTCTTTCTCAAGGGTCAGTCCTGCACCCTTGTCCTGCGGTGCTGAGACTGATGGTCTGGTTCTTGAGAGGGAGAGGCTGGAATCCCTAGGTTGTGCCTCAGAAGTAATATCCACTCTCATGAGCTCGAGAAGATCCAGTACAAATAAAGTCTATGGAAGGATCTGGTCCAAATTCGTGGAGTTCTGCTCTCCTCAGGGTAGGTCTTTTAGACATCCAAAAGTCCAGGACGTTCTCAGTTTCCTCCAAACGGGCCTAGATTTACATCTATCTGTCAGCTCTCTGAGAGTCCAAGTTTCGGCACTTTCGGCCTTCTCCGGCACTTCATGGGCAGTTCATCCTCTGGTTAGACAATTTTTCCGAGGCGCATCGAGACTCAAGCCCCAGAGAAAGCCGAGGTTCCCCAAATGGGACCTCCCATTAGTCCTTGACTCGATCTCTGGACTCAGTACTTCGGGGCCCTCCCCGCTCCCTATCAAGGTCTTTTCAGCAAAGGTGGCCTTCTTAGTGGCCATTACCTCAGCCAAAAGGGTCTCTGAAATTGCATCACTTGGTCACGAAGAACCCTTCCTAACGTTTTTCCCGGACCGGGTAGTCCTCATTCCTATGCTGGGTTCCAACCCAAAAGTGTCTTCAGTATTCCACGTCAATCAAGAGATCGTGTTACCTACATTTAGGACCCCAGGGTCCACTGAGAATCACCCTCTAGATGTGGGCGAAGCTATTAAGGAATATCTCAAGGTTACTTCTCCCTTCAGACGTTCTAGTCATCTCTTCGTGCTTCACTCAGGCAGCAATATAGGGAAGAAAGCCTCAACCAGGACTATCGCGTCCTGGATCGTACAGACCATACAACAGGCATATAGGGCTAAGGGCTTGGCTCCTCCAAAGGCGGTGACAGCCCATTCCACCAGAGGTATGGCAGCCTCGTGGGCAGCGGCTCGGCATGTGGCTCCAGATACCATCTGCAAGGCAGCTTCATGGGCTTCTATTAATACCTTCATGTTGCATTATTGTATAGAGCCTGCCTCACTATCCTCTGTAAACTTTGGGTTACAAATCCTATCGACCGATAGGACAAATTAAAATTTATGTTTTGATCATGCATACCCGCCCGTGTGGTTGGCTAGTTATTTCCCACACGTAGGCTGCCATGGAGTCTGTCAGGAAAAAGGAAAATTTATTGTCAAATACTTACCGTAATTTTCCTTTCCTGGTGGACTCCATGGCAGACGAGTTCCCACCCATTGGTCAACGAGTAGGCTAGTTACGGAACGCAGTAGCTAGTGGTGAGCACTCATTTATGGGAATGGGGTCCTATAGCATTGGAGAGGAGGCGGGGTTAACCCACACGTAGGCTGCCATGGAGTCCATCAGGAAAGGAAAATTACGGTAAGTATTTGACAATAAATTTTCCTTTATTCATTAGAATTAATAGTGTGCATTTTTTCTTTTTTCTGCTAAATAATAATGACAGTGGTCCTGACCTTTAATTGTGACCCTTGACCCTGACACTTTCCTAGATCATGCCCTGGTCTAAAAAATGTTATCCCTATTTTATGAAAAACATTGTACACACAGACTTTTCTTTTTTATATTCTTCTCCTCTGACTAGGAGAAAAAGATACAATATTGTCCTCCATTCAGAGGCAGAAGAGAGTACAGGGGCAGTCACTATAATAGCCAATCATAGGCTGTCACAGCAATCATGAGTTCAACAGCCAGTCCTCCTGTGACCCGATCATTAGTTTAAAAACCAGGAGCTGTCGGTGACAGCTCATTTTCTCTGTTAGGAGTGCTCAGTGGAAATGTGCTTGCAGCACAAATGCGAAATGCATATATGCGGCCCATTTCCACAAGTAGGGCTGCGTTCGCACTGCAAGGGGTAACCGCCTGTTTATGTCTAGAGCAAGGGTCTCCAAACTTTTCAAACAAAGGGCCAATTTACTGTCCTTCAGTCTTTAGGGGGGCCGAACCGTGGACAGCGGGAATAGAACATTTTTCTGGCATCAGTGGGAGTAAGCAGTGCCCCAGCTTTGGTATTAGGGAGTAGGGATGAGCTTCGAGTTCGAGTCGAACTCATGTTCGACTCGAACATTGGCTGTTCGCAAGTTCGCCGAACAGCGAACAATTTGGGGTGTTTGCGGCAAATTCGAATGCCGCGGAACACCCTTTAAAAGTCTATGGGAGAAATCAAAAGTGCTAATTTTAAAGGCTAATATGCAAGTTATTGTCATAAAAAGTGTTTGGGGACCTGGGTCCTGCCCCAGGGGACATGGATCAATGCAAAAAAAAGTTTTAAAAACGGCCGTTTTTTCAGGAGCAGTGATTTTAATAATGCTTAAAGTCAAACAATAAAAGTGTAATATCCCTTTAAATTTCGTACCTGGGGGGTGTCTATAGTATGCCTGTAAAGGGGCGCATGTTTCCTGTGTTTAGAACAGTCTGACAGCAAAATGACATTTTGAAGGAAAAAACTCATTTAAAACTACCCGCGGCTATTGCATTGCCGACAATACACATAGAAGTTCATTGATAAAAACGGCATAGGAATTCCCCAAAGGGGAACCCCGAACCAAAATTAAAAAAAAAAATGATGTGGGAGTCCCCCTAAATTCCATACCAGGCCCTTCAGGTCTGGTATGGATTTTAAGGGGAACCCCGCGCCAAAAAAAAAAAAAAACCGGCGTGGGGTCCCCCCAAAAATCCATACCAGACCCTTATCCGAGCACACAACCTGGCAGGCCACAGGAAAAGAGGGGGGGACGAGAGTGCGGCCCTCCCCCCTCCTGAACCGTACCAGGCCACATGCCCTCAACATTGGGAGGGTGCTTTGGGGTAGCCCCCCAAAACACCTTGTCCCCATGTTGATGAGGACAAGGGCCTCATCCCCACAACCCTGGCCGGTGGTTGTGGGGGTCTGCGGGCGGGGGGCTTATCGGAATCTGGAAGCCCCCTTTAACAAGGGGACCCCCAGATCCCGCCCCCCCCCCCCTGTGTGAAATGGTAAGGGGGTACTTACCCCTACCATTTCACTAAAAAACTGTTAAAAATGACAAGAGACAGTTTTTGACAATTCCTTTTTTTAAATGCTTCTTCTTTCTTCCTTCATCTTCTGGTTCTTCTGGTTCTTCTGGCTCTTCTGGTTCTTCCTCCGGCATTCTCGTCCAGCATCTCCTCCGCGGCGTCTTCTATCTTCTTCTCCTCGGGCTGCTCCGCACCCATGGCATGGGGGGGAGGCTCCCGCTCTTCTCTTCTTTTCTTCTCTTCTTCTCTTCTCTTCTTCATTTTCTTCTCCGGGCCGCTCCGCAATCCATGCAGGCATGGAGGGAGGCTCCCGCTGTGTGACGGCGCTCCTCGTCTGACAGTTCTTAAATAACGGGGGGCAGGGCCACCCGGTGACCCCGCCCCCCTCTGACGCACGGGACATGACGGGACTTCCCTGTGGCATTCCCCGTGACGTCACAGGGAAAACCCGTCAAGTCACCGTGCGTCAGAGGGGGGCGGGGTCACCGGGTGGCCCCGCCCCCCCCGTTATTTAAGAACTGTCAGACGAGGAGCGCCGTCACACAGCGGGAGCCTCCCTCCATGCCAGCATGGATTGCGGAGCGGCCCGGAGAAGAAAAATGAAGAAGAGAAGAAGAGAAGAAGAGAAGAGCGGGAGCCTCCCCCCATGCCATGGGTGCGGAGCGGCCCGAGGAGAAGAAGATAGAAGACGCCGCGGAGGAGATGCTGGACGAGAACGCCGGAGGAAGAACCAGAAGAGCCAGAAGAACCAGAAGAACCAGAAGATGAAGGAAGATAGAAGAAAGAAGAAGCATTTAAATAAAGGAATTGTCAAAAACTGTCTCTTGTCATTTTTAACATTTTTGACAGTTTTTTAGTGAAATGGTAGGGGTAAGTACCCCCTTACCATTTCACACAGGGGGGGCCGGGATCTGGGGGTCCCCTTGTTAAAGGGGGCTTCCAGATTCCGATAAGCCCCCCGCCCGCAGACCCCCACAACCACCGGCCAGGGTTGTGGGGATGAGGCCCTTGTCCTCATCAACATGGGGACAAGGTGTTTTGGGGGGGCTACCCCAATACCCCAAAGCACCCTCCCAATGTTGAGGGCATGTGGCCTGGTATGGTTAAGGAGGGGGGGGCCGCACTCTCGTCCCCCCTCTTTTCCTGCGGCCTGCCAGGTTGCGTGCTTGGATAAGGGTCTGGTATGGATTTTTGGGGGGACCCCACGCTGTTTTTTTTTTTTTTTTGGCGCGGGGTTCCCCTTAAAATCCATACCAGACCTGAAGGGTCTGGTATGAGATTTAGGGGGAACCCCACGTCATTTTTTAAAAAAAATTTTGGCCGGGGTTCCCCTTAATATCCATATCAGACCTGAAGGGCCTGGTATGGAATTTAGGGGGACTCCCACATCATTTTTTTTTTTAATTTTGGTTCGGGGTTCCCCTTTGGGGAATTCCTATGCCGTTTTTATCAATGAACTTCTATGTGTATTGTCGGCAATGCAATAGCCGCGGGTAGTTTTAAATGAGTTTTTTCCTTCAAAATGTCATTTTGCTGTCAGACTGTTCTAAACACAGGAAACATGCGCCCCTTTACAGGCATACTATAGACACCCCCCAGGTACGAAATTTAAAGGGATATTACACTTTTATTGTTTGACTTTAAGCATTATTAAAATCACTGCTCCTGAAAAAACGGCCGTTTTTAAAACTTTTTTTTGCATTGATCCATGTCCCCTGGGGCAGGACCCGGGTCCCCAAACACTTTTTATGACAATAACTTGCATATAAGCCTT
>JBBDGP010003105.1:827500-919530 GCA_037952835.1 Lithobates septentrionalis | reverse complement strand
GGATACTTGACCCATGTCCCATGTTTGGCACACATCCTGAATTTGGTGGTGCAGCGTTTCTTAAGCAGAAACCCAGGCTTACAGGATCTCCTGAGGCAGGCCAGAAAAGTCTGTGGTCATTTCCGCCAGTCATACTATGCCAGTGCTCGGCTGGCTGACATTCAAAGGAAATGCAACCTGCCCATCAACCGCCTCATTTGTGACATGCCCACCAGGTAGCACTCAACGTTGGCAATGCTGCAGCAGCTGCACACGCACCAGAGGGCCATCAATGAGTACCTGTGTGAGTATGGCACCAGGACAGGGTCAGGGGAGCTTGGCTTCTTTTCGCCACACCAGTGGCTACTGATAAAGCATACATGCACTGTCCTGTCACCATTTGAGGAGGCCACGAGGATAGTGAGCAGCGACAATGCATGCATCAGTGATACTGTCCCTCTTGTCTTCCTGTTGGAGCACAGGCTTCATGGAATAATGGACAGGGCACTTGAGGCAGAACAGAGAGAGGAAGAGGAGGGCTTCCTTACCTCTCAAGGCCCCCTTTATCCAGATAGTATTCCTGCGGGCCCTCCAAACACACAGGAAGAAGAGGAGGAGGAGGAGGATTGTGTCAGCATGGACGTGGAGGAGAACACTTAGCAGCAGTCTTCAAGGGATGGTTTTCAGTCCCCAGAATCCCATGGAGTTGTATGTGGCTGGGAGGAGGTGGTTGAGGATCTTGTGATCCTTAGTGACCCAGAGGACTCAAAATCGAATGCCTCTGCAAACTTATGCTGCATGCCCTTCCTGATTCTGCAAAGCCTGCAAAAGGACCCTAGGATTTGTAGTATCAAGGAGATGGATCATTACTGGCTGGCAACCCTTCTTGATCCACGTTAAAAGGGTAAGGTTGCAGAACTCATCCTGCCTTCGCAGAGGGAACAGAGGATGAAATATCTTCAGGAGCACTTGAAGAAAGGTTTGTGCAATGCATTTCCAGACCTTGGGAGGTTAAAATTTCCTGGTGCTGGACAACGTGTTGCTGAGGCTTCGTTCAGTCAGAGGAAGAACGGTGGGGAAGGTGGCCAGCTGACTGATGCCTTTAGACAATTTTTCAGTCCTCAGCGCCAAGGTCTGATCTGTTCAAGCAACCATCGCCAGCGTCTGCATTATATGGCGCAGGAATATCTAGGAACAAGAGCAGACTTGGAGACCTTTCCAACAGACCATCCACTGGGTTACTGGGTCTTGAGGATGGACCACTGGCCAGAACAATTGAGCTACTGGCCTGTCCTGCATCCAGAGTTCTTTCTGAACGCACAATCAGTCTTGGATCAGCAGCTATCAAGCACCTGATGCCAATGTAACTGATTGATTTTTCCATGGATGTGGGATCCCTTGAAGACTGCCTATGCTGAGTGACTATCCTATTCCTCCTCAATCTTGATGATGCTAGCTTCCAACAATATTTTTTGTTTAGGGCACCACCACCACTGCCTAAGGCCCAATTTGTCTGCCCCTGTTTAACAAATATTTTACAGCAGGGCCCGTTCCTGTGCCCAACAAGAGTACATTTTCTGTCTTTGCAGATGACACCAAGCTATGCAATGGAATAACGTCCTTACAGGATGTCTCCAATTTACAGGCCGACCTCAATGCACTGTCTAATTGGGCGACTATGTGGCAGATGTTGTTTAAGGTTTAATGTTGAGAAATGTAAAGTTTTGCACGTGGGGGCTAAGAATATGCATGCATCATACATGCTAGGGGGAGTACAACTGGGGGAATCCGTGGTGGAGAAGTATCTGGGGGTTTTGGTAGATCATAAGCTCAATAATAATATGCAATGCCAAGCTGCAGTTTCCAAAGCGAGCAAAGTCCTTTCTTGTATTAAGAGAGGTATGGACTCCAGAGAGAGAGATATAATTTTGCCCTTGTTCAAATCATTAGTAAGACCTCATCTGGAATATGCAGTTCAGTTTTGGGCACAAGGATATCGGGGAACTGGAGAAAGTGCAGAGAAGGGCAACCAAACTGATAAGAGGCATGGAGGAGCTCAGCTATGAGGAAAGATTAGAGGAACTGAATTTATTCACTCTTGAGAAGAGGAGAATAAGGGGGGATATGATCAACATGTTCAAATATATAAGGGGTCCATATAGTGAACTTGGTGTTGAGTTATTCTCTTTACGGTCAACCCAGAGGACATGGGGGCACTCTTTACGTCTAGAGGAAAAGAAATTTCATCTCCAAATACGGAAAGGTTTCTTCACAGTAAGAGCTGTGAAATTGTGGAATAGACTCCCACCAGAGGTGGTTCTGGCCAGCTCAATAGATTGCTTTAAGAAAGGCCTGGATACTTTCCTAAATGTACATAATATGCCTGGGTACTAACATTTATAGGTAAAGTTGATCCAGGGAAAATCCGATTGTCTCTTGGGGGATCAGGAAGGATTTTTTTTCCCTGCTGTAGCAAATTGGAGCATGCTCTGCTGGGGTTTTTTGCCTTCCTCTGGATCAACTGTGGGTATAAAATTGGGTATTGGATTGTACGATATTTTTTATTTTATATATTTATTCTTTTTAAGGTTGAACTGGATGGACTTGTGTCTTTTTTCAACCTGACTAACTATGTAACTGTCAGGGGTTACAGTTTTCTGGCACCACCACCCAAGGCTAAATTTTCCTGCCCCTGTTTAACAGGGGCATGTAATTACAATTTTTGATACAATATTTAACAGCAGGGCCTGTTCCTGCGCCCAACAAGAGTAACTATGAGGTGTTACAGTGTTCTGGCACCACCAACACCTAAGGCCCAATTTTCTGAAGAGTATCTAGGGCAGGCCGTATAGTATATATACTTCTTTTCAGAGTATATAGTGCCTGGGGGCCCCTCTACGCCATTTTTTAAAAAAATTTGGGTGCAGGGTTCCCCTTAATATCCATACCAGACCCAAAGAGCCTGGTAATGGGCTGGGGGGTAGGGGGCCATGCCGTTTTTCTCAATGATTTTCATCTATATTGCCGGGACCCAACAATACATTACAGCTGCAAGCAGTGTTAACCAGTTCCGGACCAGCCACTGTAGTTATACTGCGGCAGGTTGGCCCGGCTGCGCGAAGCGTCGTAGCTATACGTAAAATTACGTATATATCTGTTGAGGTCTTTGAAAAGGAGAAAGGGGTTGGGTTTATTAATAAGGACAAAGTTGAGTCCATGGCTAAGGAAGGAAGTGTCTGCAGAGGACAGAATATGAGAATAAAGATTGAATATTTTTATCGTTTTTGGTGTTTCAAAAAGTTTTGGCTGTTTTCTGGTTCGTCCTCCTCTGCAGCCTCTTCCGTGAGTTTTCCTTTTCTGGAAACTGAGGCTGGAAGAGGACTGGGCACTAAAAAAGAAGGCGTAGAACCTGCAGAAAGAGGTATATTGATAATAGGAATAATGGATAATGAGGTACAGGGTGGCTCTCAAAAAACTTTGCACCAGAGAGACCTACTGGATCTACAGTTTAGATGTCCTCTCACCAGGAAGTATCAATGAGGGTATCGAAATAGCCACTATCCTTTAACATGGCCACCACACCCCATTAGATAAGATTTAGACTTTGTCTATGGTTTATTCTTTTTTGTTTCCATACTGTGACTAATCATGTATATCTACACTTATAGGTTGGCCCTTCCTTGTCTCCTCTTTCTTTGATGTGGGGGTGGCGGGTACCTGTAAGTATGGCTATGGCATTGTCCCAATTTTCCTGGTATCTCCTGACATACCATCCAGTCTTTATCTCCCAAATTTAGGAGAAGAGATCTGTATATATGCACCATACCATATGTACAGTACGAGATCTTTTCTCTCCCCTTCCCCAACAAAACATTTCCTATCCCCTTTTTATACATATATATAAAAAATAACCCCCCCCCTTCCCCTTTCCTCTCCCCCATTCCCTCTTAATTATGCTACCGACGATTGCACCATGTTTTGGGGCTGAGCAATCATTGGCCTGCCACCAATTGCCTACCCCAGATTTATTGTTCAATCGATGAATACATTTGTGATCGATCGATCAATTCTCTGAGCGATTGTCTCTCCCCCCCTCCCCTCATGATGTGCTTGTTGTAACATTATGTATTGTCATTTATCATTATTTTTGTTACATGTATATATGTTCATCTGTGAATGCCTCTCCCCCCCCCTTTTTTTAACATTTATTTTTTGCTCTGTTATTGCATAATTTTTGCTGCCCACCTTTAATGATTATAATCACAATTGCTAGTGCACAGTGCTAGTTGCCGCCATGTATGTCACGCCATGTCTGGCCTATCACATTGCTTCTCGGCTTTGACCACCCCCCTCCATAGACTTTATATCGTAAGCTAAAATTCCATCTGTCAGCTTTAAGAAGGAGCGCGGCCGCCACTTCACTCACAGCCTGTACGCTAAAGAAACATGTCGCTTACCAGTGATGTCATCTCTCCTTGTCTGCCTCACAACTGCGCCCCAAGCCTCGTTTTGAGTTTTCCTCCACCGCGGCCGGCTTCTACTATCTTGCGGTGTCCACAGCGAGCAGCAAGTGCCTCAGCAAGCAGGAATGGATAAACGAACCTGACGATCACCCCTACGATGGGTCATTTTAAACAAAACGCTTACTGATGACTTCAGAAATGTGAGTTGCCTGTACATATTAATTTTGAATAAAATTGTTCTATATCTACACCCAGAGGTGCTTCTCCCCTTTGTATCTTTCTCAGAATTTTGGAACATGGTTTTCGGTTCCCCCCTGAAGGCAGCCCTGAATGTGGAACCCTGTATCATCATCTCTCCTTCCTTTTTTGGTCCTTGGACTTTTAACCACTTGCTTACTGGGCACTTAAACCCCCCTCCTGTCCAGACCAATTTTCAGCTTTTAGCGCTGTCGCACTTTGAATGACAATTGCGCGGTCATACAACACTGTACTCAAATGACATTTTTATCATTTTTTTTCCCACAAATAGAGCTTTCTTTTGGTGGTATTTGATCACCTCTGTGGTTTTTAGTTTTTGTTAAAAAATTGAAAAAGACCAAATTTAAAAAAAAAAATTTTTATATTTTTTTAATATTTTGTTATAAAGTTTTGCAAACAGGTAATTTTTATCCTTCATTGATGTACACTGATGAGGCGGCACTGATGGGCACCGATAGGTGGCAGTGATGGGCACTGATGGGTGGTAGTGATGGGCACTGATGGGTGGCAGTGATGGGCACTGATGGGTGGCAGTGATGGGCACTGATAGGTGGCAGTGATGGCAGCACTACTAGGTGGTACTGATTGGCACCACTGGTGGGCATTGATAGGTGGCACTTGTGGGCATTGATAGATGGCACTGCTGGGCACTGTGGGCACTGGCAGGTGGCAATGGCAGGTGGCACTGGCAGGCACAGATGAGGCATATGTGCCTCCTTCCTCTTCGGGACCAATGTCCCTTTAACATAAGCCGGTGATCGGCTTTTTTTTCTCCTCACGCTGTCAGCTATCCTCACGATTACCAAGCTTTTGTTTACATCATGTGATCAGCTGTCATTGGCTGACAGCTGATCACACGGTAAGGGGCCGGGTTTGGCCCCTTACTCGGATCTGTGATCATCCGAGCCTCCGTGATGTGCACGTGCACAGGGGAGGACGTCCCATGGCGGCCTCCCGGAAATTGAGGTCCGCGCTGTGGCCGTCATTCGGTTATGGGCCGGACCTCAAGTGGTTAAATACCACCATGATTATGGACTCTTTTTACCATATTACTACTACCATGCATAATCTATATGCGTTTTAATGCATGTATTTTAATGCTGTGGGATATTTATTGTTCCAGTCTTTTGCGCCTTTACTTGCATATTCTTGAACATGACAATGTGGTCACTGTACTCCAATGGCCTCCACAGTCACCAGATCTAATCCAATAGAGCACCTTTGGAATGTGGTGGAAGGAGAGATTGGCACCATGGATGTGCAGCTGATAAATCTGCAGAAACTGGGTGATGCTATCATGTCACTATGGACCAAAATCTCTGAGGAATGTTTCCAACACCTTGTTGAATCTATGCCATGAAGAATTAAGGCAGTTCTGAAGGCAAAAGGGGGTCCAACCCAGTGCTAGCAAGGTGTACCTAATAAAGTAGCCAGTGAGTAAATTTTTTATATATATATATATATATATATATATATATATATATATATATATATATATATATATATATATATATATATATACACACGCACATCTATACATATACACATTGCAGTGCTGTGTCGTGAACTTTATAAAAATAATGACTGCATATATACGTGGTGTCTCCATCTGACAAACCAGGAACGGGTGAAGACATTATACATGTATGCAGCTATCTCTCTTTTTTTCATGGAATAAAGCAGTAAATTGTATTTACTGCAGCTCTCATCTAGTGCATATTTCCTATGTCTAATAGGGGATTTCTATTAAAAACAAGGCTAGAAATGCACTCACAGGAGAAGGAGAGAGTGTACAACAGACAGGGGTGCAAGCTGCTGAATTTATTTAGTAGGTGGAGTGCAGCGTGTGCGGCAGCAATAACTCACAGAAACAGGTGCAATAGTAAACTTGTATTGAAGTAAAGCAACAGGTGACAACAACCCAGAGAGATGCTTGCCCAATCGTGTGCACTCAAAAATTCCAACCATGTGAAGTTGATAGGTATCAGCCGGGCTGACAGTGTCTGTTAAGAGAGCAAAATGCGCCCTGGCTGTCCCATGCCCAAAAGATGTATAACTGAGATGCGTGACACCATATGCTTTTCTACTTTCTCAGGAACTTTTCCCTACCGCTAGTACTGTCCCAAACAGTCGGGGTAGCTGTCCCTACCCTACTAACTCTCAAAAAGTGGGCCAAGCCCGGGAGCCAAGGCCTTAAGTGGGCTCAGCCTGGCCCAAGATGGCTGCTGGAGTCACATGGGGTGTCAGCATCCAATCAGGGAAGGTAATGTTGCGTGCTGTCAGACGGAGTCCCACCCACAGGAGTGCAGTTAGTGCCATATGCAGGGACACATTTTAAGGGTTGATGAAAGGGAGATATTCCTTGAAATGACACCTTGCATCCAGCACTAGCTTCAATTGTGAAGTAACACCTGAGGTTGGACTCCATTTGACAGCACCCGGCATTGGCTTCCCTCACGGCCACTTATTTTCAAATGGGTTTTCATATTTTGTCTCCCCTGCAAACCCCATGACAACAAGGCCAAAGATATGGGAAAGAGGCGCTTGTCCTCAACAGGGAGGTTCCCCATTTTAAGGGCATGTGGCCGGGTATGGTTTAGGAGTGGGGGGACACACACTTGCTGTTCTTCCACTCCTTGGCCAGCCAGGCTGTATGCATTGGGGTGGACTCCACACATGAAGGGTCTGGTATAAAATTTGGGGGAGACCACATTCCTTTTTTTATGGGGTCTCTCTTAAAATCCACACCAGATCCTTATCAAGGATTTTGTGGGGAGCTCATGCTTTTTGTTTGTTTGTTTTGGTGCACCAAACCCAGCAATGACCTGTGGCCACTGGTGTCCTAGCAACTGATGATGCCATCAGTTGCTCTGCTCAGATGCGGGTGGCAATCCTTCACAGCATCCATTGTTTGCTTCTACACAATTGGCCTCAAATCCTTTTACATTATTGTTTCTCCAAGGGGAGCTTCTCCTAATGTGTAATTTTGGCACCAGAGTGCATAAGGTTAACATTTCTCAATATTGGACCCCATCTGCCATGTGGCTGCCTAACCCTCTATTTTGGTAAGGTCTTCTTGTAATGATGGTACATCCTGTGCCAAAGTTATTTCCTGGCATAATTTCGTATCATCAGCAAACACTGCAATTGAGCTCTTGATTCCAATGTTCATATAAATAAAAAAACAAACAAACTGAGCATTGGCTTCAAGACAGAACTCTGGGTACCACCATTCCAACAGTGGGTCATTTATTACTTCCCTCTGGACCGGTTCATATCACCAGTTTCCTATCCATGTACATACACTTTCATCAATTCCAACAGACCCTATTTTATAGATTAAAGTAAAAAAATCTAAATAAATTACGTTCACTGGACTTCCAACATAAACATTCTCACTTAATTCCTCATAGAATGATAACAGGTTGGTCTGACAAGAATGGTCTTTCAGAAATCCATGCTGGTTGTCACTTATGACACCTTCATCACAGACAAATTAATGCATGGAGTCCCTTACCATTCCCTCAAATACCTTACATACTATTGATGTTAGGCTGACTGGTCTGTAGTTTCCTGATAAACATCTTGATATCCCCCAGGGCAGTGCCCAGTTCCCTATGCCTTTTGACAATCTATTGCCTATTAGCCATAAACATAGCCTGAATTGATTTAAAAGATTCAGCACCCATTGACATCAGTGGGGGTTGGATTGACATGGCGAACTTAGGAGCAATTAAGTGAACCTCCTAGAAACTGAATCCAGGAATGTTCAACTCATCTCTACACTCATCTGTGAGATCTCTGATATATAACAAGCTCTGATTTCCATTTATAAGTTTTTGCACTAAGGGTAGGAATACGTCATCTCCCCTGTGTGAGATCTCTGATGTATAACAAGGTGTGATTTCCTTGAATAACATTTACTACACTCAGGGCAGGAATATGGCTTCTCCCCTGTGTGAGATCTCTGATGAATAACAAGGTCTGATTTCCGTGAACAACATTTGCCACACTCGGGGCAAGAATACGGCTTCTCCCCCGTGTGAGTTCTTTGATGTCTAACGAGGTCTAATTTATCTGAAAAACATTTCCCACACTCCGGACAGGAATACGGCTTCTCTCCCGTGTGAGATCTCTGATGTCTAACAAATTGCGATTTCCATGTAAAACACTTCCCACATTCAGGGCAGAAATGTGGCTTCTCCCCTGTGTGCAATCGCTGGTGTCTAACAAGGCTTGTTTTCTGTGAAAAAAGTTTTCCACATTCCGGGCAGGAATTTTGCTTCTCCCCTGTGTGAGATATCAGATGTCTAACAAGGTCTGATTTCTTTAAAAAACATTTTTTGCATTCGGGGCAGGAAAATGGCTTCTCCCCCATGTGCAATTTCTGATGTCTAACAAGGTCTAATTTCTTTGTAAAACATTTCCCACATTCAGGACCGGAAGTTTGCTTCTCTTTCAAGTGCAATTTCTGATGTCTAACAAGGTCTGAGTTCTTTGTAAAGCATTTCCCGCATTCAGGGCAGTAATTTTGCTTCTTCTCCGTGTGCAATCTCTGATGTCTAACAAGGTCTGATTTCTGTGCAAAACATTTTGGGCACTCAAGGCAAGAAAACAGCCTCTCCCCCGTGTGAGATCTCTGATGTCTAACAAGTGTTGATTTCTGTGTAAAACATTTTCCACACTCAGGGCAGAAATAAGGCTTCTCCCCCCTGTGAGATCTCTGATGTATGACAAGATTTGATTTCTTTGTAAAACATTTCCCACACTCTGCGCAGGAATTTGGCTTCTTACCCATGTGAGATCTGCAATGTGTGACAAGTTCCGATTTAAGAAGGAAACATTTCCCGCACTCAGAACAGGAATGTAGCGTCTCACCCTTGTGAGATCTCTGATGTACAGTAAGACTTAATTCAGAGGTAAAACTTTCCCCACAATCAGGAAAGGAAAATTTCTCCTCCCCCTGAATTCTGGCACCATCCCTCACAGTATGAGGTTGCTCAGAGTCAGAGGGATTTGATGGTCCATCCACACTGTGAAGTCCTTCATCAATAGCTGAGCTCATTGTCTTTTCTGCTGCACAATCTCTTGTGATGTCAACATCTTCTATTTTACAGCTTAGAGATAAAGTCAGATGATCCTTTGAGGGTTTCCCAATGGCGTGTCCTTAAAAAAAAAACAAAAAAAAAAAACATGATCGATAGATACAAGAGGGTTTGTTTACCTAAATCTAGATTCCATCCGGATCAGGTAAATTTTAGTAAGCAGGTATTCTCTGTGGATATCCCAACCAGCAGTGACTTCACCTCTGCAGTCAAAGAGCCTTTGGTCCTCCTCCCAGATCACTTCTACATTTACATAGCCTTGAAAGCAGCAACCAATGGGGACTGGGAGGTGCATGCTCTTTACATAACCATAAGCCTAGGCAGTGGCCAATTCACAACAGGCCTAAGATTCTGGTAACACGCAGCACTAGAAGGTGTTTGAAGAAGTATTTTCTGCTGAAAGAAATACCTGAGGGTTTTTGTTTTCCTGAATAAAATATTTAAATATCTCGTCTTTTCCTATAATATGGGGGTACCCTGGCAAAGCACCTCTATGTTGATGAGGACAAAGGATCTGAAAGGAAAGGATTCTTGAAGCCACCTTTAAAGTAGAGAGACCCCAGATCTCCATCTTTCATTCATTGTGAGTGACGTGGATATATCGCTGGACAACATGATTGACAATAGTTCTACGTGGGTCTGCATGTTTATTTTATTTATTAGGAGAGAAGGTTTCTAGGAACAACCTACATTTTCCAAGGGGGCTTCCAGATTCCAACAAGTCCCCCACCTGCAGACCTTCACAACCAATGGGCCAGGATTGTTGGGAAGAGGCCAATGTCCTTATCTACATGGGGACAAGTTGCTTTGCCAAAGGGCTCCCCCCGTCAAGCCCTTTCCAAGCTAGTCAGGCTGCATGCTCAAATAAAGGTCTGATATGGACTCTTTGGAGACCCCATAATTTATTTTTCTTGTATTTTGAATAGGTTTCCCTCTTGAAATCCAAACCAGACCTGACTATTTAGTAGAAATTGGGGAGGCCCAACACCAGTTTGTTTAAAATCCATAGCAGATCCTAAGGCCCGAGCAGGAAAGACTTAATGGCCCTACTTTTTATCCAAGCAAGACTGTTAAAAAAGAATTCCAGGCATGATATATTATACATACAGTAGTTACTTCAGTCCAGCTAGGTCCAATGTTATTCTGTAAAAGTATACCATACTTGGAATCCTTCTTTAATCGAGTTTTATGTTAACATTTAGGTATAAGTCTGCTAAAAAGAAGAGGGATCAACCTCCAATAGGCACAATCTGTGTTATCATATCTGTACTACCGTGCCTAAAACTGCCAGCTGACCCCCAGACGCTACATAAATCACAAGGGAAAATAAATAATGTGTAGAATGGGACTCAGTGATTATTATCAACCTGTTGTTGGCTGATATCGCTCATCTCCCCCCCTACTGTGGACCAATCAGTGTGCAGTAACAGAGTAGAGACACGAGAAGAATATATCCTGACTCACCTGTGCTGATCTCTGTAGGAGTGTCCTCCTCTTTGAATATCCTCATCATTCCAGCCTCCTCCATATATTGCTGATCATCCCTCACATACGTCTCTTCTACTTCACCCTCAACTTTCATGTTCATCAGATCTTCACCCTAAACCAACAGAATGGCAGAAAATAAAATCTGTAAAATAGAAGTATTTATGATGTGAGGTCACATAGAAAATATCATCTTGTAGAGTCCACACATCGTCTCCACATGTCAGAGTGTTCAAACACTTTATGTTCCCGACCCTCAACTCCACCTACCTGATGATGGTGAGAGATGGTGTGACCTTCCTGTGTGGAATCCCAGAAATACAGAGGATGAGGACATCTCTCTGGTGGGTTCCCATTACTGGATCCATCTGTAGGAAACACACACACTGACTGAATACATTGTTTCTATGTGTTTATCAGATGATGGGGGATCTAGGTGGACCCTCCGTACTGCTCTCTCCTTTACAATAAAGTCTCCTCTTACCCGGTGATGTGAGGGGCGGCTGATTGTCCATCATGACGTCCTTGTAGAGATCCTTGTGTCCTTCTAAATACTCCCACTCCTCCATGGAGAAATAGACAGTGACGTCCTGACACCTTATAGGAACCTGACACACACAATGATACAGTCACCATCCAGACACATCCCTTGTCTGTTACTGGATAATGTCCCAGAATTCCCAGCACCGCTCACCTCTCCTGTCAGCAGCTCCATCATCTTTTTGGTGATTTCTAGAATCTTCTTATTGCTGTTTATCTCAGGTGTCAGGGAGTGAGGTGGAGGCACTGTGATGGTCAAATGATCTCCAGACTTCACAGAAGGAAAACTCTAACAAAAACAGTAATATCATGTCACATTCCCAAAATCCTCCTCAACTCTCCGGTCAGGTTTGCGTTTTATTAATAGAGATAAGAGTGATGTCAAGTGACCTCCCAGAATCCTCCTTACCTCTCCGATCAGCAGGTAGATGATCTCCACGGTGAGGTTTAATATTCTCTCAGTAGTTTGGCTCCAGTCCTTCTCCATCTTAATAGATGTGGCCATATAATCTGTGCAGGTTTTCTGTAGACAGATAATTATTTGGACTGTGTTGGTTGTTAGGATGGGGATGTAAGGGGTTAAAAGGTGAGCATCCCTCAGTAGGAATTAGCAAAAGGAAACTGCTTCCTTCTAGTGTCTGTATTTGTAAATAGCTGTTGCTTGGCAAATATTACAGAGATAATTTGTCATAGATGGGTTCTTTCTGCCCCTTCTAGTGGGATCAGAAACCCCAGATTAGAGGGCTATGATACATTTTAAAGGTACATTTCCAGGAAGAAAAAACTAAATTGGACCGCATCCCTTTCCATGCAGGAGATACTGCTGTATTTCACCCAGACCAGAAGCAGAGACTATTAGGCAAGTGTTCCTGTGTTCTAACTGTTTACCTGTAGCAGCTTCTGTGTATATCTGAAGTCTGGTGACCAAAGTGTTTCTGTCCTATTGTTATTATCTCATATACATGTCAGATAGTGTAGTGGTCATCTTGCAGTATATTAGGTGAATCTCTTTACTAAAATAGAGTTTATCTGAAGCTCCTGTTAACATAATTAAATTCTGTCCCTTCTGGTATGGGATTCTCTAGCTAGCTTTAGCTCAGGGCTCAGTAAACTGCATAGGGTAGAGGCAGATTAAGCATCTGATGACCCATAGGGAGCTAGAGGTCACATTGCATAGCAGATTAGAAACGGTTAGGGGTTGGGAAGCAGAGTAGATAGGCTGACACTTGGGAGCCTACAGAGATCTCTGTGTCACCACTGACCCAGTGTTCAGCTTTTCAAAAACCAGAACGAACATGGCACATGCAATTGTCTACCAGATATCTTTGCTTGATAACAATATATGTATGTGTGTGTGGGTGTGCGCATGCAGTCTATTACTGATCATTTATCATATAAAGTTTGCATTATTTCAATACTGGTGTGTATCTATATACTTGTGGTTGTTGTTGTATACTGGGTGCAGTAGTACCTCTTTATTGATATGAAGAAATAAAATCCAAATGCAGTCACCTCATGTACAGGGAGGAACAGGAAAGACAGCTAACATGTTTCACGCCCCATCATGGCGCTTATTCATAGCTGAATGATTAAAGTTTGATCATGGGTATATATAGGGACTTCAGGTTTTGATAGCCAATCCAGAGATGGTCTCAAATAGAGACCTGCCCACATGATCAAACTCTAGACCGACACCCAAGAGATAGGAGACACCTGGGAAGTGAAGTTGAATTTTGAATCAAAATTTGAAGACAAGATAACATGACAATGTAATAATGCCTATAAAGGTCCACCAAACTAAAAAAAGTTTACTAAGTGAACCAATGCGCATATATATATATGTATATACATGCACTAGACACATGATTATTTTTACTATTCACATTATTCAACTTCTCCCATTGTGTACATCCATAACCTTGGGATGAAGACCATGATAAATACTAAAACGATATTAAACAATAGCAAAGTACAAAGTAACAACACTAATTTTCAAATCATAAATGCTAAATAATCTCAAAGGAAAACTTGTGTATAAATGATGATAAACAAAATTTGTAAAAATGTAAAACATGCTGAAACCATACAAAATCGCAAAATAACATACATTTTTAAACGAAAATCAAGGTTTTATTTACACAATTTTCAAATGTAATTAGGTTTTTATATTTCAGGATGATGTGTATGTGTATATATATGCAGTTACCAAGACATAATTGATAGTGCTGGGAATAGGATTATTGGTATTTTCACATCAATTTCTTGTATATGTTATTTTGCGATTTTGTATGGTTTCAGCATGTTTTACATTTTTACAAATTTTGTTTATCATCATTTATACACAAGTTTTCCTTTGAGATTATTTAGCATTTATGATTTGAAAATTAGTGTTGTTACTTTGTACTTTGCTATTGTTTAATATTGTTTTAGTATTTATCATGGTCTTCATCCCAAGGTTATGGATGTACACAATGGGAGAAGTTGAATAATGCGAATAGTAAAAATAATCATGTGTCTAGTGCATGTATATACATATATATATGCGCATTGGTTCACTTAGTAAACTTTTTTTAGTTTGGTGGACCTTTATAGGCATTATTACATTGTCATGTTATCTTGTCTTCAAATTTTGATTCAAAATTCAACTTCACTTCCCAGGTGTCTCCTATCTCTTGGGTGTCGGTCTAGAGTTTGATCATGTGGGCAGGTCTCTATTTGAGACCATCTCTGGATTGGCTATCAAAACCTGAAGTCCCTATATATACCCATGATCAAACTTTAATCATTCAGCTATGAATAAGCACCATGATGGGGCGTGAAACATGTTAGCTGTCTTTCCTGTTCCTCCCTGTACATGAGGTGACTGCATTTGGATTTTATTTCTTTTTATCAATAAAGATGTCTTCTATGGTGTGCGGCCGTCCAGGATATTTTTCTCTTTCCTCAAGCTTGTGCAGAGTCAGCACCTGTGAGTTCCATTAGGGCGGGTGTCTTGATACGGATTTGAGAGATTGGAGCGGCAATCTTTTGCTTATGCAGTAGTACCTCTGCTCACGATAATTTTGCTTGGATTACTGGTTAATTTATTATTGGTTAACCCCTTTATTTGGGGGTGGAAAAAGAGCTGTGTGAGAGGGTGGAGGTCACTGCATGTGAGATATGCATTCCTGAACCCTGTGTGTAGCACACTCCTAAACTCTGCACCCTGTGCACAATGTACTCCTGAACCCTGTACTCTGTGCATAATGCACTCCTGAACCCTGTGCGTAATGCAGTCCTGAACCCTATGCGTAATGCAGTCCTGAACCCTGCACACTGTGCATAAAGCACTCCTGACCTCTGCACCCTGTGTGGAAAGCACTCCTGAACTCTGCACTCAGTGCACAATGCACTCCTGAACCTTACGTGTAATGCATTCCTGAACCCCACATGCCTGCGCATATCGAACCCCTGAACCCTGCACCCTGTGCATAATGCACTCCTGAGCCCTGCACCCTGTGCTTAATGTACTTCTAAGCCCTACACAATATGCATAATGCACTCCTAAACGCTGCACTCTGTGCACAATGCACTTCTGAACCCTGCAGTCTGTGTATAATGCACTCCTGAATCCTATGCATAATTGTTAGACCTTTTGAGAAGAAATACTATCTTTTTAATTTTTTTTTTATGTCATGAGCCCCATGAGAGGAATGCGAAGAAAGGGTAACAATGACTTCAACTGTTTCTCAACTTTTAATGAATTACCTATCCTTAAAAACTATCTGCTAGGAACCAAAGAACCAAAAGATTAACATTTTCTGGTTGGTTAGATAAAAAAAAAAAAACATGATACCACTAAGATGAGTCGACAATATAAACACTTGGCTGATTGTTCTTCAGATAAAATCCCTGTCTGTGAACAGAGACTATTGTGAAGACTCCAAGAGTTGTTTATCCAGCTGAACTGGCTAAACAGTAAGTTAGAATGAGCAAAGTCCATGTTAAGCAACTCAAAGAACTGAATCTCATTTTTTTTCCTTACTCAGAATTATTTTAAAGTATACCAATCAGTGTTGTGAATAACATATACTGTATATATCGTGACCATGTCTACATAAATATATCCATATAGCATGTGTTTTTACCTAGATGAATAAGTACTCGTAGTATCTACAAGTGTAACACATTTATCCATAGTTAACCATTTTATGTGATATTGGGTAAAATTATACCCTCACATTGTACTGGTTACCAGAATTCCTAAATGTTATATATATACTGTATATATAAAATCAACACCACTCTACAAGCAGATATATATTAATATATTATGAAGATTGAACATATTATTTAGAAGATATTTTAGAACAAGTATTGCTGCCCTTGGACACGCTTAGTGGTTGGAAGTGGTATTACCTAAATCTACAAAAAAGGTAATCAATAGATCTTTTAACCAATGAAAAAGAAGTTACACCTTCTGGGCTAGGCTTATTATAATTGTTATGAGCCTATTGTCCAAAGTGGTATATAGGATCAAGATAGATGCAATGGAAGGACACTCAATCAGACACACATTTCATTCATCAACTCATATCTCCACATTCACGAAGATTCCTTGACACCTTATACTTTGAAACTCAGAGGACGCAAGATGTAATCCCTCTTTAAGCAGAAGCCATCTTGGAAACCACGCCAGCCATTTTAACCGCTTCAGCCCTGGAAGATTTTACCCCCTTCCTGACCAGAGCACTTTTTGCGATTCGGCACTGCGTCGCTTTAACTGACAATTGTGCGGTCGTGTGACGTTGCACCCTAACAAAATTTACTTTTTTTCCACAAATAGAGCTTTCTTTGGGTGGTATTTGATCACCTCTGTGGTTTTTATTCTTTGTGCTATAAACAAAAAAAGCGCCAGTTTTGAAAAAAAAACGCATTATTTTTTGCTATAATAAATATTCCCCAAAAATATATAAAAAAACTATTTTTTTCCTCAGTTTGGGCCGATATGCATTCTTCTACATATTTTTGGTAAAAAAAAAAAAAATCGCAATAATATATTGATTGGTTTACGCAAAAGTTATAGCGTCTACAAAATAGAGCATAGTTTTATGGCATTTTTATTATAATTTTTTTACTAGTAATGGAGGCGATCTGCGTTTTTTATCGGGACTGCAACATTATGGCGGACAATTTTGACACATTTTTGGGACAATTGTCATTTTTACAGCGATCAACGCTATAAAATTGCATTGATTACTGTAAAAATGTCACTGGCAGTGAAGGGGTTAACCACTAGGGGGCAGTGAAGGGGTTAAGTGTGTCCTAGTGTGTGTTCTAACTGAAGGGGGGAGGGGACTGTGTAGGGGAGATGACAGATCACTGTTCATACTCTGTATGAACAGACAATCTGTCTGTTCTCCCCTCAGAGAACCGGAAACTGTGTTTACACACACAGATCCCGGTTCTTCGTGTGCCCCGAGCGATCGCGGGAGCCCAGCGGTGATCGCGACCGCCAGGCACTCGCATCGGCCCCGTGGGCAAGCAGGGGGCCACAGGGCGAAGCGACGTTACATAACGCTGTTTCGCCCAGCCGTGCCATTCTGCCGCAGTACAACTGCGGCGGATGGTCAGCAAGTGGTTAAAACTCTGGTAACCATCATTTCAGAAATAAAAATAGGGGTTCAGTCAGTGCAAAAACAAAAGCTAAAATCCTAACACATTCAGCTGAACACTCAAGGTCAATATATAACAATCCTTGGAAAAGTGCAAAAAAGGATTCAGTGCAGTGCTAAATTAAAACAACACTAAATATAATTAAAGCGGATGTCCAGCGAATTTTTTTTAAGTCAGCAGCTACAAATACTGCAGCTGCTGACTTTTAAAATTTGGACACTTACCTGTCCAGGGCGCCCACGATGTCGGCACCTGAGGCCAAATCGTCCCTCAGTCCTCGGATGCTGCCGCCTCCATCTTCGCTAAGGGAATCAGGAAATGAATCCTTGCGGCTTCACTTCCCGGTTCCCTGTTGCGCAATCTGAATGGCCCCTGCAGTCTCTGGGAACTGTGTGTGTCCCAGCAGACAGCGCGGGGGGACGGGAAGAGGCGTAGACTCCTGTGGGAGTCTATGCCCGGAAATGGGTGCAAATACCTGTCTTAGACTTTCGGTCTGAATTGACCAGATATGGCCATGGCCTTAATTGGTCAATGATGTCACCACCATCTTTACTCCTACACTTCTATAGCGGATGACATCTCTGGGAGCTGCCATTGGGCTAAGAGTGCTGTTGGGATTGGTCATATGTGCCAGTTCTTTTGTTTTTCAGTAAGTTGGCAGATAGCTGGGATGATGGATTTACAACGAGCGACTTTTTTAAGATTTCTATTATTTTATTAAAAGGACTTATCAAATGTTTGGGTTTCTTTATTTTATTACTTTTTTTTGTGCATGAGTAGGGGTACTATGTGGGGGGGGGGCTACCCAGGGGCCCCCATTATTATTAAAGAGGGCTTCCAGACTCCTATAAGCCTCCATCCACAGTTCCCCACAACCACTGGCCAGGGTTGTGGGGAAGAGGCCCTTGTCCTCATCAACATGCTTTGCCAAGGGAGTCCCTCCTGGCATGACACGCCCCATGTGGACAGCTTGTAGCCTGTTATGGTTTAGAAGGCGAGTAGGACCCACACTCATACCCCCCTTTCTGGCAAGCCAGGCTGCATGCTTGGATTAGGAGTCTGATATGGATTTTTAGATGAACCTCGCCCATTTTTTGTTTTTTTGGGGGGGTGACCTACCCCCTTAAAATTCATACTAGATTTAAAGGGTTTAGCATGTATTAGGGAGGCACTAGGCAATTTTTACTATGTACTATGTGGGGGGGGGGCTACCCAGGGGTCCCCATTATTATTAAAGAGGGCTTCCAGACTCCGATAAGCCTCCATCCACAGTTCCCCACAACCACTGGCCAGGGTTGTGGGGAAGAGGCCCTTGTCCTCATCAACATGCTTTGCCAAGGGAGTCCCTCCTGGCATGACATGCCCCATGTGGACAGCTTGTAGCCTGTTATGGTTTAGAAGGCGAGTAGGACCCACACTCATACCCTCCTTTCTGGCAAGCCAGGCTGCATGCTTGGATTAGGAGTCTGATATGGATTTTTAGATGAACCTCGCCCATTTTTTGTTTTTTTGGGGGGGGTGACCTACCCCCTTAAAATTCATACTAGATTTAAAGGGTTTAGCATGTATTAGGGAGGCACTAGGCAATTTTTTTTTCATTCTTGCAGTGTGATGTGCTACAGCAACATTTACAAAGGAAAAAAAGTATATACAACATAAATTGGCATTTCATTGCTGGCTTCTTAAGAAAAAAGCACACAGACACCTATAACGGTTAGGGCTGGGAGATTTTCTTAAAAAAAACTCGATTCACGATTCAAATCGAGTTTCTTTTTCTCACCGCGCCGGTCCTGAGGAGCTGTAGGCAGGAGTTTTTAGGCGAGGCCGCGGCTTCGGCCTAGTCCGCGGCGTCCGGCATCACGGACGCGGTGAAAAAAAAAAATTAAAAAAAATCAATTTGCTTAAATTTTGACCTCTCAACTCGATTCAAGATTTCAATCGATTTTTTTTCCCAGCCCTAATAACGGTCCTCAAAAATAAATAGCAGGCCCTTTTTTTTTTTAATAAGCCAACAAAGCCGGCAATGAAATGTCATTTGGTGACATTTTTAGACACATTTTTCCTTTGTAAATGTCAGCACTGTTGCAGCACTTTCTGTACATCACAGACTGTAAATGCCCCTTTACAAGCAGGTTTAGGACACCCCCTGGGCGTGTTATTTGACCTGTTCATGCCGACGTCACACAAATATGGACGTCACACTGCCCTGGGCTTTTTGCCGTGGGGCTGCATATTTGCGTACCTCCCAGCACAGAGACCGGATTCTTACCGTGAACCCCGAGCCCCGTACTAATGATCGGGACCCGGAACTCGAGATTCTGGGTCACCTGATCGTTGTGATAGCCTCTGATTGGCTATCACAGTGATCAGTCACTGTGAAGCCCACCCTCATGTTTTTGTCTCACTCTCTGTCCTTGCACAGAAAAAAAAAATGTGTGTAAAAAAAAAAAAAGTATTTATTTATTATTTATTTATTTATTTCAAGTACTTATATAGCACCGTCAATTTACGCCGCGCTTTACATATACATTGTACATTCACATCAGTCCCTGCCCTCAAGGAGCTTACAATCTAAGATTCCTAACTCACATTCATACATACTAGGAACAATTTAGACAGGATCCAATTAACCTACCAGCATGTCTTTGGAGTGTGGGAGGAAACCGGAGTACCCGGAGGAAACCCACGCAGGCACAGGGAGAACATGCAAACTCCAGGCAGGTAGTGTCATAGTTGGGATACGAACCAGCGACCCTTCTTACTGCTAGGCGAAAGTGCTATCCACTACACCACTGTGCCGCCCACTACACCACTATGCCGCCCAAAAATATAAATAATAATAATAAAAAAATACCAAGATCAGGGTTTGATCTAGGTCAGTGCCAGGGTTAGTGTTTGTGACAAGGTCAGGGTCAAAGGCCAAGGTCAGTTTTCTTTGGGGTGGGGGGACAGAATTTATTTTTTTTTCAATTAGCATCAGTGTGTTTTAGGTAGGATAAAAAAAAGCAAAATGTACCCTATTGATTCTGGGCTGTACTAAGGGTACATACAACGACCGGGGGGACTCCTGGTTCTGGCGTGCGGTGGGCCGTCCGGCGGACTGGGCGGCCCCCTACACATATGTGGTATCGCTGTGATCATCAGGAGCAGGAAAATTTATTTTAGGTTGTTCTTTGGTGGTAGGTTATGGGAGTACAAAGAAATATACAGCTAAATTAAAAAAAAAAAATGTTTTTTTTTTTTTACTATCTTGGGCCAGTTTTCCTTTCATAATAAAAAAAAAAAAGCAGGAGATATCCATTACCATTTAACCACCAAATGAAAGTCCAATTTGTCCTGAAAAAACGCGGTATAATCCCCCTGGATGCACAAAGTAGTTGTGATGATATGAAAGGTTTTACTAACACATGTCAACATCACAAAATTGGCATTAGGCATTTAGATTTGTTTTACCCTGAGGCACGAAGGGGTTATAGGAATTGGACAGTTTTAATATTTCATTTTTTAAGCATTTAAAAACAAAATATTAGTGATCCCGGCCGAATAGAATTCTTTACAAATATGTTTTGCATTAGTACATGTTCCCCAGGGCAGTGACCACTTCCCATTGCATTTTTTTAGACATACAGGGGTAGTGGCGCAAAAACTGTGGCATACAGTTTAATTTTAAGTCCATACTGGAGTCCTTTGAGCTGTAATGCTCTGGTGTGAGAGAACAGTCTTTAGTACTTAGGACTGCCTTGCAAGGAGAGTTGAAGCAAACTCCAAAACATGTAGAGAAGGGAACAAAGAGAAAAAAACGCCACCTAAGTAAAGCTGTATAGATTTAATCACCAAAATGTATTAAAACACTCACATGGAGGTATCTGTAAAACGGCATAATGAGGACCAGTGGAACGTCAATCTCCTGTATTGGCTGGCAACATCAGGATCTTCCAGTGGTAAGATGGAGGCACTGCGCGCTCCTTTTTCAAGCTCGCTCTGAAACGCGTCACATCATACTCGAGACGTCATCCCGTTGTACGCTGCACTCCAGCCCTCCTCCTAGGTCTGCTGACTGCGCTCCAGACCTCGCTTTGGCTCCTGCCCGAAAGGCGGAAGTAACCTGCCAAACAGAATGCCGGCTCGGCTGCACACGGCCCCACAGGAAGATCCTGATGCTGCCAGCCAATACAGGAGATTAACGTTCTGCTGGACCTCATTATGCCGTTTTACAGATACCTCCATGTGAGTGTTTTAATGCATTTTGTTGATTAAAACTATACAGCTTTACTTAAGTGGCGCTTCTTCTCTTTGTTCCCTTCTCTACTCTATTTTTTTTTAGACACCTGTGCCTATTGACCCAGAAAATTGGCATTTTTTATTTGACGGATTTTCCTCCCATTGACTTCAGTAGGGTTTGGGTGTGTCATCAGAACGTCTTAAAGTTCACTGAAAAACACACAAACTGAACCCAGGACAGTTCATCTCATCTCCAGTGAGGAGGTGACACATCTCCAAAAATGAAGAGAATGTTCCGGCCCCGTAAGTGGGGAAATGTTCTGCCCCTGAAGGGGTTAATCTAGGTTTCCACACTATATATGTGTGTATCATCATCTGCTGGAGATAAAAGACATCACAGTGACTATGGAGGAAGAGGACGGACATGACGGGGGGGTTACTGGGTGTAAATAGAAAATAAGATCTTATTACCTCCTCTATCGCCACTTCCAACAACGTCTTCTCTCTACTTCCTCCCGACTCACCTCTCACCCGAGACTTCCTGTTTTTTTTCCTGACATCCCTTCCTGTCTTTATTCCATAGAGACGTCTTATCTTGGTAGAAGTGAGAACTCCATCTTATGGTGCTCAGAGGAACTGCATCTCTGAGAAACGTCATATTATGAGCCCAACGTTGTTGTTAATATTGCAGGACAGTCCCAGGATTTTTTGCTACTGTTTCATTATGTCCTTATCTTGCAGGCTCCAGGACACTGTGCAGAGTGGCAGTGAGGTGATGATTGCTGGAACACTCTCTGTGGTCCATCACCGGGCACTGCAATTATACCAGACTGTTGGGAGCCGTGATCTCCTTTCTGACAGTGAGAGTATAACTCTGACATCAGCAGAGAGGCAGCGGGAGTGTGTGATCCAGTAAGTACCACCACATAGCCACTATAGAGTGATTTGGTAGAGCACTATTTGACATATAGGTAGCGCCACTCGCCCCTTCACATCTTCTTTCTTTCTATATTCTAGAGCCCTCTTACGGGGGGGGGGTTTGGGGAGGCTGCAACCTTCACACATGTTCTAAGCGCAGACCTTCCTAATTAATTTATTTAAGTACCACCACTGACCACCAATTCAGGGCTGGAGTTAGACTTTGTTCTCATTGATTGCTCTTTCTTCTCAACAACGGGGCTTATTTTATTCTACTGACACCAACAATGGGTCTTATTGTATCGCAAATATTACTTAAAGTGGATGTAAAATGATTCATGAAATTTGAGCTGGGCACATATATCTGCAGTGTTTTCTTATCTCTCTCCAAGGCACTAAGTCCCGTGGCTTTCTCCTGCTCCATTTTTCTGTTATGAGCATGATAACTTCTGACAAGTTTTCTGTCAACTGTGATAAAACCGGCCTGAAATTTGTGTCAGGGTGGGTGCTATAAATAGATTAGCAGAGAGCTGGTCTATTCACAGCACAGCTCTGCAAATCTCTGCCTATGTGGAGTGGGGGGGGGGGGGGGGGGGGGTTGCCTTTCCTCCAATCAGCTGTCTCACAGTGTATGACAAGAATCCACACCCACAGGTGAATCGGGAAGAGAAAATTCTAACAGGACGTGCACTTTCTAAACAGTATATAAAGCTGAAGACAGCAGATATACATGTAAAACTTATGTAGGGAGATTTGTTTCATCTCTGTGTATCATCTAAAGCTGTTCACTTCGCTGGGTATATGTGAGGGTTTATATCCACTTTAAATAATACACATATCTGGAAATAAACAGCACCTAACACACAGTTACATATAATAAAAATATGGTTTGGTTTTTGCACCACAAAGTATTATTTATAATATATAATTTATTATTATTTTTTCACTATTCTTACACATTAATATATTTACTTCAAGATTCGGGGCAGCGCAGATTTTCCACTTTACACTAAATATTACAGATAGTCACAGTGTCAGAGAATTAGAAACTGTTGTGGAGAAAGCTGAAAAACAAGTGAATCTGCTTGGGTTCAATTCACAGGGCCATTCGGCGTAAGCATCCAAAAATCTGTAAATTGCAAATGTGACTGTGAACCCTATTAAAGTCAATGGGAGATGAATTTTGAAAATTGTCTTTATTTTCAGGGGTAATAGGCAAGAGGTTGTCAAGCAAAGGGCATGGGTAGCTGGACACTGCCCTGACGGGCATGTACCAATGCAAAACATTTTTTTAAATATTGTTTAGTGGGAAAACAACAAAAATATAAAATTCCTATAAATACCATGCTTAGGGGAGGTCCTTAGCATGCTTTAGTCAAGGGTCAGCAACCTTTTTCCACTTAAGGGCCGGTTTCAATGTATGTAAATGCATGGAGGGCCACATTCACCTGCTAATAAATGAAGATAATAATAATCCTAACATAGTCTTAATAACATTACAGGTTTACCTCACTTTAAGGTGCTTCACTAAAACAAAGCTAGTTTACTGGCCGTGGACTGGGGGGGATACAAAGGTGGCTGTGGACAGGGGAATGCAGAGGTGGATGTGGACAGGGGAGGGGATACAGAGGTGGATGTGGACAGGGGGGATACAGAGGTGGCTATGGACAGGGGGGGATACAGAGGTGGCTGTGGACAGGGGAGGGGATACAGAGGTGGCTGTGGACAGGGGAGGGGATACAGAGGTGGCTGTGGACAGGGGAGGGGATACAGAGGTGGCTGTGGACAGGGGGGGATATAGGAGGTGGCTGTGGACAGGGGGGATACAGGAGGTGGCTGTGGACAGGGGGAATGCAGGAGGTGGCTGTGAACAGGGGGAATGCAGAGGTGGCTGTGGATGGGGGGGGATACAGAGGTGGCTATGGACAGGGGGGATAGAGAGGTGGATATGGACAGGGGGGGATACAGAGGTGGCTATGGACAGGGGGGATACAGAGGTGGCTGTGGACAGGGGGGGGATACAGAGGTGGCTGTGGACAGGGGAAGGGATACAGAGGTGGCTGTGGACAGGGGAGGGGATACAGAGGTGGCTGTGGACAGGGGAGGGGATACAGAGGTGGCTGTGGACAGGGGGGGATGCAGGAGGTGGCTGTGGACAGGGGGGGATACAGGAGGTGGCTCTGGACAGGGGGGATACAGGAGGTGGCTGTGGACAGGGGGAATGCAGAGGTAGCTGTAGACAGGGGGGATACAGAGGTGGCCTATGGACAGGTGGGATACAGAGGTGGCTGTGGACAGGGGCGGGATACAGAGGTGGCTATGGACAGGGGGGATACAGAGGTGGATGTGGAGAGGGGGAATACAGAGGTGGCTATGGACAGGGGGGATACAGAGGTGGCTGTGGACAGGGGGGGATACAGAGATGGCTGTGGACAGGGGAGGGGATACAGAGGTGGCTGTGGACAGGGGGGATACAGGAGGTGGCTGTGGACAGGGGAGGGGATACAGAGGTGGCTGTGGACAGGGGGGATACAGGAGGTGGCTGTGGACAGGGGGGGATACAGGAGGTGGCTGTGGACAGGGGGGGAATACAGGAGGTTGCTGTGGACAGGGGGAATGCAGAGGTAGCTGTAGACAGGGGGGATACAGAGGTGGCTATGGACAGGGGGGATACAGAGGTGGCTATGGACAGGGGCGGGATACAGTGGTGGCTCTGGACAGGGGAGGGGATACAGAGGTGGCTGTGGACAGGGGGGGATACAGGAGGTGGCTGTGGACAGGGGGGATACAGAGGTGGCTGTGGACAGGGGTGATACAGGAGTATTCTGTGGACAGGGGGGATACAGAGGTGGCTGTGGACAGGGAGGTACAGAGGTGGCTGTGGACAGGGGGGGTACAGAGGAGGCTGTAGACAGGGGGTACAGAGGTGGCTGTGGACAGGGGGGATACAGAGGAGGCTGTGGACAGGGGGGATACAGAGGTGGCTGTGGACAGGGGGGATACAGAGGTGGCTGTGGACAGGGGGGATACAGAGGAGGCTGTGGACAGGGGGGTACAGAGGTGGCTGTGGACGGAGGATACAAGAAAATGCTTGCCCAGTGTTTATTAATGTCATCTGCAAAAGTGGCTGTGTTTTATAATAAAATTCCAGCTATATACCTCTTTAAGAGCGCCGCTCGGCGCTCACGTGACCCACCACCTCTCTCTTCTCTTCATCTGACAATTGCAGTGAGCGGGGCTGAAAATGACGTCAGTCAGGAGGGGAGGAGGTGAGAGGCGGCGAGTCACCTGAGCGGTGAGCTTCCCTTTTATTCTTGTATATATGCAAAAATGCGCTAAGTGCATATGGAGTAAATTAAATAAGTGACACAGATAATCCGTGACAGACAGCAGCTCTCACAAAAATGTACACCTCATAACAAAAAAACAAAATCGAACGTGTAGCACTATCAAAACATAACCTTAATAAATAAAGTGCAAAAGTCCATCTATTATAATAAAATAAAGATGAAAAACGGAAATTAAAACAAAAAAAGGGGGGGGGTCCCTAGTAGTCCAAATGTCCCAATTCAACATCCATAAAGTGAACTTGAAAAGTGTGTTGATCCAATATTCAATCTGTGAAGACACCCAGTGCTCCTCACAGGATAGATAGGGCAAATATATCTGCTTACCAGATTTTTAGACCCTCCAGGGTCTAAATGCGCATTAGTGAGCTTTCACCCCTCACTACGAGCTCAACTGCATCAGCTATCCAGCCTGCTTAATTGGATTCTGCAGGTGTATCCTCCACATCTATCATCAATCAAGGAAACGTCCTGTCACACAATGATCATGTGGAAGAGTAAGCTGCTAACTGCATCACAGAAGAAGTCCCATTGGACGAAACGTATGTCAGGCTAGGCACAGAGCAGCAGTGATGTCTGAGCACTCGTGGAGGGTCACTATATGACCATATAGTGTGACCCCCAAATTTTTTTGAATATGTTCAGGTGTTTTTAACTAGCCTTGCAGGAAATGTCATTCTTGAATGTGTGCTCTGTAATATGTTTTGTACTGTTTGTTGGTCTTATAGCAGCACCATCTTGAAATTAAACGCATTTTAGGTTGTGCCCCCCAAATATGTTTTTGTTTATTGTCAGGATGACGCAGTGTCCGGACCAATTCCAGTGACATCAGCAGAGAGCGGACTTCAGACCGCTCTCTGCTGAAAACAGCTCACAGGAGTGCAAAATGAATTGCATTCCTGTGACCCATAGAAGAAGTGCAGCCAAACAAGCCAGGCTGGACTTCTCCTTTAATGAGATATATAGCTGCAATTTTATTATAAAACACAGACACTTTTGCAGAGGACATTATTAAACAGACTACAACTTGCCCGCGGGCCGGGTGCCCCATAAATTAATCATGGGCACTGACTGGTCGGAGATTTAACAGTGGTGGGCCGGGTGTGGCCCATGGGCCTCGATTGCTAACCCCTGCCTTAGTGTCTCACTTATATGATGTACACAGGCAAAAGTGATGTTTCAAAAAGAAAAAATAAATTGCTGTTAAAATGACATTTCCTTCAACTCCTTTTCGTGTAAACAACAGAATAGGAACATCTCCAAAAACAAAGAGCGTGTTGAGCTGGGCAACGTCTTTGGGGACATTTGCCTATGAATAATAATTTATTTTTGGCCACCGCGGCGCCGTCTCCCGGAAGTGGGGACAGGGACCTGTCAAAAACTGGTACCTTTTCCAACCTCCTCCCTGAAAGGTACCAAATGTGGCACCGGAGGGGGGAGGAATCAAATAAGCGGAAGTTTCTGAATATTGATCATCTGCCATGTAACTGCCCAACCACCTATTTTGTCAAGGTCTTCCTGTAAGGATGCTACACGCTGTGCCGAAGTTATTCCCTGGCATAATTTGGTATCATCAGCAAACACTGCAATTGAGCTCTTGATTTCAACCTCTACATGATTAATAAACAAATTGATCAGCATTGGCCCCCAAAACAGAACCCTGGGGCCCACCATTCAGAGAATGAGTCCTTTATTGCTACTCTCTGGACCTGTCAGGAAGGGCATACCAGCAGACAAAATGGTTCTTCTGGATGGCGTCCTGTGCACAGGCACATGCTACTTCATATTCCTTTACATGCACATTAGTTGCTCACATGCACTCATCTCTTGCTTGCATTAGCGCCAAGCGGGCTATTTAAACTGAGCCTGTGCTATGTTTCAGTGCTGTCTTGTCTACAGCATTCCTGTGCATACCTGCAACCTGTTACTCTGCATCTGGCTACTGTTACCGGCCCGGCATGTCTTGACTACTCCTGAACTCCACCTGATCTTACCCAGGCTTGCCTCTGACTTTGCTTCTACTTGTGCTCCTTGCTGCTGCTCCAAAGATCTGTTGCCAACTCGACCTATATCCTGACTTCGCTCCTGCTTACACATCTGCACCTGATCCACTTCCCTGTGTATGACCCAGTTTATCCGACTCTGCCTCTGTCCCCATCGCTGCTGGACTGCCTGCTGCAAGCCTCTGCCTATATTCAATTAGCGCTTGCTTACCACCTGTCTGCTTCCAGCCTGTACCTGTCTTCTGTCGTCAGTGCCAGCCTGCTCGCATCTTCTGCTCACTGGCATCCATCCGGCACTCCTGCTCCGCTGTGGTCTACTGACAGTCTTTCCCTGATTGATCCAGAAAGTCCATCCAGTCTTGCTGCTAGCAAGACCAACAGGCACTCGTGCCACTCTGTACTCCTGTGCCTCCTGTCTGCTCTATCAGGCGTCCCCAAGTCCAGAGGTTTAGGAGAAGCCTTCCTCACCATGTCCAGCACTTCTACCAGCTACGTGACAGGACCTTTTCATGTAATCAGTTTCTTATCCATGTACCTACAATTTCATCAACTCCAACAGACATTAAAGTTTTTTATAGATTAAAAACATTTAAAAAAGGTACAAAATCTAGATAAACTACATCCACTGGACTTCCACCTTCCAGTTTCTCACTTACTTCCTCCCTCATAGCACTATAGCAGGTTGGTTTGACAAGAACAGTCTTTCATAAATCCATATTGGTTGTCACTTACAGTATGATACCTTTATCACAGGCAAATCTGTGTATAGAGTTCCTTACCATTCCCTCAAATATCTTACGCACTAATAATGTTAGGCTGATTGGTCTGTAGTTAATGGTATACATCTCAGTATCCCCCAGGGCAGTGCCCAGCTCTCCATGCTCTTTTACAATCTCTTGCCTATTAGCCCTAAAAATGTCAAGAACTTTTTTTAAAGACTCTTCTCCTAATGACTTCAGTGGGGTTCAGATTAGCATATGAAACCTCTGATGTATATTAAGGGCTGATTTTTGTGCAAAACATTTCCCACATTCAGGGCAGAAATGCAGCTTCTCGCCTGTGTGGAATCTCTGATGTATAAAAAGGTCTGCTTTCCGTGAATAACATTTCCTGTACTCAAGGCAAAAATACGGTTTCTCCCCTGTGTGAGATCTCTGATGTCTAACAAGGTCTGATTAATCTGAAGAACATTTTCCGCACACAGAGCAACAATAAGGCTTCTCCCCTGTGTGAGATCTCTGATGTCTAACAAGGTCTGATTTATCTGTAAAACATTTCCCACAGTCAGGGCAGGAATGTGTCTTCTCACTCGTGTCGGACAATTCGACTGTGTATGGGCTTCATCGGACCTGCAGCGGACTTTTTCATTTGAAAATCTGACGGACTTTAGATTTGGAACATGTTTCAAATCTTTAGGTAGGAACTCCACCGGACCCAGTTCCTATCGAAAAGTCTGCTCCTCTGTATGCTAGTCCGATGGACGAAAACCGACGCTAGGGCAGCTATTGGCTACTGGCTATCAACTTCCTTATTTTAGTCCGGTCGTACGTCATCACGTACGAATCCGTCGGACTTTGGTGTGATCGTGTGTAGGCAAGCCCATTTCTTCAGAAAGTCCGCCCAAAGTTCGTCGGATAGACCAGTCCGTTCGAAAAGTCCGCTCGTGTGTACGCGGCGTAATAAGGCTTCCTTTCTGTGAAAAAATGTTTCCACATTCGGGGCAAGAATAAGGCTTCTCCCCTGTGTGTAATCCCTGATGTTTAACAAGGACTGATTTCTTTGTAAAACATTTCTCATATTTAGGGCAGGAATTTCGTTTCTGCCCCCTGTGAGATCTCTGATGTCTAATGCCCTGTACACACGGTCGAAATTTTCTGACAGAAAATGTGTGATAGGACCTTGTTGTCGGAAATTCCGACCGTGTGTGGGCTCCATCACACATTTTCCATCGGAATTTCCAACACACAAAGTTTGAGAGCTTGCTATAAAATTTACAAAATCCGTTGTCGGAAATTCCGATTGTGTGTACACAAATCCGACGCACAAATTGCCACGCATGCTCAGAATAAATTAAGAGACGAAAGCTATTGGCTACTGCCCCATTTATAGTCCCGACGTACGTGTTTTACGTCACCGCGTTTAGAATGATCAGATTTTCTGACAACTTTGTGTGACCATGTGTATGCAAGACAAGTTTGAGCCAACATCCGTCGGAAAAAATCCATGGATTTTGTTGTCGGAATGTCCGATCAATGTCCGACCGTGTGTACAGGGCATAACAATGTCTGATTTCCCTGAAAAACATTTTGCGCACTCAGGGCAGGAATACGGCTTCTCCCCAGTGTGAGATCTTAGATGTCTAACAAGTTCTGATTTCTTTGTAAACCATTTCCCACACTCACGGCAGAAATCTTTCTTCTCCCCTGTGTGCAATCTCTGATGTCTAACAAAGTCTGATTTTCGAGAATAAAATTTTGCGCACTCAGTGCAGGAATACGGCTTCTCCCCCGTGTGAGATCTCAGATGTCTAATGCCCCGTACACACAGTCGGATTTTCCGATGGAAAATGTCCGATCGGAGCGTGTTGTCGGAAATTCCGACCGTGTGTGGGCTCCATCGGACATTTTTCATCGGATTTTCCGACACACAAAGTTGGAGAGCAGGAGATAAAATTTTCCGACAACAAAATCCGTTGTCGGAAATTCCGATCGTGTGTACACAAATCCGACGGACAAAGTGCCACGCATGCTCAGAATAAATAAAAAGATGAAAGCTATTGGCCACTGCCCCGTTTATAGTCCCGACGTACGTGGTTTACGTCACCGCGTTTAGAACGATCTGATTTTCCGACAACTTTGTGCGACCGTGTGTAGACAAAATAAGTTTGAGCCAACATCCGTCGGAAAAAATCCTAGGATTTTGTTGTCGGAATGTCCGAACAAAGTCCGACCGTGTGTATGCCCTATAACAAGGTCTGATTTCTTTGTAAAACATTTCCCACACTCGGGGCAGGAATTTGGCTTCTTGCCCATGTGAGCTCTGCAATGTATTACAAGTTCTGATTTGAGAAGGAAATATTTCCCGCACTCAGAAATGGAGCTTCTCACCCATGTGAGATTTCTGATGTACAATAAGACCTAATTCAGAGTTAAATGAGGAGAACCCTGGGGTTACATAAAAAAGTGGCTCACAAGGGCTGTGTAATTACCAAAACATCCACATACATAAAAGATAGAATGGTGCAGGTAGCCCGATGCTAATTAAAAATCAGGTACAGCAAAGATCTTGATCCAGATGTCAACGCCAGCCAACTCTCACTCCAATAACCATGCTAATGAGGATTGATGGTCAGAGACTCAATGACCGAATGATCCCGGTCTAGTTTTGCCCGTTCCCATTTTATCGGTACTCCTTAAGTTTCCTACTTCCAGTAAACTCTCTTACCCTGCGATGCTCACAGACTGCAGCTTGAAGAGACCCATAACACTTCAAAACTGGGTAGAATGTACCCTACTGAGTCTTAACTCCTACCACCTACCTTTCTTTTTTTTTTTTCTTTTTTTTTTTTTACAAAACAGGTGCTTTATTGGAATTTCACAGAGTAATATCCAGGATACAAATTGACATAATACAATGCTTGATGTATTTTACAGTAGGTAGACGCCTACCTTTCTTCTCTTCTATACATCCACTCTTTTTTAAATAAGTTTCTTCCCACCATATCCTCTATAGGTGGGTTTCTTCCTATGACTTATTAGTTATCTGATGGACAAAAAAAGTCACTCTCTTCCTTTCACCTTCTCTCTTTTCTTCCACCCCCCCTTTTTTTTTTCCATACTCCTTTCAGATCTCCCATTCTGCGTATCATTGTCGCACCTCATTTATCATGCTACGTGTTTCACTAACCTCATATAACATCAAAGGACTCAATAGTCTTGCAAAAAGCACCAGACTCCTCAGCAAATTGCAGAGACTTAAACCTTAAAGATATGCATTTTAGAATGGAAAAGATCCCTAGACTGGATGACTCCAGATTTCCAACAGTTTATCTCAGTGCTTTCCTGGACTCCAGGTCCAAGGGAGATGCAATTCTCCTTGCTAAACAGATGCCATGGAAAGAGTTACAGGTTATCAGGGATGGAACGGGTCATCTCCAATAAAAGGTTTCCTGATCGGGCAAAAAACAGCATGCATTTGCTGAAATGAAGAACAGGTTTCGTCTCTGGATGTAGACCAAAACAAAGAAGAAATCCTCCTTATAGGGATAGAGTGTAATCTGGCACTGTACCCCCTGGATGTCTCAAAGGGTGCATCTCATTTACCATTCTCAAACTGCGGAAAGCTAAAACACTTCTCCAAGACCACAATATAGTAGACAGCTGAGGGACTCTCAATACCCACAACATAGACTATGCCCTTAATCTAATAAATGGTGGGAGGTTCTCTTGCCAAACTCTGGCTTAAATATGTACTGTTTTATTTTGTGTGACTACTAACCTAACTTTGCCTCCTATTGTTTATTCAAATTATGTAAAAGGTTATGGACAATTGTTTGTTGCTGGATTCAATCCCTCTTTTGGGGGCCAAAGGTTTTCTGGTGGGGGGAGTGTGTAGCCAGGTGCTGCCTGCTGGCTGTGTAATCTTGTGTAAGAAAATGGAGGAGTGATTAAACGAATAATAATAATATGGACATTAATAAATAATATCAATATTACTGATCCACACCGTTCTTTTTAGGGGAAGGTCAGCAATGAAACACCTGCTGGCTCTTAGACTCCTCGCCCTGGGGAATCTTATGCTCTAGCTCCCTGTCCAGGATTGTGGCTGCGACCCTGTGTAGCTGCTTCTCCAAACCATCGACTCTCAGCAGTCTGCCGTTGGGTCCACAACCTCCACGGTGTGCTCCTAGTCACTTGGTCCTGCAGGTGACCTGACAGTTTGCTCGGGCCATGGACCCGGCTGATGTGCCTCTACCCAACGATGATCAGATGCAGGGCATAGTCCGCAGACTCAAGACCCAGCAATCTAATCAGTCCCAGGTGATCCGGTTCCTTCAGGATTTGGCCTCCCACTTTGAACAGCTTCAGGCCTCCTTAGGACCCCCAGCTCAACAACCTCAATCGCAATCTGCTGCCGTACCTATTCCAGTCACAGTCGCAGTCACAAATTCTTTGCATTTACCAGCTCCGTCCCGTTACTCTGGGGACTCCAGGCCTGCAGGGGGTTCCTTAGCCAGTGCACCATTCATTTTGAACTCCAGGCCCAAAACTTCCCGTCTGATCGGGCAAAGGTAGCCTATATTATTTCCCTCCTGTACGACGAGGCTTTAGCCTGAGATGCCCCTCTGTGGGGGAAGAATAATCTCGTGGTTTTTAGCCTGCCTAACTTCTTGAAACTCTTTCGGAATATCTTCGAGGAACCGGGTGTCTCTTCAGATGCCAGCACCCTTTTATGTCTCAGCCAAGAGTCTGCTTCAGTGGGACAGTATGCGCTTTATTTTCGTATACTAACTGCTGAGCTGAGTTGGAATAATGAGGCCTTATGCTGGCCATACACTATACGAAAAATCGGCCGAAAAATCGTTCGTATAGACACTTCGTTCGTTTTTCGGCAAGTTAATGGGCACAAATCAAAATGAGGAAAAAACAAACGGGAAGTTTGGAAAATTTCTGCCGAACGTACGATAAATTGCATGGTTAATGTGTTTCCCGTACGAACTGTCTGCACTAGGTATATGTAAAAAAACGAACAAAAAATTATTTATTCATGTCCACTGAACAATTTATCGGTCATTATATGATGGCACGATCGTTTGCGGTCACGGTCGAACGTTCGTTTTTCGAAAATGGGTTCGGCCGTTTTTCTGTATAGTGTATGGCCAGCATTAGTTGCAACTTTTTTACATGGCCTCTCTGACAGAGTGAGCAATGAATTAGCAGGAAATGTATAAAAAGTTTGGTGGCATACTCCTGTCGGAATTGCTCCACACAATTGAAAAAGCACACGCTGCTGAATCCTTACCGGACTCCATGTACGAGGCAGTGGTGGTGGTCCTGTTGAAACCCGGGAGGGATCCGATCCAACCTGAGTCATACAGGCCCATATCACTTTTGAATAATGATTTGAAATTGATCACTAAAGTCCTCGCTATGAGATTGTCTAAGGTGGTGACAAAAATAGTGCACCCGGATCAATCGGGTTTTATACCCAACAGATCCACAGCGCACAACCTTCGCAGATTGTATTTAAATATGCAAATTCCAACAGATAATCAAGGTCAAAGAGCTATTCTTTCACTAGACGCCGCTAAGGCGTTCGATAGCGTAGAATGGGATTATCTTTGGAGGGTGCTAGAAAAATTCGATTTGGGGGAGACATTCATTTCCTGGGTTAAACTACTGTATAAGGCACCGAAAGCATGCATTAGAATTAACAACACGCTATCTTCCTTCTTTGATTTACACAGGGGAACAAGACAGGGCTGCCCACTATCCCCGTTACTCTTTGCTCTTGCCATAGAGCCTCTGGCTGCTGCTATCAGAGGGAACTCGGCTATATGCGGTTTTAAAAGGGGAAATTTGGAAGATAAAATAGCCTTGTATGCTGACGATGCGCTTATCTTTTTGGGCGACACGTCTGCCTCCTTAACAAATCTCATGGAGTTAATAAGTAAATTTGGATCCTATTCGGGGTTCAAGATAAACTGGCACAAGTCCACATTGTTACCACTAGATCCCCTTGTATCGCCTCTTCCCTCAGCAGCAGACCAGATAAGAGTGGTAGACACCTTCCGATATTTAGGCATAGTTATCCATCCCAATCTAAAACTATATGTAAAACTAAATATAAATCCCTTGATTAAAAAATTCCAAGAAAAAACAGCTAGTTGGATCAAACTTCCCCTTTCGGTAGTAGGCCGGTGCTGATAAAAATGGTATGGGGTCCACAGCTTTTGTATGCGCTTCACAACGCCCCTATATGGATTCCTATCCATGTATTAAAAAAATGTAACACTATATTTCGCTGCTTGATATGGAGGAAACAGGTGCCGCGTATAAAATTGGAAACATTACAGGAGGCAAAGGACTCGGGCGGGCTGGCAGTCCCGAACCCATATTATTATTTCATAGCAGCCCAATTACAGCACCTAACGGGTTGGCAAAACTCAGAGTCCTCTGACCCTACGAGTAATATAATACGCACTTCACTCTCGAGTAAGGGCCTTGTGGAGTGCTTGGAAGCAGGAGAGTTCCGCAAAGTACCCGAATACCAAACTATGGTGCTCATAGATAAAATATGGAATAAGGCCAAGCAACATTTTCACTATGAAGGGTATTCTGAATGGTCTCGTATATGGAACAATAGTAATTTTCCCGAACTGTGTAAATTAAAGGGTTTCTCTACGTGGTCTAGGAGTGGGGTGGTGTATATTCAACAGCTATACCAGGGCGGACTCCTATGGGACTTCCAATCCCTAAGGGAAGAATATGGCATACCAAATGTTGTATTCTTTCAATATTTGCAACTTAGGCACGCCATCTCAGCACAAGCTACAATGTCCAAATGGGAATTAACTAGACCCACGGTACTCGCACAACTAGTAAATTCAATGTCTAGGAAAGGACAAATATCATCTATATATGATTCCCTAATAATGCAGGTATCCAAGACTATGTCATTAAAATGCAGGACAAGTTGGGGGGAGGATATAGGTCACATCACAGATGAGGAATGGTCTAATATAATGGAGAATGTACCCAAGGTATCTATCTCTTCCTCCCAAAAACTTACACAATTATTTATTATACACAGAACTTACCGTACCCCATATAAGTTACATAAATGGAGTAGAAGAGATGACCCTTTTTGCCCCCGTTGTAAGATAGATAACGGTACACTTGTGCATATGCTCTGGAAGTGCCCAAAATTGCGGAGCTTCTGGGGCCGCTGTGGGTATATCTCAATGCTCGTGCAGCTGCAGCTTGCATTTGTGTCTTGTTGGTCGGTGGTTATGGTCAGAGGTCTGTGAGTGCATCACTATGCCTGGGACTCATCACTACTCAGGTAACATTCTCTATCCAAGTGGTTCTTCCCACTTAACATTTGTTATGTATGTGCTTCCATCTCACTATATACCATATCATTATTCAGTATCGTCTGTTTATATACTTACCCACACATACTTTGGGTTTAATTTCCATCAATATACCAATTAGTGTTTGCAATTTCCCACAGCCCTGCCCACTACTATCTGTCATCAAGACAAATTCTATACCACCTATCATATTCCACACTAGAAACCTACTTCATCTTATATATATACACATTTTTATTTTTAAATTTCAATACAACCCTCCCTGGTCATTTCCCAGGGTTAGAGATTACTTGTTGATACTTAGCTTGTTTTCAGTACGTCCGTTAGACTCATGCATTCGTATATATATATATATATATATTTTTTCTAGACATGGTCATGGATACATTCTGACCGCCGACCACATGCCTCCTGCAGTTTGTGCTGTGCGTCCTGGGTTTTCCTGCTGCGGATCCTGGTTGCCACGTCCCCTCAGCCCCCGAACCGGCATTGCCCAATGCCGCCATTGTTTGACACCCAGTGGTTGGTGACCTGGCCCAGCCGAGTGGTAAGTATGAGGTCGTTGTTCCACTGACCTCTCTTGCCAATTATCACCCTTACCCCGATTCATTTAGTCACTTATATAATCTGATTATTTCCTATATTTTGTTGTAGACACATGAATCATGCATCGGCCCCTGATGAGCGAGATAAGACTCGCGAAACGCGTAGGGTACCATCGATGCCATGTGTATGCCCATATTGTTGGGTGCTTGAAGCTGGTCATACTATGGTCATTTACTGCATGTGTATTATATATTATGCATTTTACCCATTTACATCATGTATGTGCAATTACGTTTATGTTAGTGTTTTTATGGATGTACAAATTAAGTGTTATGTATTGTAGTTTTTTACGTATGCTTGGAACTAAAAAGGCCACTATGCCGGGTAACGCACAATTATTGCTGTTCCCATATGTTTCATACAGCATTCTGTGATCAATAAAACAATTTTATTGCACTTATTGTGAAAATGTCCCAATCTCTTCCACCTCATTCAAAGTCCCAGGGCTGCCTTCCCCTTTTCCTGTTGCATTTAGGGATGGAGGTGCTAGAGTGGTTTCCCCAGACCATTACCCCCTTTTCTCCTTTTTCTCAAAATTGCAAAGGTACTGGTCCGAAATAATCAATTCTATAAATAAAATATGGAGCCTTACATTTGTGGTTGATCCCAAGCTGTGTCTGTTGGACTGGTTAGACAAAGAACTATATACACCGCACACGTACATAGCCATTACCAGAGTATTGTTTATTGACAGAAAACTTATTGCCAAAAAATGGCTAGTGGCGTCACCGCCGATGCACACAGAATGGGTTAATACCATAAATGACACTCTATTGAGAGAAAAACTAACATACCAGCACAGAGGCAGCCCAGCAAAGTTTGAACGTATATGGGACCCTTGGTTGGAAGTGCCTGGTTTGGCGCCCTTCCAACTGGTCCAAAATAAAATACTTGGTGGTAGGACACAGACCCCTGCTCCACTTGTCTGAGGGAGGAGGCTGTTTACGCTGGGTGGGTACAGGGTGATATGGTGACATAGAGACTCAGAATGTGGAACAATCTAACATAATATTCTTGATGAGAAGTTGTCTAACTCTGCAGTGACGAGTTATATGGTTTACTTACATATTGGTTAAAAAAAAAAAAGAACACTGGAATCCTCCCTCCACTGTTTAGGGGGGAGGGGTACCTCTGCACCGACCGATTGTCCTTTTCAGGGCCGGGAGCGGGGTAGGGGTACAAAGTACCAAAAGGACACAACTACTACACGTAGAAAATACAGGATATGACAGAAATTGATAAGGACATGTAGAGATTTGTCTTATAAGTTGAATGTAAGCTCATATATACCATAATGATGCAGGAGAAGTAATCAAACTGACTGTATATCTGGATAATAATATGTCCTTGACAATGTAATTTGCTGTATGTTTTTGTTTTTGTTTTTAGGAAGAGTTTTTTCTCTTTCTATGTTTTATAAATAAATAAAAAAAATCTGATTTAAAAAAAATGAATTAGCAGGAAGAACCATCCCCCTTAATCTGGACAGTGTCATCTCCTTGTGTAACCAGATTGATATTTGCTTTCAGGAGAGGACCCTTGAAAAAAGACGCCAGCACTCCTTGGTCCTTAGTCAGCCTCAGCTCCCCTCTCTTCGACCCATGGAGCACCCCCTGCCAGCTGAGGAACCTATGCAGCTGGACCGGACCAGGCTATCTCCTGAGGAATGTGCTAGGTGCAGTACTCTGGGTCTGTGTCTCTATTGTGGGGGCAAAGGTCATTTTCGTGACTCCTGCTCACTTGGTCCAGAAAACGCTTGGGTCTAATACATCTGAGAGGTTGAGTATTGGACCCAGAGATTCGTCCATGTTGGCGCTTCCTCTCATTTGGTCTCGGCATATCTGGATTCCAAAGCAATTTTATGGACTGGGGAACTGCATCTTCCACGAAACTTTCCCTTTTGCCCCTCACCACTCCACTGATGGTCTCGGCGATTGATCGCAATGTTCTTTCAGGGGGCCCTATCCGCTTCCAGACCCTCCCTGTTAAGATGTTGGTAGGGGTACTCCACCAGGAGTGGATATCCTTCCTTATCCTACCTAAGACCTCAACCCCTATCATATTGGGCCTTCCTTGGTTACAGCTTCATTTTCCACACGTTGACTGGACTTCTGGTCATATCCTGGCTTGGGGTTCCTCTTGTTTCTTGTCCTGCCTACTCAAGGTTGCCGCAAAGGAGAGACTTCCTGTTGCCACCACATCAGTATCTTCTGCTCTTCCTGCTGCATATAGTAATTTCCGGGATGTATTCTGCAGAAAATCAGCTGAGGTGCTTCCTCCTCACAGGTCCTTTGACTGGGCTATTGACCTTGTTCCTGGAGCAACTCTGCCCAGGGGTCATACCTACCCCCTGTTCATCCCAGAGACCCAGGCCATGTCAGAGTATGTTGCTGAAAATCTAGAAAAAGGATTCATCCATCAATCCTCATCGCCTGCGGGAGCAGGGTTCTTTTTTGTTGCTAAGAAAGATAGAACTTTAACCACTTACCGACCAGCGTGCGCCGATATAGGTTGGCAGAGTGTCTCTCCTGCGCAAATGAGCATACCCGTACGTCCCTTTGTAATAGATGTCCACCAGCGGCCCGCGACCGCGGTGAGGAGAGGCAGAATGGGGAACTGCCTATGTAAACAAGGCATTTCTCTGTTCTGCCTAGTGACATGACAGAGATCTTCTGTTCCCTGTCATCAGGAACAGTGATCTCTGTCATGTCAGTGGTAGCCCATCCCCCCTACAGTTAGAACACACTGAGGGAACACACTTAACGCCTCAATCGCCCCATAAATCTTTTCCCTATTTTGTAGACGCTATAACTTTTGCGCAAACCAATCAATACACACTTTTTTTGCAATTTTTTTACCAAAAATATGTAAAAGAATACATATCGGCCTAAACTGAGGAAGAAATTTGTTCTTTTAAATATTTTTTGTGGATATTTATTATAGCTAAAAATAAAAAATATTCCTTTTTTTTTTAAATTGTTGAGATTTTTTTGTTTATAGTGCAAGAAATAAAAACCGCAGAGGTGATCAGATACCACCAAAAGAAAGCTCTATTTGTGGGAAAAAAAGGACTTCAATTTTGTTAGGGTACAATGGTGCTTGACCGCGCAATTGTCAGTTAAAGTGACGCAGTGCCGAATCGCAAAAAATGCTCTGGTCATTAAGGGTGTTAAGCCTTCCGGGGCTGAAGTGGTTAAGACCTTGCATTGACTATCAAGGCTTAAAAGCGGTGACAATCAAAAATCAATACCTCTTACCCCTAACATCTGAACAGTTCGACAGATTGAAAAGTGCCTCCATATTTACTAAGTTGGATCTCAGGGGTGCATACAATCTGATCTGGATACGGGAAGGCGATGAATGGAGAACTGAGTTTAACACTAGAGATGGGCATTACGAATACTTGGTTATGCCCTTTGGTCTGTGTAATGCCCCAGCTATGTTCCAAAACGTTGTCAACAAAATCCTCATGCATCTGTTATATCAATTTGTAGTCATCTATCTGGATGACATTCTCATCTTTTCTGAAACTCTGATTGTTCACAGAAACCATGTCCGGATTGTACTCCAGGGCCTTAGAGAGAATAATCTGTTTGCCAAGTTGGAAAAGTGTTCTTTTGAATGTTCTGAGGTCCTGTTTTTAGGCTGTTTTGTCTCTAGCTTGGGTCTTTGTATGGACCCTGGAAAGGTCTCAGCCATTACTAACTGGCCTCTTCCTGCCAGCCTCAAGGTGACACAACGCTTTCTTGGGTTCACAATTTATTACAGGCAGTTTATTAGGAATTACTCCTCCATTGCTGCGCCTATTATTGCCTTGACCAAGAAGGGTGTGGTTGTCAAGGAGTGGCCTTCAGAAGCTGTCTCTGTACTTAATGAGTTAAAACGGGCCTTTGTTTCTGGACTCTCTGGTCTTCTCATGCCCTTGCCCATTCCTAAGGAGCACTGATCTCACATTGCCATGGACTTTATCACCAATCTTCCACCATCTGAGAATAATACGTTCATTTGGGTGGTAAGTGATCGGTTCTCCAAGATGGCTCATCTTGCTCCTCTTCCTGGTCTCCCTTCTGCTCCTGCTTTGGTTCCCATTTTTGTTAGAGAAATCTTCCGCCTCTATGGGGTGCCTTCCCATATTGTTTCTGACAGGGGTGTACAACTTACACTTCACTTTTGGAGAGCCTTTTGCAAATCCCTCAATATTATCTTGGATTTTTTCTCTTCTTACCACCCTCAATCCAATGGACAGACTGAGTGAGTTAATCAGGAGTTAGAGGTCTTTCTCCACACTTTAGTCTCTGTTCATCATGATGATTGGTCCTCTCTACGCCCATGGGCAGAATTCTCCCACAATAATCATGTTAACATCAGTTCCCAGAAGACACCCTTTCTCACAGTTTATGGAAGACACCCTCAGCTCCCTCTTCCTATGACCTGTTCTCCGGACTTTCCAGCTTCTGACTACAGTTCAAGAATCATTTCATTCTATTTAGGGTGATGTTCATGATTCCCTCCGGGCAGCTGCTAACAAAGTCAAAGGTTTTGCCGACCGTCACAGGCATAAGCCGCCTTCTCTACAGCCAGGAGACAAAGTCTGCATTCCACCAGGAACATCAAGCTACTGGTTCCTTCTCTGAAATTCGACCCAAGATTCATTAACCCGCACACTATAATTTCTAAGTTAAATCTGGTTTGTTTTAAACTTCAGATCCCTAAAAGACTCAAGATGTCAAACTCCTTTCATGTTTCCCTCCTAAAGCCTTTAGTCCTCAATAAGTTCTCTCATTCTCTCCTTACCTTGGTTCTGGTCTCTGAGGATAATCAGGAGTACGAGATTAGTCAAATTCTGGATTCCCGGCTCGGTAAAGGCATTCTTTATTACGTTGTGCATTGGTAAGGTTTTGGTCCTGAGGAGAGGTCTTGGATCCCTGCATCAGATGTCTTTGCGCCTCGTCTTTAGAGGAGGTTTCCCCCTCAAGCCTGGGCCCAAGTGGGGGAGGGGAGGCCTGGTAAGAGAGGGGTACTGTCATGAATCTGCAGTAATGTTTCATGCCCTGACTGTCTGCTTACCTCTCTGGTCTGTGTATCAGCTTTAGGGACCGTGCTCTCACACCTGTGTGTTTAAGTAATCTTCTCTCTTCATGGCTCCACCCCAGCCTCTAACAGGAAACACTAATTAACCCTGTGCCCTGCAAGCCAGCCTTGCCCGAGCAACAATTGTGTGAAGGCTTTCCTGAGTGATTCTTGCCCTGTGCTCTACGTTTGATTCCCGTGTACTGACTTTGGCTTGTTCTCCTGACCATTCCTGTCTGCTTGTTCCCCCAAACTTTGGCTTGTCTTCTGACTATTTCTTGTTGCCCTAGACTGCTGCTTCCTCTCCATCCACCAGAGTCAGACCTGAGCGTAAGTTGGGAGACCCTGGGGGCAGTGACCTGGAGTCAGCTGCAGCTAAGTCCATACTCACCATCAGAGGCCCCGGTGAAAACCTCCTGGCTCTTAGACTCATATGCTTTATCTCCCTGTCCAGGACTGTGGCTGCGACCCTGTGTAGCTGCTTCCCAGAACCATCAACCCTCAGCAGTCAGCCATCCACATCTCCGTGGTGCGCTCCTAGTCACTTGGTCCCGCAGGTGACCTGACACAGGGTCTCACCAGGTACTCCTCAGTCAAGCTTCCCTCTCAACGTCCAATCTGGCTATTCTTATACTAGTACCCTCCTTTCACCTTCATTGAGCAATTTGTGATTGGTCCAAACTTCACAATTAAATCTTTCTCAAGAAAGCAATTAAAAGGAACTGTCAGGGGGCTTACCTCGGCAGGCGGGGCGCTCGCGGCAGTGTGCGACAGGGCGCGTCGGCGCGCGTTGGCGCTCGCGTTGGCGCTCGCGTTCCTGCGGACCTCGCCGTGCGTGTTCCTCGCGGTGCCGGCGTGGGTGTCCAGGATCGTTCCGCTGTGCACGCCGGTGTGCGGGGGCGCACGCGCGGGCGTTGGCGGGCGCGTGTGCCTGTGTGTGCCGGGGCGCGCGCGTGCACGTCGTTTGGCGCCAAAAGCTCCATTTAAGCTGGTGTGCCCTTGTGACCAGTGCTGCCTAATCAACAGCTAGTCGTCCCAGAGCCTGATCTTGTACCTTGTCTGTTCCTGAAATACCTGCTGACCCGGCCTTGTCCCCCGACCTCTCTCTGAACTCTGCCAGTACCGACCCCTGCTTGTCTGACCATCCGCTTGCCTGTTCCACTGTACCTTTGCCGACTGCCTGTTACCGAACCCGGCCTGTCTCCTGACCATCCGTCTGCCTGCTCCCTAGGATCCTATCAGCCTGTCTGCAGACTTCCTGCCTGTTGTCCATACTAGCCTGCTCAGCCCAGTGCCTGTGCTCCAGCCTACTCCAGCCTGCCCATCTATTAACCCTGCAACATCCGGACTGCAATACCTGGACTACAATACAGGCCTTCATACCACTCCGTACTTTCGTGCCTTCTGTTTACTCTACCAGGGGGCCGATAGTCGGAAGGTAAGGGAGCCTACCCTCTGCCCGACAGGACTCGCCGGTCTGGTAAGTAGGAGCCTGATAGTATTAGGCAGCCATGACCGAGTCCGGGCAGGGGGCTTCCCCCATGGACGAACTTTGCCGACATCTGGCAGGTTTAACCCAGGCAGTGAAGAGCCTACAAGAGGGATACTCCAGCTTGGAAGAGCGTGTACAGGCCTTGTCCGCACCTTTCGGTCCGCAAGGGTCCGCAGCAGCCACCTCAGCACCCTCCGTGGTCATGTTACCTCCAGAGCCAAAAGTACCCGTTCCAGAAAGATTTCTCGGAGACCGAAGTAGGTATCGTGCCTTCCGGAATGCCTGCAATCTCTACTTCGCCCTACAGCCACGCACGTTCTCCCTTGAAGCCACTAAGGTGGGTTTTGTTATCTCCTTACTTTCTGGTGAACCACAAACATGGGCCCACCGACTTTTGGAGCAAAAATCAGTTGTCTTGGATAGTCTGGAGGCCTTCTTTGGTGCTATGTCCCAACTGTACGAAGACCCCCAGCTTACCGCCACCGCAGAAGCCACCTTACAGGCCCTTTGTCAGGGCCGTCGAGCAGCAGAAGATTATGCCGTCGAGTTCAGACGCTGGAGTTCTGACACGGTGTGGAATGACGCCGCGTTGCGTCATCAGTTCAGGATGGGGTTGTCAGATCCCCTCAAGGATGAGTTGGCACGGGTAGGGGTACCACAGACCCTGGAAGAGCTTATCAACCTGTCCATCCAAATAGACCGTAGATTGCGAGAGCGACGTACTGAAAGAACCACCAGTACCTTTCGCCCCACCTGGATGATTCCACAAGTACCTTGTCCTCCCAGCAGATCTCCCGCTCCTCCACCTGTCTCAGCCTATGATGCGCCAGAACCTATGCAGCTCGGTCTATTCCGCCCTTCTTTGACCCCAGAGGAGAAAACACGCAGACGGGCACACAACCTCTGCCTCTACTGTGGGGAATCTGGGCACTACGCCAGCGGTTGCCCCAACAAGATGCGTAAGTGTCGCTCTGATGTTCGTACCTGTGCTACTATTGTACCCACTATTGGCACGCACCTAACCATTTCTGTCACTTTACAGCTTCCCGGAAAGGTCATCCAAGTCCCAGCTATCATTGATTCCGGAGCCTGCAGCTGTTTTATCGACCGGACCTTTGCCTCCCAACATGCCATTCCTCTCCAAACCAAAACTCAAAGCCTTGCTGTTCATCTTGCAGACGGTTCTGCTCTCCGCTCCGGTCCGGTCACTCAAGAAACCGTCCCCTTAGAAGCCATCATGGGCCAACGACACCGTGAATATCTCTGTTTGGACGCCATCTCGTCCCCCCTTTTTCCAGTCATTCTTGGAATACCTTGGCTACAGGTGCACAACCCTCAAATCAACTGGGCTTCTGGTAATGTCGAGTTCCTCTCTGGATATTGTCTTCAACACTGTCTGCAAGGGACAGGCCGTGAGGTTACCCAACTCCTCTGTCTACATCCGGATGTTGATCTGCTTCAAGCTATCCCTGAGCCTTACCAAGACTTTGCGGATGTGTTTAGCAAAAAGGGGGCAGAAGTACTACCTCCACATAGGCCCTACGACTGCCCAATTGAATTGCTTCCTGGAACCGAGGTACCTTTTGGCCGGATCTTCCCCCTGACTGAGCAGGAGCTGGGCACCCTGAAGCAGTATTTAGATGAAAATCTGAAGAAGAAATTAATCCGCCCGTCCACCTCCCCGGCCGGTGCGGGCTTATTCTTTGTGGAAAAAAAAGACCATTCTCTGCCGCCATGTATTGATTACCGCAAATTAAACAAGATAACTATTAAAAATCGTTACCCGCTCCCTCTGGTACCTGAGTTATTCCAAAGGCTGGGCACTGCCAGAATCTTTACTAAATTGGATCTCCGGGGTGCTTACAATTTAATTCGCATCCGAGAGGGTGACGAGTGGAAGACTGCGTTTCGCACTCGTTTCGGGCATTTCGAGTACCAGGTTATGCCCTTCGGTCTTTGTAATGCCCCAGCTACGTTCCAGCACTTTGTGAACGACATCTTTAGAGAATTCCTGGACCTCTACGTCATTGTCTATCTGGACGACATACTCATCTTCTCCTCTTCTTTGGCTGATCATCGCAGGCACGTCAGGAATGTTCTCGTTCGGCTCAGGCAACATGGCCTATACGCTAAACTGGACAAGTGTGAGTTCGAACGTCAGAGTATCCAGTTCTTGGGACTCATTATTTCTGTAGAAGGAATTAAGATGGATCCACAAAAAGTGTCGGCCATCCTGGACTGGCCTGCTCCTACAGACAAGAAAGGGGTCCAACGTTTCGTAGGATTTTCTAACTTCTACAGGAAATTTATTAAAGACTTCTCTAAGATCATTTCGCCAATAACGGAACTTACTAGACAGGGGGCACGATTCTGTTGGTCGTCCCGAGCACAGGCAGCGTTCGAGAAATTAAAGGGACTGTTTACTTCTGCTTCTATCCTCAAACACCCGGACCCTGCGCTACCGTTTGTGCTGGAAGTGGATGCTTCGGAGATCGCAGTGGGGGCAGTACTTTCTCAACGCCAGGGCCCCAATGCCCTCCTGTTTCCTGTAGCATTCTTTTCTGTAAACTCTCGTCATCTGAGAGAAATTATGACGTGGGAGACCGGGAACTGTTGGCCATCAAAGCGGCTCTGGAGGAATGGCGCTGTCTGTTGGAGGGTGCTGTACATCCGGTTCTCATCTTTACCGATCACAAGAACTTGGAATACCTAAGGGCAGCCAAGCGACTTAAACCACGACAGGCTAGATGGGCACTTTTTTTTTCCCGCTTCTCCTTTCATATTACGTACAGACCCGGATCCAAGAATGGAAAACCTGATGCTTTATCACGAATGTTTCACGATTCCAAGGAAAGTACTCCTCCTGATACTATTTTGCCAGCGGGAAATTTCCTACTCCTCCAGGGAGATTTAATTTCCAGGATTAAACAGGCCTCCTCTGAAATTTCTCTACCCACCGGAACCAGTTTAAGTGACGGGTTGCTCTGGCATGAAGGCAAGATTTTTGTACCTGAAAAACTTAGGGTGCTGGTACTAGAACTATGTCACGACCACAAGCTGGCGGGTCACTTCGGAGCCCGGAAAACCTCGGAATTGGTGCTACGCACCTTTTGGTGGCCATGTCTCCTGGAAGACTGTAAAAGGTATGTGGGTTCTTGCCACACTTGTGCCCAGAATAAATGCAACCGCTCAAGGGCCTGGGGCTTATTGAGACCCTTACCGATTCCTGACAGACCTTGGAGAATGTTATCAATGGACTTCATTGTGGAGCTACCCCCTTCTGAAGGTTTCTCAACCATCTTTGTGGTGATCGATAGGCTATCCAAGATGGCACACTTTCTCCCTATGAAGGGTACTCCCACAGCCGTAGAAACGGCGAAGATATTCGTCAAAGAAATAGTGAGGTTACATGGGGTACCCGCGAATATTGTATCCGATCGGGGTGTCCAATTTACCTCCCGGTTCTGGAGAGCACTGTGTGCCGCCCTGGAAATTGAATTAGCATTCTCCTCGGCCTACCACCCTCAGACGAACGGCCAGACAGAAAGAACTAACCAGACGCTGGAGCAATACCTCCGTTGTTTTTCTGTATTTACGCAAGATGACTGGGTGTCCTTGTTACCAGTCGCTGAATTCTCGTATAACAACTCCCTACACTCTGCCATCAACCAGACTCCTTTCTTCGCAAATTATGGATTCAATCCTTCTTTCCTTCCCAGTTCTATCCCGGAATGTACCCTACCCGCAGTAACGGAAACAATGGAGTTCTTCTCTAGTAACTGTAAAATCTTGCAGGAAACCATGGCCCAATCCCAGGCTTCCTTCAAGAAGATGTTCGACAAGAAAAGGCGAGGAGAACTCGTCCTTGAGCCTGGCAACCAAGTGTGGCTCTCCACAACTAACCTAAGGTTGGCTTGTCCCTCCAGGAAGTTGGGACCTAAGTTCCTGGGCCCGTTTCGGGTGAAAAGAAAGGTGAATGATGTTGCTTTTGAACTTAGTCTGCCAGAGTCCCTTAGAATTCACCCGGTCTTTCACGTGTCGTTATTGAAACCAGTTATCCCCGACCCCTTTCCTGACCGTAAGGCCAAGCCACCGGAGTCTGTCTTGGTCGACAATGAGGAGGAGTTCGAAGTCGAGGCAATCCTGGATTGTAGGAAGAGGCAGAATCAGCTCCAGTACCTCATTAAGTGGAAGGGGTATGGACCCGAGGATAACTCTTGGGAACCCGAAAGTAACCTCCATGCCAACGAACTGTTACGAGCCTTCAAGAACTCCCATGCACCCAGGTTGGCCCAGCTGGGCATCCGGAGGCTGCCCTTGAGGGGGGGGCACTGTCAGGGGGCTTACCTCAGCAGGCGGGGCGCTCGCGGCAGTGTGCGACAGGGCGTGTCGGCGCGCGTTGGCGCTCGCGTTCCTGCGGACCTCGCCGTGCGTGTTCCTCGCGGCGCCGGCGTGGGTGTCCAGGATCGTTCCGCTGTGCACGCCGGTGTGCGGGGGCGCGCACGCGGGCGTTGGCGGGCGCGTGTGCCTGTGTGTGCCGGGGCGCGCGCGTGCACGTCGTTTGGCGCCAAAAGCTCCATTTAAGCCGGTGTGCCCTTGTGACCAGTGCTGCCTAATCAACAGCTAGTCGTCCCAGAGCCTGATCTTGTACCTTGTCTGTTCCTGAAATACCTGCTGACCCGGCCTTGTCCCCCGACCTCTCTCTGAACTCTGCCAGTACCGACCCCTGCTTGTCTGACCATCCGCTTGCCTGTTCCACTGTACCTTTGCCGACTGCCTGTTACCGAACCCGGCCTGTCTCCTGACCATCCGTCTGCCTGCTCCCTAGGATCCCATCAGCCTGTCTGCAGACTTCCTGCCTGTTGTCCATACTAGCCTGCTCAGCCCAGTGCCTGTGCTCCAGCCTACTCCAGCCTGCCCATCTATTAACCCTGCAACATCCGGACTGCAATACCTGGACTACAATACAGGCCTTCATACCACTCCGTACTTTCGTGCCTTCTGTTTACTCTACCAGGGGGCCAATAGTCGGAAGGTAAGGGAGCCTACCCTCTGCCCGACAGGACTCGCCGGTCTGGTAAGTAGGAGCCTGATAGGAACTCAAGTCTTAAGCTGCTATGAAGCCCAAATAATACTAAAGGAGTCGTGGTGTCTGCAGTGGGCTTTCAAGATCTACAAGTTTGTTAGCCTATCTCCAGTCCCGACATAAACAGTCAGCCAACTTTGCATCCCAAAGCCACATAAGCTATGGTGCCAAAAACTCTGGAAAATGACCACCACCTATATTCATCAACCCTCTGAAGACAAAAGGTAAACTTCATTACCATGCATATAACTTGGTTTTAGCATGTTATTAAAGGCACCAAGCAGAAGCGTTTGTTCCCTGAGAGGCAGGAGACAGTCTTGTAAACACACAAACTAGGCTGTATCTCATAATAATCCCATAAAAAATATATTACGTACATCTTTTCCCTATACATATACAGTTTTTTTGGAGGTATTGCTATTTTTTCACCTTTTTTACCCCCCCATACTGTGCTAGCAGCTGTGTGAGAGGTGTAGGCTGTGCTTTTCTGTGCCCACTCTCCTCCTTCACCCCCTACTGCCGCTGAGACTTCTGTGTGACAGAGTGGCTGTGCTGCAGATGGAGCGGGCTCTGAGTGCAGTCCCTCTGATGCCTGCTCTTCCTCCCTACTAGTTACTTGTGTTTGAACCAATGAGCGACAGGGAGAGGACTTACAATGCAGCTGCAATGGATTCTGGGGGATATAGTACAGTGGAGGCTTCTGGGCTGTAGACTTGAATACCCAGAATTCCCTGTAAGTAGAGGGGAGGAGAGAGCAGACTTTTCCCAGGAAATTGAGGAGCGATTGGGGCAGAGCAGTAATCAAGAGAGTGTGGGCCTGTTGCTGTGGGTGTCTGCACTGAGGGCCAGAATGGGGACTGAGCTAGGAGAGGTTCTTACTGCTGGAAACAGGTGCAGTACAGACCAGTTGCCTGTGTGTGTCTGTGCCTACCAGAGACAGAGCGCCCGTGTTTCATTCCACTGTTAGTGATCCAATACAACAGCCCAAAAGTAGCTCACTGCATGCAGTCTAATGCCGCGTACACACGGTCGGACTTTTCGTCTACAAAAGTCCAACGGACGCTGACGGACTAAAGCTGGCTGGTAATCCGATCGTGTGTGGGCTTCTCCGGACTTTCAACTTACTTTTTTAGCCTCAAATCCGACGTACTTTAGATTTGAAACATGCTTCAAATCTTTACTTCGTAACTACGACGGACCCCGAAATCCGCTCGTCTGTGTGCTAGTCCGACGGACAAAAAGCCACGCTAGGGCACCTATTGGCTACTGGCTATGAACTTCCTTATTTTAGTCCGGTGTACGTCATCACGTACGAATCCATCGGACTTTTGTGTGGTCGTGTGTAGGCAAGTCCGTTCGTTAGAAAGTATGCCGCAAGTCCGCCGCAAGTCCGCCGAAAGTCTGCCGGAAGTCTGTCGGACAGGCTGTCTGACTTTTGTAGACGAAAAGTCCGACCGTGTGTACGCGGCATAAGACCCCTTCAACACGGAAGGTGCTTTTCAGGCGTTTTAGCGCTAAAAATAGCGCCCATAAAGCGCCTCTCAAGCCTCCCCAGTGTGAAAGCTCGAGTGCTTTCACACTGGGGTGGTGCGCTTGCAGGACGGAAAAAAAAGTCCTGCAAAAAGCAGCGTCTTTGGGGCGGTGTATACATTGCTCCTAAACTGCCCCTGAAATCAATGGGCAGCGGCGCTTTGTGGGCGGTTTTAACCCCTTCTTTGGAGTTAAAAGCACCCCACTCCCGCCCGCACAGTGCTGGTAAAGCGCCGCTAAAACTATCGGTGCTTTACCGCTAACTTAGCCACGCTACCAGTGTGAAAGGGGTCTTAAAGGGACAGTAAGAAGTGCACCACCAGATTGGGTCCCACCGTTGGTCAGCTGAAGAAGCAAGTCAGGCCCTACATACTGAAGAGTTACTTTACAGGGGTAAACAGGTCTTAGGAGAGTATACACTGTATAGATCCTGGCATATACGTAAGTGGGGATATACAATATATATACAGTGGGGCAAAAAAAGTATTTAGTCAGCCACCAATTGTGCAAGTTCTCCCACTTAAAAAGATGAGAGAGGCCTGTAATTGTCATCATAGGTATACCTCAACTATGAGAGACAAAATGTGGAAACAAATCCAGACAATCACATTGTTTGATTTTTGAAAGAATTTATTTGCAAATTATGGTGGAAAATAAGTATTTGGTCAATATCAAAAGTTTATCTCAATACTTTGTTATATAACCTTTGTTGGCAATTAGGGATGAGCCGAACACCCCCCGGTTCGGTTCGCACCAGAACCTGCGAACGGACCGAAAGTTCGCACGAACGTTGGAACCCCATTGACGTCTATGGGACTCGAACGTTCGAAATCAAAAGTGCTCATTTTAAAGGCTAATTTGCATGGTATTGTCCTAAAAAGGGTTTGGGGACCCGGGTCCTACCCCAGGGGACATGTATCAATGCAAAAAAAACTTTTAAAAACGGCCGTTTTTTCGGGAGCAGTGATTTTAATGATGCTTAACCGGTTCAATATAGGGCAATTTCACCCCCTTCCTTCCCAGGCCAATTTTTAGTTTTCAGCGCTGTCGCACTTTAAACGTCAATTGCGCGGTCGTGCAACGTTGTACCCAAAAAAAATTGATGTCCTTTTTTTCCCACAAATAGAGCTTTCTTTTGGTGGTATTTGATCACCTCTGCGGTTTTTATTTTTTGCGCTATAAACAAAAGAAGAGCGACAATTTTGAAAAAAACACAATATTTTTTACTTTTTGCTATAATAAATATCCCAATTTTTTTTTAAAAAAACTAATTTTTTCCTCAGTTTCGGCCGATATGTATTCTTCTACATATTTTTGGTAAAAAAAATCGCAATAAGCGTATATTGATTGGTTTGCGCAAAAGTTATAGCGTCTACAAAATACGGGATAGATTTATGGCGTTTTAAAAAAAAAATATTTATTTATTTTTTTAGCGCCGATCGCGATTTTTTTTCATGACTGCGACATTATGGCGGACACATCGGACACTTTTGACACATTTTTGGGACCATTCACATTTATACAGCGATCAATGCTATAAAATTGCATTGATTACTGTGTAAATGTGACAGGCAGTGAAGGGGTTAACCACTAGGGGGCGGGGAGGGGTTAATATGTTTCCTAGGGAGTGATTACTAACTGTAGGGGGAGGGGGCGTACAAGGGGAGGAAACCGATCAGTGTTCCTCCGTTCTGGGAACACAGATCGCTCTCCTCAGAGCTGACAGGCTGTGGATCTGTGTGTTTACACACACACATCCACATGCCGGTCCGGTTAACCGGCAATCGCGGGTGCCCGGCGGACATCGCGGCCGCCGGGCACACGCACCGGGTCCCGAGGAACGCGGCGGGCGCGCGCGCCCCCTAGGTGGCCGGGAATCCCAGGGCGTCATATGACGCCCACCCAGGATGGGAGATCCCATCTGTGGACGTCATATGACTATGGGCGGGTATTGAAGTGGTTAAAGTAAAAAAAAAAAAAGTGAAATATTCCTTTAAATATCGTACCTGGGGGGTGTCTATAGTATGCCTGTAAAGTGACGCGTGTTTCCCGTGTTTAGAACAGTCCCTGCACCAAATGTCATTTTCAAAGGAAAAAATCTCATTTAAAACTGCTTGTGGGTTTAATGTAATGTCGGGTCATGGCAATATGGATGAAAATCAGTGAGACAAACGGCATGGGTACCCCCCAGTCCATTACCAGGCCCTTTGGGTCTTGTATGGATATTAAGGGGAACCCCGCACCCAAATTAAAATAAGGAAAGGTGTGGGGCCACCAGGCCCTATATACTCTGAACAGCAGTATACAGGCGGTGCAAACAAGACAGGGACTGTAGGTTTGTTGTTAAGTAGAATCTCTTTGTAATTTTGAACGGGTACATTTTTAACGTGTTTAGCTCCAGCCAAAAAATCTTTTTTAAGCTTTTTGGAAAACATAGGGAATGGTTATCACCCCTGTGACATTTGTTTTGCTGTCTTTCCTCCTCTTCAGAAGATTTCACCTCACATTTTGTCCCAATGAAAAATGTTTTTGGAAAATTTGGGTTTTTTTGTGGAACAAGGATTGGAAAGCATCAGTGGAAAGGAGAATTTTTTTTCCCATATTAACTCTTACAGGAGAGAATTTCCCTTCCTAGGGGTAGATTTCATCTCACTTCCTGTTGTCTCCTTCCGTTTGCAAGTAGGAGTCGTTTGTAAGTTAGATGTTTGAAAGTAGGGTCCTGCCCTATATACTCAGCAGAAATTTGGGCCTTAGGTGTTGCTGTAGCCACAACACTGTAAGCCCTCACAGGGCCCTGCTGTGAAATATTAGATCAAGAATTGTAATTACATGCCCCTGTTGAACAGGAGCTGAAAAATTAGGCCTTAGGCACTGGTGCTGGTGCCACAACACTGCAACCCCTCACAGACACTCTAGTTGGAACGCAGGAACGAGCCCTGCTGCAAAGTATTGCATCAAAAATTGTAATTACACGCCCCTGTTAAACAAGGGCTGAAAAATTGGGCCTTAGGCACTGGTGCTGGTGCCACAACACTGCAACCCCTCACAGACACTCTAGTTGGAACGCAGGAACGAGCCCTGCTGCAAAGTATTGCATCAAAAATTGTAATTACACGCCCCTGTTAGACAGGGGCAGAAAAATTGGGCCTTAGGCACTGGTGCTGGTGCCACAACACTGCAACCCCTCACAGACACTCTAGTTGGAATGCAGGAACGAGCCCTGCTGCAAAGTATTACATCAAAAATTGTAATTACACGCCCCTGTTAAACAGGGGCTGAAAAATTGTGCCTTAGGCACTGGTGGTGGCGCCCAGAACCAAAAATGTTCTTACAAGCTATCAGTGTGATGATTGAGGAGGAAGAGGATAATTACTCAGGTATAGTCACTCAGCATCAGCATAGGCAGTCTTTGAAGGGATCTGAGATTTAAAAAAAAATTATTCGGTTACATCAGCATCAGGTGCTTGGTAGCTGGTGGTGATCCAAGACTGATTCATTTTCATGAAGGTCAGTCGATCGACCGAGTCGGTGGACAGACGCACCCTGTGATTGGTTACCACGCCTCCAGCAGCACTGAATGTGCGTTCCGAAAGAACGCTGGATGCAGGACAGGCCAGTAGCTCAATTGCATACTGTGCAAGCTCTGGCCAGTGATCCATCCTCAAGACCCAGTAACCCAGAGGATTTTCGGTGGGAAAGGTGTCCAAGTCTGATCTTGCCCCTAGGTATTCCTGCACCATGTAAAACAGACGCTGGCGATGGTTGCTGGAACCGATCATACCTTGGGGCTGCGGACCAAAAAATTGTCTGAACGCATCGGTCAGACGGCCACCTTCTCCACCGCTCCTTCTTTGACTGACCGAAGCCTCAGCAACACGTTGTCCAGAAACAGGAGTTTGTAACCTCCCAGTCTCTGGGAACGCGTTGCACAGACCTTTCTGCAAGGCCTCCCGAAGATGTTTCATCCTCTGCTCCCTCTGCGATGGCAAGATAAGGTCTGCAACCTTACCCTTGTAACGTGGATCAAGGAGGGTTGCCAGCCAGTATTGGTCCTTCTCCTTGATACCACGAATACGAGGATCCTTACGCAGGCTTTGCAGGATCAGGGAGGCCATGCAGCGTAGGTTTGCTGAGGCATTCGGTCCGGAGTCCTCTGGGTCACTAAGGACAACAACGTCCGCAGCCACCTCCTCCCAGCCACGTACAAGTCCATGTGTTTCTTGGGACTGATCACTTAAAGACTGCTGCTGATACTGAGTGCCAGGCTCCACCTCCATACTGACACAATCTTCCTCCTGCTCCTCCTCCTCCTCGTCCTCTTCCTGTGTGATCGGCGGGCACGCAGGAACACTGTCTGGATAAAGGGAGCCTTGAGAGCTAAGGAAGTCCTCCTCTTCCTGCCTCTGTTCTGCCTCAAGTGCCCTGTCCATTATTCCACGCAGCGTGTGCTCCAACAGGTGGACAAGGGGGACAGTGTCACTGATGCATGCACTGTCACTGCTCACCATCCTCGTGGCCTCCTCGAATGGTGACAGGACAGTGCAGGCATCCCTGATCATGGCCCACTGGCGTGGGGGAAAAAAACCAAGCTCCCCTGACCCTGTCCTGGTGCCATAGTCGCACAGGTACTCATTGATGTCCCTCTGCTGCGTGTGCAGCCGCTGCAGCATGGCCAACGTTGAGTTCCACCTGGTGGGCATGTCACAGATTAGGCGGTTCTTGGGCAGGTTAAACTCCTTTTGGAGGTCCGTCAGCCGAGCACTGGCATTATATGACCGGCGGAAATGCACACAGACTTTCCTGGCCTGCCTCAGGACATCCTGTAAGCCCGGGTACCTGCCCAAGAACCGCTGCACCACCAAGTTAAGGACGTGAGCCAAACAGGGCACATGGGTCATTTGTCCCTGTCGGAGGGCAGAGAGGAGGTTGGTGCCATTGTCGCAAACCACCATTCCTGCCTTAAGTTGGTGTGGCGTCAACCACCTCTGAACCTGCCCCTGCAGAGCTGACAGAACCTCTGCCCCAGTGTGGCTCCTTTCCCCCAAGCACACCAGCTCAAGCACCGCATGGCATCTTTTGGCCTGCGTACTTGCGTAGCCCCTTGAACGACTACGGAGCACCGCTGGTTCCGAGGAAGAGGCCATGGAGGAAGAAGAAGAGGAGGGGGTGGAGGAGAGAGGTGTGTCACAATCATTAGCATTTTGGAGGCGTGGTGGTGGAACAACCTCCAACACTACTGCACCTTGTCCTGCATCCTTCCCAGCTGCCAGCAGAGTCACCCAATGCGCCATGAAACTTAGGTAACGTCCCTGTCCATGCCTGCTGGACCATGAGTCAGCGGTAATATGCACCTTACCGCTGACCGCCCTGTCCAGCGAGGCATGGACATTGCCTTCCACATGCCGGTAGAGAGCCGGAATCGCCTTCCGTGAGAAAAAGTGGCGTTTGGGTACCTGCCACTGAGGAACCGCACATTCCACAAACTCACGGAAGGGGGCAGAGTCTACCAACTGAAAAGGCAGCAGTTGAAGTGCTAGCAATTTTGCCAAGCTAGCATTCAACCGCTGGGCATGTGGATGGCTGGGAGCAAACTTTTTTCGGCGGTGCAGCAGCTGGGGCAGGGAAATTTGCCTGGTACAATCTGACGTCGGTGTACCAAAAGCAGATTGCCCACAAGTACTTGGCTGTGACACACCTAATTCTACACCTTCATTACTCTCAGTGCAGGTCTCAGAGAGGACTGGAGGTCTAGTGGGGTTGGAAATCTCAGCTGATGAGGAGCAAGGAGAGGTCCTCTTTGTTCTTTGGTGTGGGTCTTTTAGATACGCTTGCCAACGAACTGCATGGCAGGTCAACATATGTCTGGTCAAGCATGTGGTACCCAAGCGGGAGATGTTTTGGCCACGTGAGATACGCTTGAGACATATGTTGCAAATAGCAGCGGTGCGATCTGATGCACTCGTCTCAAAAAAGGCCCACACCAAAGAACTTTTTGAATAACGCGCAGAGACTGCAGCGCCCTGCATATGTGGAGCTTTGGGGTGTGATGCAGTCAATGTGTTGCCCTTAGGCTGGCCCCTGGAGGGCATCCTGCCTCGTTGGTGATGTGCCGCCTCCTCCTCCTCCTCCTCTCTCCTATCAGGCACCCACGTTGAGTCAGTGACCTCATCATCCCCTCCCTCCTCATCACTGGAGCAAACCTGGCAGTATGCTGCAGCAGGGGGAGCATGACTGCCAGATTGCTGTCCTTCTTGGGCACCCCCTCTGTCCGTGCTCATGTTACTGCCTTCATCGAGCTCAGTATCATCATCAGAGCCTTCCAAACGCTGGGCATCCTCCTGGAGCATGTACCCAACACCGTGGTCAAACAGTTCGAGGGACTCCTCAGGAGGACATGGTGGAGCTAGGGAAGGAGTCACTGATGACATTGAGCCGAGGGAAGAGGCCGCTGCTTTGCCAGACAAAGCACCCTGGGCATGGGTGAGAGAGGATGAGGAGGATGAGGACGGCTTGGTCATCCACTCGACCAAGTCTTCCGCATGTTGCGGCTCAACACGGCCAGCTGCCGAAAAAAAGGCCAAGCGTGTCCCATGGCCACGTGCTGATGAGGATGCACCGTCTCCACGACCAGCACTAGACACAGAGCCTGCTTGCCCTCTCTTATTGGCTTGTGACTGTCTGCCTCTCCTTCTTGGCCTTCCAGACATACTAATGGCCTATAGCTGCACTAAGCTGGGATATATATATATATATATATGTACTGATACTGCAGCTAGCAAAATCAACTGCCTGCCTGTAGTATGAGAACACCACCAACCTTCTACAGGTAGCTTTAGCTGAACACTGTGAGGTGGACGCACCCCACTAACTTGTAGGTTTAGCTGAACACTGTGAGCAGGACGCACTGCACTAACTGTAAATAGTCTAGCTGCCTGACCGTGGTACTAATAGGATCAAAAGAACACCAGTAATTTTCTTCAGGTAGCTTTATATACTGTAACAAGACAAGCCTGCCTGTCAGTAGGAAGATAACAGGAACGGATCTAGCTGAACACTGTGAGCAGGACGCACTGCACTAAATGTAAATAGTCTAGCTGCCTGACCGTGGTACTAATAGGATCAAAAGAACACCAGTAATTTTCTTTAGGTAGCTGTAAATACTGTAACAAGACAAGCCTGCCTGTCAGTAGGAAGATAACAGGAACGGATCTAGCTTAACACTGTGAGCAGGATGCACTGTACTAAATGTAAATAGTCTAGCTGCCTGACCGTGGTACTAATAGGATCAACAGAACACCAGTAATTTTCTTTAGGTAGCTGTAAATACTGTAACAAGACAAGCCTGCCTGTCAGTAGGAAGATAACAGGAACGGATCTAGCTGAACACTGTGAGCAGGACGCACTGCACTAAATGTAAATAGTCTAGCTGCCTGACCGTGGTACTAATAGGATCAAAAGAACACCAGTAATTTTCTTTAGGTAGCTGTAAATACTGTAACAAGACAAGCCTGCCTGTCAGTAGGAAGATAACAGGAACGGATCTAGCTGAACACTGTGAGCAGGACGCACTGCACTAAATGTAAATAGTCTAGAAGATAACAGGAACGGATCTAGCTAAACTGAATACAGTGTATATATATATATATATGCAACACCTGGGATGCATATATATACACAATACACTTTAAGTGCAGCTAACTGACTGACTGTCCTGCCTAATCTAGCTAACTCAAATGAAATGACAATGTCTCTCTCTCTCTCTAAGCACACCGGAACACACTGCACAGGGCCGCCGTGCAGGCGGCCTTATATAGTGTGGGGCGTGTACTAAATCCCCTGAGCCATAATTGGCCAAAGCCTCCTTGGCTTAGGCCAATTACGGCTCTCTGTTCAGGCGGCGTTGTGATTGGCCAAGCATGCGGGTCATAGTGCATGCTTGGCCAATCATCAGCAAGCAATGCACTGCGATGCCGCAGTGAATTATGGGCCGTGACGCGCCACACGAATTTGGCGCGAACGGCCCATATCGTTCTCATTTCGGCGAACAACCGAGCAGCCGATGTTCGAGTCGAACATGAGTTCGACTCGAACGCGAAGCTCATCCCTATTGGCAATGACAGAGGTCAAACGTTTTCTGTAATGCCGCGTACACACGAACGGACTTTACGGCAGACTTTGCATGGCGGACGGGATTTCGTCGGACAATTCGATCGTGTGTGGGCTCCAAAGTGTGGACTTTGTTTTCTCAAAAGTGTGACGGACTTAGATTTGAAACATGTTTCAAATCTATCCGATGGACTCGAGTCCGGTCGAAAAGTCTGCTCGTCTGTATGCTAGTTCGATGGACAAAAAGCCACGCTAGGGCAGCTATTGGCTACTGGCTATGAACTTCCTTATTTTAGTCCGGTCGTACGTTATCACGTACGTATTCGACGGACTTTGGTTGATTGTGTGTAGGCAAGTCCGTTCAGTCAGAAAGTCCGTCGTAAAGTCAGTCGAAAAGTCCGCCTGGCAAAGTCTGCCGTAGAGTCTGCTCGTGTGTACGCGGCATAAGTCTTCACAAGGTTGTCACACACTGTTGCTGGTATGTTGGCCCATTCCTCCATGCAGATCTCCTCTAGAGCAGTGATGTATTGGGGCTGTCACTGGGCAACACGGACTTTCAACTCCCTCTAAAGGTTTTCTATGGGTTGAGATCTGGAGACTGGCTAGGCCATACCAGGACCTTGAAATGCTTCTTACGAAGCCACTCCTTCGTTGCCCGGGCGGTGTGTTTGGGATCATTGTCATGCTGAAAGAACCACCCACATTTCATCTTCAATGCCCTTGCTGATGGGAGGAGGTTTGCACTCAAAATCTCATGATACATGGCCCCATTCATTCTTTCACATACACGGATCAGTCGTCCTGTTTCCTTTGCAGAGAAACAGCCCCAAAGCATGATGTTGCCACCCCCATGCTTCACAGTAGGTATGGTGTTCTTTGGTTGCAACTCAGCATTCTCTCTCCTCCAAACATGAGTTGTGTTTCTACCAAACAGTTCTACTTTGGTTTCCTCTGATCATATGACATTCTCCCAATCCTCTTCTGGATCATCCAAATGCTCTCTAGAAAACCTCAGATGGGCCCGGAGTCCCTGGCGGCGTAGTGTGTTACTGATAGTAGCCTTTGTTACGTTGGTCCCAGCTCTCTGCAGGTCATTCACTAGGTCCCCCCGTGTGGTTCTGGGATTTTTGCTCACCGTTCTTGTGATCATTTTGACCCCGCGGAGTGAGATCTTGCATGGAGCCCCAGATCAAGGGAGATTATCAGTGGTCTTGTATGTCTTCCATTTTCTAATTATTGCTCCCACAGTTGATTTCTTCACACCAAGCCGCTTGCCTATTGCAGATTCAGTCTTCCCAGCCTGGTGCAGGTCTACAATTTTGTTTCTGGTGTCCTTCGACAGCTCTTTGGTCTTCACCATAGTGGAGTTTGGAGTGTGGCTGTTTGAGGTTGTGGACAGGTGTCTTTTATACTGATAACAAGTTCAAACAGGTGCCATTAATACAGGTAATGAGTGGAGGACAGAGGAGCCTCTTAAAGAAGAAGATACAGGTCTGTGAGAGCCAGAAATCTTGCTTGTTTGTAGGTGACCAAATACTTATTTTCCACCATAATTTGCAAATAAATTCTTTCAAAAATCAGACAATGTGACTGTCTGGATTTGTTTCCACATTTTGTCTCTCATAGTTGAGGTATACCTATGATGACAATTACAGGCCAATCTCATATTTTTAAGTGGGAGAACTTGCACAATTGGTGGCTGACTAAATACTTTTTTGCCCCACTGTATATATATATATATATATACATACATACTGCTGAAGAGGTACTGTGAGATTCCTTACTGTTAATGTTCATGATTCAAATGGTTCAAGGTTCATGCTAGCCCTTTACCAGTGCTACTGATACCAGCTAGATTTAGCTTAGTGCCACTGTGATCTGAACTAACTGCCATATCCTAGTCTGGTATTCATATCAGTTAGCTCACTGCATTCAAACAGACCTATTTACCTACTTACTGTTCTTGTGATGAAAGGGAGGTATTCCCTGAAACGCATCCAACACTAGTTTCAAGTGTGATATCATACCTGTGGACGGGACTCCATTTGGCTGGCAGTGCCTGGCATTTGCTTCCCTCGTGGCCCACTTATTTTCAAGGGGATTTCAGATTTTGTCTCACCTGCAGACCCCACAACCACAAAACCAGGTATGTGGGGAAAAGATCATTGTGCTCCTCAACAGGGGGATAAGGTGGGTTGTCAGGGGGGTTCCTCCATTTTAAGGGCATGTGGCCTGGTATGGTTTAGGAGTGGGGGTACGCACGCTTGTTGCTCCTCCATTCCTGGCCAGTCAAGCTGCATGCTTTGGGGTGGACCTCACACTTTTTTCTGTTTATTTTATGTGAGGTTTACCATTTGTAGGGGATCAGACTCAATGCAGGGACAAACTCATAGTCTCTTTAGGAAAACACCATGTTTAATGCACAGGATATTTCCAAACAGAAGAAAACAGGGCATCTTGCCATCAATCAAACAAAAATAAACTTCTGCTCTACCAAGCCTTACTGTGACCGTAGTCTGACCAGTCCTTGGTTATGTAGTAAGTGTCCTTACAAACGCAAATACTTGTATCTGAAGTCAGGGTTGGGCAGCCATGCTCCTAGATGCCTCCTCACATAGAGACACACACTCTCTCCCTGACAGCTAGGACCAGCTACCTTAATCAAGACCTGAAAGGAAAACGTTAAACTGAAGGTCCACGGACTTGGGAGTTTGTCCCACCCAGAGCTCTATCAGACTCCCAATAAAACCAGCCCCGGAACAAACTTTACCAACACAGGGTAAAGAACTATCCTTCTTTACCCTGAAGTCTTTGCTGGTATTACCTTAGATTGTAAATCTAAGAATCCATGGAGGAACATATATCCCATCAATTACTTTTCCTGTCATTTTACCTTGTTTACCTGTATTTTTTTGTGAGGTTTCTCTTAAAAACCACACCAGATCCTTATCTGGTATCGTCAAGGCCTGGATTTAAACCCGAAACCTCTGCTGTGTCAGGCAATGTCTTTTTGCTGAGCCACCTGGAATGCTGGACAGTTCACTGGACAATTCCTTGAATGATCCTGCCTTGATCCTTGAAGTCTTTGCTCCTCCCATGAACTTACTGATTTAAGCCATGTCTCTGCACTTCGTTTGCCAGATTATTGTGCTCTCTTCACAAGTATCTCGCTCCTGTCTTACCTGCTGCCATCCATTGTTTACTACCACTCATTATCGACCCTTGGCTTGTTCCTCGACTACGCCTCTGCCTGATCCCAATCTGCAAATACTTGTTACTGAGCTTTGGCTTATTCCTTGACTATGCTTCTGCCTGAGCCCAACCTGCAACTGCTTGTTTCCGACCTTTGGCTTGTTTACTGACTACTCTTCTGTTTGATCCTTACCTGCTTATCCGCTACTGGACCCCGGCTTGCCCACCTCCTGGTGGGTTGTTCCTGAGGACCTTGCCCTGGTACTAACATGCAGCAAAATCCATCTACATTATAAGGAGCTCTGGTGAACATTTTTTAGTACTTAGACTCTGCATCTCAGATGAGCCCATGTCTTTCACCAGGGTGACGGTCTGTGTACCTATCCTGCTGGTTGGTGGTAGTTCCGCTCCTGCTATAGCAACTGGTCTTCAAGCCTGATCATGACAGGTATTGATTTTGTGGGGAGCCCATGCTTTTTGTTTATGGGTTTGTTTTGGTGTACCAAAACCATCAATGTCCTGTTTCCACTTGCATCCTAGCAACTGATGATGCCATCAGTTGCTCAAGATGCGGGTGACAATCAATAACAGCATACATTGGTTGCTGGGACACAAGTGGCCTTTTTGTGTGTAGGAAATGACCTTTGTTTACAAAGAGAATCTGGCCAGGAAATGTCATTTAGCAGCCAGAAATTTAAATATACATTTCTTTCTTTGCAATTGTCACTTTTCCTTGTTTACATCATACATGTGCCACTTCGCAGGCAGCTTTAATTCATCTCCTCAGCATGTTATTTAACCTCCCTAGCGGTATGATTATTTTGGATTTTAGGCGCTGAAAGCGGTACAATTATTTTGCATGGAAATTTGGTGTTTAATATTGTAGGTCTGTAATTCTTAACAATAACACACTTAAATCTGTCCAAACAAGAGTCTAGTAGATATCCCGGGTATGATAAAGTTTGAAACACAAAAACATAAATTATAATATAATAAATAAAATTAAATAATTAAAAAAAATAAAAATAAATAGTAATAAAATAAATTTCCCCACGATTCACTATCGCTCAATTCTGCAAGTGTTCTAATTTACTATCGCTGTTTTCTAGCTGGTCTAAAGCCTTTTTTGACGTAAAGGGACACTTTTTGGTTGCTATGGACAATCTCCAGTTTCCAGGCAGAAAGAACAGTATATATCATATAAAACTGCATGCAGGGCATGGGCCAAAGCACTGGGGACAAAAGGGATGTGAAATAATTTCATACAGTACTGTAATCTGTAAGATTACAGTACTGTATGTGTTATGATTTTTGCAATTTTTTGAATTCTCCGCCCCCGTGCGTCGCTCGCAGGGAACGGAGCTTGGCACGGAGAGGCTTCGGGCAGAGGACGGAGCCCACGGACACTGCGAGGGACATCGCAGGAACCCGGGGACAAGGTAAGTAAAGCCACACCAGGATCCTGCGATGTAATCCCGAGTGTGGCTCGGGGTTACCGCTAATGGTCCTGAATTTTAACCCCGAGCCACACTCAGGAAAACCTCCAGGGAGGTTAAAGTAAGTATGCATTTTTTATATTTCATTTTAGATGTAGGGATGGTGGACTACAGTTATAATATTGTGCAATTTCACCCTCATTTTTCATCTATAGTTTTATCCCTCTAGTGCTGGGCGCCAGTGACTGTCATCATATCTGTGAGCCCAACCAAAAGGATTATGGGACTAGTAGTCTTCCAGACTGGCGATTCTGTTGCATGACATTACATCTAGACTACACATCCCAGGGATCCTTGCTACAACCCAAGGAGACTTTTGGGAGGAATTATAAGAGTCAGGAGATCCGCCCCGCGCCCTCTTCTTCCTGGGCCTTGCCGAGTGCACATCTCACTGTGGCGGAGAGGAGGCTATGACCTACCATGCGGTGATTGAGTGATTCCCACCCGGTCGGGTGGATTATGCTTGCTGTTCGTCAGACAGATCTACGCGGCACCAACACTACGATCGTCCGCACTCAGCAGCCGTGGGTCATCACTGGTCACTTTACTGAAGGATATCTCCTCCCAGGTGGCTGTCTGCAAGGTGTCCGGTCATTCGTGAGAGGGCAATTGCCCATCTTTTGCAATGCTTTTACAATCCTTCCCTGGTTACTTTATTTGAACACTGTACAGACACCTTTACCTTGGAAACACTTTACTGCGCTTCTATTTGAACACTGTACATAGACACCTTTACCTAAATCTAGCCTCTTTAAGCCATTTGGCTTGCTATCACATCACTGTGCCTTATTGGATATAATCTAACGAGCTCCAACAGCTGGTTGAAAACTATTAGGCCTGCATCTTGGACATTGCTGTTGTTACTATTTAAAGGGCCCTATGCTACCCCTATTCTGTCTGATCTCTCATTAGGATATAAAGGTTGAATAGGCCAGCCTGGGGTTCCCCTTTAGTGTGTGACTATGTACATTAAATAGCCAACCCTTTACTGTCCTTGCAGGTCATGCTCCAAGTGGCATTTGATTGTACATATATGTATATTGTGCTTGTGTTGTTGAACTGTTCCTAAGCTGTCTTTTTAGGGGAATTCTTCGCCCGAGTTTGGGCTGTTATCCAGAACTCGGTTGACCAATTACCCTCCTTTGCATACTGTATAAGTACCACATTGCTTACTCCAGTAAAACCTGAGATAAACATATTTAAATTGTGTGACATGTCATTTAAAGGTGCTGTAAAAGATGTCTGAACCCAGAGTGTCAGGTGGGTTGGAATGTCCACAGATCATATTCCATCACCAATTCCTCAAAGAGAGTCCCTCCTAATGTACATTTTTGGCACCCAAGTATATAACTTTTGTAACCTGGGGGTAGCTCTGGAATAATCACCAGCCAGTTTGGTGAAAGCAAGCGGTTAATTTATTTTAATCACGGCTAAACAAAAAGACAGTGTACTTCAGCCAAAGTAAATAAAAACAGTCCAAATCCTGTTATTGGTAATTAAAAAGCAGGCTCGGCGCTAGTCTTCGGTCCCATACAGGGGTTAGGCTCCTCCAAAGTAAGGGTGCCAGGCAGGCCACAAAGGGGGGTTAGCAGCCTCAGTTTGAGAGCTCCCACTTGCTGCACAGCTTGTGAGTCTCTCTCTCTCTTCCACTCACTTCCTTGACACAGGTGCCAATTTCCCTCTGCTGCCTTCCAAGCCTCCCTCACCTGGAACTTAACCCCTTCAGGACCAAAGTCCTGGTTAGGCTGAGTTTAAAAGGGCTCTTCTCCCCCCCCCCCCCCAAGTCTCTTTGAACCTTCGATATCTTGGGTCCCTAATATAAAATTTAGCAATCCAAAGAGTCCTGGAAGTCAGTCCTTCTCAGCCAAACTTAACCTGGGACACCTCACCCTGCATGGGTTAGAACCCCTGAGTACCACAAAAGCTCTGCAACTGTCACCCATAAAGGGACCATAACTCAAATATCGGGGGGGGGGGGTGTACCTGCCATCCAGGACACATTCCTGGTGTCCTGTACACTTTACATTTCTCAATATTGAACCTCATCTGCCATGTAGCTGTCCAACCCATTTTGTTAAGGTCCTCCTGTAATGATGTTACAGTACATGCTGTGCCCAAGTTTTTTCCTGGCATAATTTGGTATCATCAGCAAATGCTGCAGCTGAGCTCTTTATTCCAACTTCTTTATCAATAATAAACAAATTGAACAGCATTGGCCCCATGACAACCCTGGGGGGCCACCATTCAGAGAATGAGTAATTTATCACTACTCTCTGGACATGTTCATGTAACCAGTTTCCTATCCATGTACATACAATTTCATCAACTCCAACAGAACTTATTTTATAGATTAAACATTTATAAGTAACAAAATCTAGATAAACTCTGTCCACTGGTTTTTAGACATGTGCACGCCGGAAAATTTAGTTTTAGTTTTATATCATTTGCATTCCTTAGGTAGGAATTTTGTTTATTCATAGTGTCAGTCCGGTTCGTTTAGAGGATGAGTTTTGTTTCTTCAGGATTCGCTTTGTATATTCATTATACCGAGTGAAAGGTTTCAATAAGTCTTTATTCTATTTTCAGACAGATCCAAATTCATTGTGAATAATAGCTGGTTGTTAAGGAGTGGGTGCCCCCCCGCATCCTCAACAACCATGACTCATCAGCTGTCCGTGGGATTCCGCGACAAAACACAATGTAAAAAATAAAAAGTAAACAGCGTAGGGGTCCCCCCAATCCATATCAGGCCCTTTGGGTCTGGTATGGATTTTGAGGGGAACCCCACACCAAAATATAAAAGAAAAAAAATGGCTTGGGCCCCCCCCCCCCAAAATTCATACCAAAACCTTATCCGAGCCTGCAGCCTGGCAGGCCAGAAAGGCACAGGTTGAGCGCCCCCCCCCCCCCCCGAAGCACACTCCCCTAAAATCCATACCCCTTTGTTTATTTACCATGGGAACTGGAGCCATCAGTCGGTGGGTACTGACAGCTCAGGTTCCCACCAATGGTAAACAAAGGGGTGGGGGTCACCCGATGACAGGGGACCTTGCCCCTTTGTTTCTTTACTGGAAGGAAAAACAGACCTGGCAACTCCAATAGTCCTTACGGTAGCTTTATTGTTTACATGATATGTTTTACATGCAAGTAAAATACACAGGGGGCTTACGCGTTTTGGCAAAAGGCCTTGGTCGCAGCACCTGTCTGGTCTGTGCTGGGACCAAGGCCTTTTGCTGAAACGCGTAAGCACCTGTGTAGTTTACTCACTATCATGTAAACAATAAAGCTATGGTAAGGACTATTGGAGTTACCGGCTTTACTTTCATTCCATTATCTTTTTACCGATGTTTGAGAGGACATCTGAGCCTGAGCACCCATCAGTGGACTTCATTACAAACCTGCAATGTGGTTCCACTGCTCTGATCGCTTCACCTGCTTTCTTTCCCTTTTTTTGCCATTGGCACTGGGAATCAGAGCTGTCAGTCGCCAGGAGGCAAGTGTCACGTGCGGACCTTTTTTTGATTTCTTTTTTCAGGTCAGCGGCCGGTGTTTATTGTAATTGATGCAGGATTTACTTTGGGGACATTTTTGGGGGATTTGTTTTAATAAAGGGCTTGTCAAAAACTGTCTACTGTCTTTTTTTTTACTTCTTACACTTTTTTTGGTGAATGAGTACCCTTACTCTGGTATGGTTCAGGAAGGGGGGTGCACTCGCTCACCCCCCCTTTCCTGGCTCGCCATCCTGCTTGCTCCGATAAGGATCTAGTTTGGGTCTGGGGAGGGGGGTCCATGCCATTTCTTTTTTTCGGTGTGGGGTTCCTCAAAAAATCCACACCAGACCTAAGGATCTGGTATTGATTTTGGGGGGTACCCCACCACGCCATTTTTAGAAAAAAAATTGGCATTGGGTTCCCCTCAAAATACATACCAGACCCAGCACTTGTGTGTTTACATTCAGCTGTCAGCGGGGAATCCTACTGACAGCAGATGAGTCTTGGTTCTTAAGGACACAGTGGCTGCCTGCTCCTTAACAACCAGCTATTCACAATTAATTTGTGGTGTATCGAACAAATTCAAAAATGTAACGTCATCTGAATGAAATGTCGGGAAGATACTGGAGAGTTTAATAAAAGACCACATAGACGAGCTCTTGCTGGAAAAAATATTTTAAGCAACAGACAGCATGGATTCATGAAAGACAGAAGTTGTCAAACAAACCTGATTTCTTTTTATGAGGAGCTAAGTAAGACCTTGGACAGAGGGGTGGCTGTGGACGTGGTATTCTTGGATTTTGCAAAAGCGTTTGACACAGTTCCCCACACACAGCTTATGTGTAAGGTAAAGTCTACAGGCTTGGAAAGTCTTATTTGTAAATGGATAGAAAACTGGCTAAAAGACAGAATTCAAAGCGTAGTGGTTAATGATTCTTACTCTGAATGGTCTAAGGTTATCTTTGGTGTACCCCAAGGTTCAGTGTTGGGACCCTTACTTTTTTATTATCTTTATAAATGATATAGGGTCTGGGATTAAAAGTAACATTTCTGTCTTTGCAGATGACACGAAGCTATGCAGTGGAAAAACATCCTTACAGGATGTCTCCAATTTACAAGCCGACCTCAATGCACTGTCTAATTGGGCAACTAAGTGGCAAATGAGGTTTAATGTTGATAAATGTAATATAAAAAATGTGATTATCTGCGCTATTCAATAAAAAAAGCAGCCAGCAAAGTTTGTTGATCACCAAACATAAAAGTCCAAAGAGTCTATGAGAGCGGCGCTGAAATAGACGATGTTTAAATAGTGAGCCCGAGGTAAAGGGAGGAATGTTCCTGTCACCGGTTAAAGTGCATAGATGTAGAAGCACTCTACACCACGTGGTAAAGTAATCTGCTTACCAGAAGGCAAAGAAAGCTAGGCGTGTAATTTAATCCACGGCTCATCCAGCATGTCGGCCTCCACCATACACCCTCAAGGATTGGAACAGCAGTATCCAGATAACAATCACACCCAATATAACTTCTCCAGGGATTCACATCAAAAGTGCAGGCTCTCAGGTTCCAATCCTTGAGGGTGTATGGTGGAGGCCGACATGCTGGATGAGCCGTGGATTAAATTACACGCCTAGCTTTCTTTGCCTTCTGGTAAGCAGATTACTTTACCACGTGGTGTAGAGTGCTTCTACATCTATGCACTTTAACCGGTGACAGGAACATTCCTCCCTTTACCTCGGACTCACTATTTTAACATCATCTATTTCAGCGCCGCTCTCATAGACTTGTTGATAAATGTAAAGTTCTGCACTTGGGGGCTAAGAATATGCATGCATCATACATATTAGGGTAGGGCTGAAACGATTAATCGATATTATCGATAATAATCGATAATGAAAATCGTTGTCAACGATTTTCATTATCGATTAGTTGGTCCGCACCTTCCTTCTGTCTGTCCGTCCGTTTTAAATCCTCCCTCCCTGTGTCCTCGGCGCCGCCATTTGTGACCAGGCACGTCTGCGCCGCCGCACGTCCACGGCGCGCCTCTCCTCCTCCTTGCTGACGTCACCCCCCCTGATCTTCTCAGCCCCGCCCGCTGCCTCGAGGGAACAGAGAAAAAATCCTCCCTCCTGTGTCCTCAGCGCCGCCGTTTGTGACCAGGCACGTCCGCGGCGCACCTCTCCCCCTCCTCCTCTTTGCAGACGTCATCCCCACTGATCTCAGCCCTGCCCGCTGCCTCGAGGGAACAGAGAGGCGAGGGCAAGAAGCGAGGAGAGCCGAGCTGCACATTCATAGTGAAAGGTAGCAGCTAATAACACAGTAAAAACAGCACATTTTTATGACCGGGCACCATCCTAACAGTATTACTGGGGAGGGAGGGGGGGGAATGCCCCATCATTGGTGTTCCTGGGAGGGGGGGGAATAGTGCCCCATCATTGGTGTTCCTGGGAGGGGGGGAATAGTGCCCCATTGGTGTTCCTGGGAGGGGGGGAATAGTGCCCCATTGGTGTTCCTGGGAGGGGGGGGAATAGTGCCCCATTGGTGTTCCTGGGAGGGGGGGGGGAATAGTGCCCCATTGGTGTTCCTGGGGGGGGGAATAGTGCCCCATTGGTGTTCCTGGGAGGGGGGGGAATAGTGCCCCATTGGTGTTCCTGGGAGGGGGGGGAATAGTGCCCCATTGGTGTTCCTGGGGGGGGGGGGAATAGTGCCCCATTGGTGTTCCTGGGAAGGGGGGGGAATAGTGCCCCATTGGTGTTCCTGGGAAGGGGGGGAATAGTGCCCCATTGGTGTTCCTGGGAGGGGGGGGGGAATAGTGCCCCATTGGTGTTCCTGGGGGGGGGGGGAATAGTGCCCCATTGGTGTTCCTGGGAAGGGGGGGAATAGTGCCCCATTGGTGTTCCTGGGAGGGGGGGGGGATAATTCCCCATCATTGGTGTTCCGGGGGGTGGCTGCCTGGAGTAGTAGTTCCCCATCATTGGTTTTCCTGGGTGGGAGGAGAATAGACATAGTGCCCCATTGGTGTTCCTGGGAGGGGGGGGATAGTGCCCCATTGGTGTTCCTGGGAGGGGGGGGGGAATAGTGCCCCATTGGTGTTCCTGGGAGGGGTGGGGGGATAGTGCCCCATCATTGGTGTTCCTGGGAGGAATAGTGCCCCGTCATTGGTGACCCCGGGAGGAATAGCGCCCCGTCATTGGTGTCCCCGGGAGGAATAGCGCCCCGTCATTGGTGTCCCCGGGAGGAATAGCGCCCCGTCATTGGTGACCCCGGGAGGAATAGCGCCCCGTCATTGGTGACCCCGGGAGGAATAGCGCCCCGTCATTGGTGACCCCGGGAGGAATAGCGCCCCGTCATTGGTGACCCCGGGAGGAATAGCGCCCCGTCATTGGTGTCCCCGGGAGGAATAGCGCCCCGTCATTGGTGTCCCCGGGAGGAATAGCGCCCCGTCATTGGTGACCCCGGGAGGAATAGCGCCCCGTCATTGGTGACCCCGGGAGGAATAGCGCCCCGTCATTGGTGACCCCGGGAGGAATAGCGCCCCATCATTGGTGACCCCGGGAGGAATAGCGCCCCGTCATTGGTGACCCCGGGAGGAATAGCGCCCCGTCATTGGTGTCCCCGGGAGGAATAGCGCCCCGTCATTGGTGACCCCGGGAGGAATAGCGCCCCGTCATTGGTGACCCCGGGAGGAATAGCACCCCGTCATTGGTGACCCCGGGAGGAATAGCGCCCCATCATTGGTGACCCCGGGAGGAATAGCGCCCCGTCATTGGTGACCCCGGGAGGAATAGCGCCCCGTCATTGGTGTCCCCGGGAGGAATAGCGCCCCGTCATTGGTGTTCCTGGGAGGAATAGTGCCCCGTCATTAGTGACCCCGGGAGGAATAGCGCCCCGTCATTGGTGACCCCGGGAGGAATAGCGCCCCGTCATTGGTGACCCCGGGAGGAATAGCGCCCTGTCATTGGTGACCCCGGGAGGAATAGCACCCCGTCATTGGTGTCCCCGGGAGGAATAGCGCCCCGTCATTGGTGTCCCCGGGAGGAATAGCGCCCCGTCATTGGTGTCCCCGGGAGGAATAGAAAAAAATGGCACATTACGATTTTTTTTATGATTTTATCCGATTAATCGAAAAAATAATCGGCCGATTAATCGATTATGAAAATAATCGTTAGTTGCAGCCCTATATTAGGGGGAGTACAACTGGGGGAATCAATGGTGGAGAAGGATCTGGGGGTTTTGGTAGATCATAAGCTCAATAATAACATGCAATGCCAAGCTGCGGTTTCCAAAGCGAGCAAAGCCTTTTTTTGTATTAAGAGAGGTATGGACTCGAGAGAGAGAGAGATATCATTTTGCCCCTGTACAAATCATTAGTAAGACCTCATCTGGAATATGCAGTTCAGTTTTGGGCTCCAGTTCTCAAAAAGGATATCGGGGAACTGGAGAAAGTGCAGAGAAGGACAACCAAACTAATAAGAGGCATGGAGGAGCTATGAGGAAAGATTAGAGCAGTGATGGTGAACCTTGGCACCCCAGATGTTTTGGAACTACATTTCCCATGATGCTCAACTACACTGTAGAGTTCATGAGCATCATGGGAAATGTAGTTCCAAAACATCTGGGGTGCCAAGGTTCGCCATCGCTGGATTAGAGGAACTGAATTTATTCTCTCTTGAGAAGAGGAGATTAAGGGGGGCTATGTTTACCATGTATAAATACATAAGTGGTCCATATAGTGAACTTGGTGTTGAGTTTTTCACTTTAAGGTCATCACAGAGAACAAGGGGGCACTCTTTGCGTCTAGAGGAAAAAAAATTTAATCTCCAAATACAGAAAAGGTTTCTTCACAGTAAGAGCTGTGAAAATGTGGAATAGACTCCCTCCAGAGGTGGTTCTGGCCAGCTCAGTAGATTGCTTTAAAAAAGTCCTGGATTCAATCCCAAATTTACATAATATAACTGGTTACTGACATTTATAGGTAAAGTTGATCCAGGGAAAATCTGATTGCCTCTCGGGGGAACAGGAAGGAATTTTTCCCCTGCTGTAGCAAATTGGATCATGCTTTGCTGAGTTTTTTTTGCCTTACTCTGTGGGTATAGGATTGGGTATATGGGATTGTATTTTTTTTTGGTTGAACTACATGGACTCGTGTCTTTTTTCAACCTAACTATGTACATGAATGCATTATTTCTTTTCGTTATAACGTTTCTTGGATTCGTTGCTATCCGTTTCTATGCTCATTCAGAAATTTGGATACATCCGAATCTCCAAAAACAAACTTTTCTTCCGAATAACGAATCTAAATGAAACGAATTGCACGTGTTTTGGACTTCCACCATCCAATTAATCACTTCCTTCCCCATAGAGCGATAATAGGTTAGTATGAGAAGCAAGGTCTTTCATGAATCTATACTGGTTGTCACCTACGATACCTTTATCACAGTCAAATTTCTTTGCAGAGTCCCTCATCATTCCCTCAGATACCTTACATACTAAAAATGGCCTGAATTGATTTTAAAAGATTCTGCTCCCATTAACTTCAATGGGGTTCAGACTAACATGTGAGATTTCCGATGTATATTAAGGTTTGCTTTCCGTACAAAACGTTTCCCACACTCAGGGCAGGAATACGGCTTCTCCCCCGTGTGAGATCTCTGATGTATAACAAGGTCTGCTTTTCGTGAATAACATTTCCCACACTCAGGGCATGAATATGGCTTCTCGCCTGTGTGAGATCTCTGATGTCTAACACGGTATGATTTATCTGAAAAACATTTTCCACAGTCGGGGCAAGAATACGGCTTCTCCCCTGTGTGAGATCTCCGATGTCTAACAAGGTCTGATTTATCTGAAAAACCTTTCCCACATTCAGGGCAGGGATGTAGCATCTCCCCCGTATGCAATCTGTGGTGCCTAACAAGGTTTGCTTTATGTGAAAAACATTTTCCACATACAGGGCAGGCATACGGCTTCTCCCCTGTGTGCAGTCCCTGATGTTTAACAAGAGTTGATTTCTTTGTAAAACATTTCCCACACTCAAGGCAGGAAATTGGCTTCTTGCCCGTGTGAGCTCCGCAATGTATTGCGAGTTCTGAATTAAGTAGGAAACATTTCCCGCACTCAGAACAGGGATGAAGCGTCTCACCCGTGTGAGATCTCTGATGTATAGTAAGACTTAATTCAGAGCTAAAACTTTCCCCACATTCAGGACAGGAAAATTTCTCCTCCCCCTGAATTCCGGCACCCTCCCTCACAGTACGAGGTTGATCAGAGTCAGAGGGATTCAATAGTCTATCCACACTGTGAAGTCCACCATTCAAAGCTGAGCTAATTGTCTTTTCTCCTGCACAATCTCTTGGGATGTCCTCATCTTCCATTTTACAACATAAAGTGAGACGATCATGTAAAGGTTCCTTGATGGCGTGTCCTGGAAAATATAAAAATGTCATCAGTATACGTACCCCTTAAAATTTTCCACATTTTGTCATAATACAACCAAAAAATTAAATGTATTTTGTTGGGATTTTTTGTGATAGACCAACACAAAGTGGCACATAATGGTGAAGTGGAAAGAAAATGATAAATGGTTATCAAATTTTTTTACAAATAGATGTGAAAAGTGTGGGGTGCATTTGTATTCAGCCCCCTTTACTCTGATACCCCTAACTAAAATCTAGTGGAACCAATTGCTTCCAGAAGTCACCCAATTAGTAAATAGAGTCCACCTGTGTATACTGTAATTTAATCTCAGTATAAATACAGCTGTTCTGTGAAGTCCTCAGGTTTGTTAGAGGACCTTAGTGAACAAACAGCATCATGAAGGCCAAGGAACACACTAGACAGGTCAGGAATAAAGTTGTGGAAGCAGGGTTAGGTTATATAAAAATATCCCAAGCTTTGAACATCTCTTCGGAGCACTGTTCAATCCATCATCCAAAAATGGAAAGAGTATGGCCCAACTGCAAACCTACCAAGACATGGCCATCCACCTAAACTGACACTCCAAGCAAGGGGAGCATTAATCAGAGAAGCAGCCAAGAGGCCCATGGTGACTCTGGAGGAGCAGCAGAGATCCACAGCTCAGATGGGAGAATCTGTCCACAGGACACCTATTAGTCATGCTCTCCACAAATCTGGCCTTTATGGAAGAGTGACAAGAAGAAAGCCATTGTTGAAAAAAAGCCATAAGAAGCCCTGTGGGGGGTGAGAAGCCATGTGGGGGACACAGCAAACATGTGGAAGAAGTTGCTCTGGTCAGGTGAGACCAAAAGTTTTTTTTTTGGCGTAACAGCAAATTGCTATGTGTGGCGGAAAACTAACACTGCACATCACCCTGAACACACCACCCCCACCGTGAAACATGGTGGTGGCAGCTTTATGTTGTGGGGATGCTTTTCTTCAGCAGGGACAGGGAAGCTGGTCAGAGTTGACGGGAAGATGGATGGAGCCAAATACAGGGCAATCTTATGGCGAGTACACACGACCGGTTTTGCTGTCAGAATAAACTCTGAAGGTTTCTCCGACGGAACTCTGACGGAATTCCATTCAAGCAGTCTTGCCTACACACGGTCAACCCAAAGTCCGACCGTCCAGAACGCGGTGACGTACAACACTTACGACGGGACTAGAAAAAGGAAGTTCAATAGCCAGTAGCCAATAGCTTCCGTCTCGTACCTGCTTCACAGCATGCATCACTTTTGGTCCGTCGGAACAGCATACAGACGATCGGTTTTCCCGATAGGAATTGGTTCCGTCGGAAATATTTAGAACATGTTCCATTTCTAGGTCTGTCAGAATTTTCCAAAAAAGAAGTCTGATGGGGCCTACAAACAATCGGAATAGATGATGAAAAGATTCTGTCGGACTTTTTCTGTCGGACATTCCGCTCGTGTGTACAAGGCATTAGAAGAAAACCTGTTAGAGTCTGCAAAAGACTTGAGTGGGGCGGAGGTTGATCTTCCAGCAGGACAACAACCCTAAACATACAGCCAGAGCTGCAATGGAATGGTTTAGATCAAAGCATATTCATGTGTTAGAATGGCCCAGTCAAAGTCTAGACCTAAATCCAATTGAGAATCTGTGGCAAGACTTGAAAATTGCTGTTGGTCTATCACATAAAATCCCAATAAAATACATTTACATTTTTGATCGTAAAATGACAAAATATGGAAAATTTCAAAGAGTATGAATACTTTTTCAAGGCATTGTATACAAGAGGGTTAAATTTAAATCAAGATTCTATCCGGATCAGGTAAACATAAGTGAGTAGATGTTCTCTGTTGATGTTCCAACCAGTTGGGACTCTTCCCCCTTTCAGTCAAGAGACCTTTGGTCCTCCTCCCAGATCATGTTTACGCTTACGCAACCTTGAGAGCAAGAACCAATAGGAAGTGGGAGGTGCATGCTTTTTACATAACCATAGGCCTAGACACTGGTCAAATAATCTGTGATAATCAAGATTTTTGACTACCAGTGCTAAATGTGAGCTTCCTGCTAAGGCTGCTTGTTTGGGAGCCAGTGGCCGCAGTATCCCAACAACCAGTAATATCTCCTTGCCCATGAGGATTGCCCACTGACAGGTGAATGTAAACACAAGGGGAAAGAGTATAAAAAAATTAAAAAAAAAAGATAATGTTGTGGAGTCCCCTAAAATTCATACGAGTTTTTATGGTTTGGTATGAATTCTAAAAAAAAAAAAAAAACCCATGCAAAAAAATAAAAATTGTGAGGTTCCCCCTAAAATCTATACCAGACCCTCTTCTAAGCATGTGGCCTGGCAGGGAAGCAAAGTTGCCCCCCCCCCCCTGAACCATAACCAGACCACATGCCTTAAACATTGGGGGTTTCCTGTCAAAGCACCTTGCCCCAATGTTGAAAAGCAAAAAGGATCTGTAAGGAAAGGAATCTGGAAGCCACCTTTAAAAGTGAGGAGACCCCAGATATCCATCTTTCATTCATTGTAATTGATGTGGCTATGTATTGCTGGACAACATGAATGACAACATTTCTACATCATGGGACATCCATCTGCAGGTTTATTTAACATTAGGGGTACTCACTGAGGGGCCCGTTTCCATTCATTTTAAAAGGGGGCTTCCAGATTTCAACAAGCCCCCCACAACCACAAGGGCCAGGATTGTGGGGAAGAGGTCCATGTCCTTATCTACTTGGGGACAAGGTGCTTTGCCAAAGGGTTCCTCCAGCAAGGTTCACCCCTCATGCTGGCCACAGAATGTACATAAATCATGTCTGAGTACATAAATTGTGTCTGCTGCACAGAGAAGGGGGTTTATCTGAGAGAGAAGAAAAAGTTCTAATGTGCAGGACGGGCATCAGTGACTATTATCAACCTATTATTGGCTGATATCACTCATGCCTAACTCTACTCTGGACCAATCAGTGTGCAGTAACAGAGCAAAGATAACAGAAGAATATATCCTGACTCACCTGTGCTGATCTCTGTAGGAGTGTCCTCCTCTTTGAATGTCCTCATCATTCCATCCTCCTCCGTATATTGCTGATCATCCCTCACGTATACCTTTTCTACTTCACCCTCAACTTTCATGTCCATCAGATCTTCACCCTAAACCAACAGAATGACAGAAAATAAGATCTGTAAAATAGAAGTATTTATGATGTAATATTACATAGAAAATATCATCTTATAGAGTCCACACATTGTCTTCATATGTCAGGGTGTTCAAATACTTTGTGTTCCAGACCCTCAACTCCACCTACCTGATGATGGTGAGGGATGGTGTGACCTTCCTGTGTGGAATCCCGGGAATACAGAGGACGGGGACATCTCTCTGGTGGGTTTCTGTTATTAGGTGACTTCTTTATAATGTCCTGGTGTAGATCCTTGTGTCCTTTTGGAGACTCCAACCCAATCATCTCGATTACCCAATCCTCCTCCTCCTCCTCCTTTATTTCTTCTTTAATAACAACTTTAGAATATCTGAGGTTTTCAGTCTGAATATATAATACAAATGACATCAATTGTAACAATAATAATGTACAGATCCTAATGACACTATCAGTGATTGTTCCTCATCTACCTGATGATGGTGGGGGATGGTGTGATCTTCCTGTGTGGAATCCCGGGAATACAGAGGACGGGGACATCTCTCTGGTGGGTTCCCATTACTGGATCCATCTGTAGGAAACACACACACTGACTGAATACATTGTTTCTATGTGTTTATCAGATGATGGGGGATCTAGGTGGACCCTCCGTACTGCTCTCTCCTTTACAATAAAGTCTCCTCTTACCCGGTGATGTGAGGGGCGGCTGATTGTCCATCATGACGTCCTTGTAGAGATCCTTGTGTCCTTCTAAATACTCCCACTCCTCCATGGAGAAATAGACAGTGACATCCTGACACCTTATAGGAACCTGACACACACAATGATACAGTCACCATCCAGACACATCCCTTGTCTGTTACTGGATAATGTCCCAGAATTCCCAGCACCGCTCACCTCTCCTGTCAGCACCTCCATCATCTTCTTGGTGACTTCCAGAATCTTCTTGTCATTGTTTCTCTTGGGTTTCATGGAGTGAGGTGAAGGTACCGTGATGGTCATATGATCACCTGACTTCACAGAAGAAAAACTCTGTATTTAAAAAAAAATAGTAAAATCATGTTACATTCCCAGAATTTTCCTCACCTCTCCAGTCAGGTCTGTGTTTTCTTATTAGAGATAAGAGTGATGTCATGTGACCTCCCAGAATCCTCCTCACCTCTCCGGTCAGGTCTGTGTTTTATTAATAGAGATAAGAGTGATGTCATGTGACCTCCCAGAGTCCTCCTCACCTCTCCGGTCAGGTCTGTGTTTTATTAATAGAGATAAGAGTGAGGTCATGTGACCTCCCAGAATCCTCCTCACCTCTCCAGTCAGCAGGTAGATGATCTCCAGGGTGAGGTTTAGTATCTTTTCAGTCATGTGAGTCCGGTCCTCCTCCATCCTCATTGATGTGGTCATGTGATCTATACAGGTTTCCCTGTAGACAGAGAATAATCTGGACTGTATTGGTTGTACAATGTTAGGATGGGGAAGTAAGGGGTTGCGAAGCAGAAACAGATTGGCTGACACTTGATTACCTACAGAGATATCTACATCACCACTGACCCAGTGTTCAGCTTTTCAAAAACCAAATGCGAAATTGCACATGCAATCATCTACCAGGTATTTTTGCCTAACAACAATATATGTGTGTGTATATACAGTCTATTAGTGATCTTTTATAGAGGTCGACCGATATGGGTTTTTCTCTGGCCGATGCCGATGCCGATATTTAGAAATCGCGGTGGCCGATGGCCGATATGTGATGCCGATTTTTTTGGGCCGATATATTTGGCCGATTTTTTTTTTTTCTTTTTTCCCTTCATCTCATAAAATCTAACAGTTAGACCCCTTTCACACTGGGGCGTTTTTCAGGCGCTTTTGGGCTAAAAATAGCGCCTGTAAAGTGCCTGTAAAACGGCTCCCCTTCAGTCTCAGTGTGATATCCCGAGTGCTTTCACACTGAGGCGATGCGCTGGCAGGATGTAAAAAAAAGTCCTGCAAGCAGCATCTTTGGAGCGGTGTATACCGCTCCTCCACCACTCCTGCCCATTGAAATGAATGCGCACCGCTGCCGAAGCGCCTGCAAAGCGTTTTGGTCAGCGGCGCTTCAGGGGCGCATTTAACCCCTTCCTCGGCCGCTAGCTGGGTTATAAGCGCCCCGCTAGCAGCCGAATAGCGCCTCTAAAATGACGGTAAAGCGCAGCTAAAACTAGCAGCGTTTTACCATCAACGCATGCCTGCTCCAGTGTGAAAGCAGCCTTAAAGTGGTGTTTCACCAAAAAAAAAAAAAATTAGATGTCAGCAGCTGCAAATACTGCAGCTGCTGACTTTTAAAATAAGGACACTTACCTGTCCCGGGGTCCAGCGATGTCGGCACCCGAGACCGAGCCGTCCCTCGATCCTCGGGTGCTGCCGCCGCCATTCACACTGAGGGAATCAGGAAGCGAAGCGTTGCCGCTTCACTGCCCGGTTCCCTACTGCGCATGCGCGAGTCGCGCTGCGCGTCTTCACTGGTCCCCGTTGTGTTGTGGGAACTGTGTATTTCCCACAACACAACGGGGGTGGGCGGGGAGTCTGCGGCTAGCTGCGGCTAGCTGTACCCGGAAGTGGGTGCAGATACCTGTATTATACAGGTATCTGCACCCCCCTCCCCCCTGAAAGGTGCCAATTGTGACACCGGAGGGGGGGAGGAATCCGATGAGCGGAAGTTCCACTTTAGGGTGGAACTCCGCTTTAAGTAATACAGAATTTTTTTTTCATTTAAACATTAAACAAAACAAACCTCCAATCAGTTCACTTGTATGTATAATTTAGAAAACAAAAAAAAAAAAAAAAAACTATCTTAAATATTAAATACACAAAAACAGGTAATCAAAACTTTTGGACGAAAAAAAATGGGCTAACTTTACTTTAGGTTTTTTTTTAATTCATTAGTGTATTTTTTTTTTTTTTAAATTGCGTTTAAAAGACCGCTGCGCAAATACCGTGTGACATAAAATATTGCAACAATCACTATTTTATTCCCTAGGGTCTCTGCTAAAAAAATATATATAATGTTTGGGGGTTCTAAGTGATTTTTTAGCAGAAAATACAGGATTTTTACTTGTAAGCAACAAGTGTCAGAAAAGATTTAGTCTTTAAATGGTTAAACTGAAAACTTCTCCACTGAGTTCAGTCTATTGATAAAAAGAACCTGAAAGATACAAATGTATCTTCTTATCAGACTTGGCAGGCTGCCCAGAGGAGGAGAGAATCCTCTTCACAGATAACTCCAGGAAACTTGCATTAACTTCTATTACAGAAGTCATTTGCAAGTCACGGCTGAATTTACAATCGGCCTTTTTTATCAGCACAATCGGCCGATGCCGATTAAGTAAAAAATGCCAAATATCGGCCGATATATCGGTCGACCTCTAATCTTTTATTATATAAAGTTTGTATTATTTCTATACTGGTGTGTATCTACACTCACCGCCCACTTTATTAGGTACACCTTGCTAGTCCCGGGTTGGACCCCCTTTTGCCTTCAGAACTGCCTTCATTCTTCATGGCATAAATTCAACAAGGTGTTGGAAACATTCCTCAGAGATTTTGGTCCATAGTGACAAGATAGCATCACACAGTTGCTGCAGATTTGTCGGCTGCACATCCATGATGCCAATCTCCCGCCTCCACCACATCCCAAAGGTGCTCTTATTGGATGACATGTGGTGAGTGTGGAGGCCATTGGAGTACAGGGACCTCATTGTCCAGTGGTGAGATGATTGGAGCTTTGTGACATGGTGCATTATCCTGCTGGAAGGAGCCATCAGAAGATGGGTACACTGTAGTCATAAAGGGATGGACATGGTCAGCAACAATACTCAGGTAGCCCGTGGCATTTAAACAATGCTCAATTGGTACGAAGGGGCCCAAAGTGTGCCAAGAAAATATCCCCCCCACACCATTACACCACCACCACCATCCTGAACGGTTGATACAAGGCAGGGTGGATCCATGCTATGTTATTTACACCAAATTCTGACCCTATCATCTGAATGTCGCAGCTGAAATCGAGACTCATCAGACCAGGCAACATTTTTCCAATCTTCTACTGTCCAATTTTGGTGACCGACCCTGTGTGATGTGTAGCCTCAGTTTCCTGTTCTTAGCTGACAGGAGTGGCACCCAATGTGGTCTTCGGCTAGGTTTCCACTATTGCGACCCCAAAATCGTGCGGTTTACAGTGCGACTTTGCAATGCAATTTTTGATACGATGTCATGCGACTGGTGAGAACAAGTCGCACCGAAGTCGGAACAAAGTAGTACAAAAACCTTTTTTTGGAGCCGCTGCGACTTGAGTCGCACCAAATAGAATGGGGACCATGTGTCAAGTCGCACAACAACTCACAGTAGTGGAAACAGAGCCTTCTGCTGCTGTAGCCCTCCTGCATTCAAGGTTCGGAGTGTTGGTCCTCTGACCTCAACAGGGAATTTTCCTCCACACAACATCCGCTCACTGGATATTTTCTCTTTTTTTTCGGACCATTCTCTGTAAACCCGAGAGATGGTTGTGTGTGAAAATCCCAGTGGATCCTCACTTTTTGAAATACTCAGACCAGCCCGGAATCAACAACCATACCACATTTCAAAGTCACTTAAATCCCTTTCTGCAACATTCTGATGCTCGGTTTGAACTTCAGCAAGTCCCCTTCATCACGTCTAGATGCCTAAATGCAGTGAGTAGCTGCCACATGATTGGCTGATTAGCAATTTGTGTTACTAAGCAATTGAACAGATGTACTTAATAAAGTGGCAAGTGAGTGTATATTCTTCTGGTTGTTGTTATATACTGGGTGCAGTAGTTCCTCTCCTCACAATAACTTAGTTTGGATTTCTGCTTATTTATTAATTAACTCCTTTATTTGGAGGTGGAAAGAGAGTTCTGTATGTCATTTTTGTTTGTAAACTGGCCTATAAGGCTTCATGTACACGGGATGTTTTTACAACCTCTCCTGAACGATTTAACTAGACAGATGGTAACCCACGTTTAAAACCTCCGTTTTGCCGCGTTTACATGCCACGTTCAGCGGCGTTTTGTCGTGTTTGCGTTTAGAAGCGTTTCTAAAAAAAAAAAACTTTTTTTTTTTTTTAAATGGGCAAAAACAAAAAACGCCTATAAACGAAATGCGGCTAAACGCGGGTTACTGCGTTTGGTTCTGCAACGTCGGAAACTTCGGGGTCTGAACCCATTTTTTTGCTTTCGAAGAAACGCTGTTAAACGCAACTGCCTAAAAATGGCAATAAACGAGACTGTGTACATGGTCACATAAGATAACATTGAATGAGTTCAGGGGCAGTTGAAAAAAGCATCCAACTGCCTCTGAACGTACGTTTAGCAGCGTCCCGTGTACATGGGGCCTAAGATATACATTCCTGAACCCTGCATCCTTTGTGTAATTCACTTCTATACTGCACCTTGAAAATCTGCACCCTGTTCATAATTCACTTCTGAACCCTACACTCTGTGCGTAATGTACTCCTGAACCCTGCACCTTGTATGCAACATACTTCCGAAGCCTGCACCCTGTACATAATGCACTCCTAAACCCTGTACATAATGCACTCCTAATCTCTGCACCCTGTACATAATGCACTCCTAAACCCTGCACCCTGTACATAATACACTCCTAAACCCTGCACCCTGTACATAATGCACTCCTAAACTCTGCACCCTGTACATAATACACTCCTAAACTCTGCACCCTGTACATAATACACTCCTAAACTCTGCACCCTGTACATAATGCACTCCTAAACTCTGCACCCTGTGCATAATTCACTTCTATACCCTGCACCCTATGCAGAATTCACTCCTGAACCCTGCACCCTGTGCATAATTCACTCCTGAACCCTGCACCCTATGCATAATTCACCCCTGAACCCTGTGTGCAATGCACTCCTCAACCCTGTGCGTAATTCACTCCTGAACCCTGCACCCTGTGCATAATTCACTCCTGAACCCTGTGAGTAATGGTGAAAGGAAGGAATATATTCTAAATATATATACTTGCTCTAGAAGTAAAAAATATGAATATGGTAAACCAAATAAAAATATGAGTAAAGTTGCAGCTGCTGTACACAAAGCGCTATACACTCGACAAATAAAATGAAATTAATAAATGACAGCGCTCGCAGTAGTGCAAATGATGTATCACTAAATAAAGTGAAAACAATTCATAAGCAGGTGAATGTCCATATATTGGTGAATGATGTGCTCCAATTTATAAAGTGCGATCATGCTCCAAACTCAAAGTGGGCCACACTCCCTCCTGTGTCCCCGCTCACAGGATGGAATGGACCCCCAGCTTTTCAGTATAGGGGTTGTTTCAGGCTTAGAGTGTTGGCCAGGGATGGCTATTCACATCAGGATAACAGGGAGGTCTCCAATGCTCATGACAATCAAGTGTGGATCATAGTGCCTGTAGTTCCTCTGATGGGTAGGTTGTATTTTTGTCTGTAGGTCCACAGCCTGGCTATCTCACTGGTCTATCAATTTTAAGCTTCACCCAGTTTCCCCTTTACTGATTGATATAACAACTCAAAGGCTACCCCCTGCCAGTATTTCAAATGCTACTCACAGAATCCCCTGTGTGTAATGCACTCCTGAACCCTGCACCCCGTGCGTAATTCACTCCTGAACCCTGTGCATAATTCATTCCCGAACCCTGTGCATAATACACTCCTGAACCCTGTGCATAATACACTCCTAAGCCCTGCACCGTGTGCATAATGCACTCCTGAACCCTGCACCCTGTGCGTAAAGCACTCCCAAACCCTGCACCCTGAGCGTAACGCACTCCTGAACCCTGCACCCTGTGCGTAACGCACTCCTGATCCAAGCACCCTGTGCGTAACACACTTCCGATCCTTGCACCCTGTGCGTAACGCACTCCCGATCCATGCACCCTGTGTGTAACGCACTCCTGAACCCTGCACCCTGTGTATAACGCACTCCCGAACCCTGCACGTAACGAACTCCTGAACCCTGCACGTAACGAACTCCTGAACATTCCTGGTTTTAACAATTCCCCTTTAAGACCCTCCCGTGTCAATGTTGCCACATCCACATATTGACACGGCACACACACAATGTGTCACATTGTTACGCTCCTCCATGAGTGGGGGCGGTGTGAGTTCCTACACCTAATGCTTGGCAAAAAAAGCCCTGGGTATGATGCAGCAACTGAAGATGAGGAGGGAAAAGGACAGGACTATTGTTGCAGCAGAGTCCCCCCCCCCCCTCATGTTCTGCACACACCGTACTCTGTGGTGGAAGTTCATGTTGTTTAAAATACAGGTAGTGCCCAAGCTGCTGCCACAAGAGTACATAGAAACGTAGAGTGATGGCAGAAAAAAAGACCAAGAGGTCCATCGAGTCTGCCCCATTTTTCTTTTTGTACACAATTTTTTTGTTAACTTTTTTGTCTGAGTATAGATCTATTTTAGAATCCATTTTCTGTTGGCTGACTCACTACCTCTGTTGGAAGTCTATTCCAAGCATCAACTACCCTTTTGGTAAAAAAAAAAAAAAATTAAGTGAATTTTCCTCCTGGTTGTTTGTGGTCATGTCCCCATGTTTTTGATCTTGGCTTCATATTGAAAAGCCTGCCCTCCTGAACCTTATTCACCCAACTCCACTACTGTCAGCTGTGGAGGTCCCATGGCCACCAGATGAATTTGGTCTTTCAACCCTGATTTTTTTGGAAAAAAACACACTTTAATGAATTAAAAAAACGAAACAGTAAAGTTAGCCCAAACTTTTGTATAATGTGAAAGATGATGTTACGCCATGAGAATCGTGATCTTTAGTCTAAGCAAAAAATAAAAAATTGTCATTCTCATTTTATCCAGAATCGTGCAGATTTAGGGGGCACTAGGCCTCCTTCTCACTGTACAATGTGCTACAGCAACATTTACAAACCAACAAAAATTATACATTAACAATTCCCGGCAACTGACATTTCATTGACAGCTTGGAGAGTCTTTCTTTTTTTTTTTAAGCCAGCAAGGAAATGTTATTTGCCAGCAATTTTCTAAATAGCTTTTCCTGTGTAAATGTCAGCGCTGCTGCAGCACTTTCTGTACATCACGGAGATGCCTCTTCACATGAAGGATTAGGACACCCCCCAGGCATGTTATGTAAAGCAGAACTCCAGGCAAAAACTTTATTTCATGTTCTTGTGGCTGATCTCCTACCTTCACCAACTATGTCATCCATGTTCTTCTGAGCTCTGTAGCTCCTCTGCAATAGCCTGCTGAACTTGCTGGAAAATCATTATTGCCCGATTTCCTGTTTGCAATACCACTGGCTGCTATCCCTCCAGTAACCTCAGCCAGCGGTCTGACACGCCCCTTTGTAGTCCTCTGAAAGCAAGCAGGGACTTGTACCTCTGCCTGGCTCGCTGTAGTGGGAGGAGGGGCCTCTCAGCCCCCAGTCTGTGCCGCCCATAGAGGTGGTGTCTTCCTCCTCTGCTCCCTCCTCCCTGCCAGCACCGCCCTCCCCCCCCCCACCCTGCCGCCACCGCCCGCCATCCCTCTTCAGTGCAGGGAGAGTTACAGATAATCGGGACAGAGTGCATCTCGGGCTGACAGGTCTGTATAGGCAAACACCGCTTGTCATACGGCCCCGCCTCACTGCACATTGGAACAGTGCGTTCTGTGCTGACTATCACAATTCCGGTGCAGGGAGGCCTTTACAGACCTGTCAGCCCGAGATGCACTCTGTCCCGATTATCTGTAATTATCCCTATACTGCACTGATAAGACACTGGTGACTCCGCACTGATAAGGCACTGGTGACTCCGCACTGATAAGGCACTGGTGACTCCGCACTGATAAGGCACTGGTGACTCCGCACTGATAAGGCACTGGTGACTCCGCACTGATAAGGCACTGGTGACTCCGCACTGATAAGGCACTGGTGACTCCGCACTGATAAGGCACTGGTGACTCCGCACTGATAAGGCACTGGTGACTCCGCACTGATAAGGCACTGGTGACTCCGCACTGATAAGGCACTGGTGACTCCGTACTGATAAGGCACTGGTGACTCCGTACTGATAAGGCACTGGTGACTCCGCACTGATGGGCACTGATAAGGCACTGGTGACTCCGGACTGATGGGTACTGATAAGACACAGGTGTCACCGCACTGATGGGCACTGATAAGGCACTGGGGACTCCGCACTGATAAGGCACTGGGGACTCCGCACTGATAAGGCACTGGGGACTCCGCACTGATAAGGCACTGGGGACTCCGCACTGATAAGGCACTGGGGACTCCGCACTGATAAGGCACTGGGGACTCCGCACTGATAAGGCACTGGGGACTCCGCACTGATAAGGCACTGGGGACTCCGCACTGATAAGGCACTGGTGACTCCGCACTGATAAGGCACTGGTGACTCCGCACTGATAAGGCACTGGTGACTCCGCACTGATAAGGCACTGGTGACTCCGCACTGATAAGGCACTGGTGACTCCGCACTGATAAGGCACTGGTGACTCCGTACTGATAAGGCACTGGTGACTCCGTACTGATAAGGCACTGGTGACTCCGCACTGATGGGCACTGATAAGGCACTGGTGACTCCGGACTGATGGGTACTGATAAGACACAGGTGTCACCGCACTGATGGGCACTGATAAGGCACTGGGGACTCCGCACTGATAAGGCACTGGGGACTCCGCACTGATAAGGCACTGGGGACTCCGCACTGATAAGGCACTGGGGACTCCGCACTGATAAGGCACTGGGGACTCCGCACTGATAAGGCACTGGGGACTCCGCACTGATAAGGCACTGGGGACTCCGCACTGATAAGGCACTGGGGACTCCGCACTGATAAGGCACTGGGGACTCCGCACTGATAAGGCACTGGGGACTCCGCACTGATAAGGCACTGGGGACTCCGCACTGATAAGGCACTGGGGACTCCGCACTGATAAGGCACTGGGGACTCCGCACTGATAAGGCACTGGGGACTCCGCACTGATAAGGCACTGGGGACTCCGCACTGATGGGCACTAATAAGGCACTGGTGACTCCTCACTACTAATAAGGCACTGGTGACACCGCACTGATGGGCCCTGATAAGGCACTGGTGACACCACACTGATGGGCACTGATAGGGCACTGGTGACACCGCACTGATGGGCACTGGTGACACCGCACTGATGGGCACTGATAAGGCACTGGTGATTCCTCACTACTAAGGCACTGGTGACTCCTCACTACTAAGGCACTGGTGACTCCTCACTACTAAGGCACTGGTGACTCCTCACTACTAAGGCACTGGTGACTCCTCACTACTAAGGCACTGGTGACTCCTCACTACTAAGGCACTGGTGACACCGCACTGATGGGCCCTGATAAGGCACTGGTGACACCGCACTGATGGGCCCTGATAAGGCACTGGTGACACCGCACTGAAGGGCCCTGATAAGGCACTGGTGACACCGCACTGATGGGCACTGATAAGTCACTGGTGACACCGCACTTATGGGTACTGATAAGGCACTGGTGATTCCTCACTGATAAGGCACTGGTGACTGCACTGATAAGGCACTGGTGACACCGCACTGATGGGCACTGATAAGGCACTGGTAACACCGCAATGATTGGCACTAATAAGGCACTGCTGACACGGCACTAATAATCTGCACTGGTGACACCGCAGTGATGGGCAATCATAATCTGCACTGGTGACACCGCACTGGTGGTCCCTGACATGCGGCACTGGTGGTCTCTGGCGTGACATGCGGCACTGGCTTGCATTTATATTAAATGCATTAAATATTATATTAATATGCATGTATATTAAAATTATTTGTATTTATAAGGCTGTAACCTATCATACCGGGTGTTATGTATGGCTTGCAGGGGTGTGATTTATGTTGAAGTGGGCGAGTTCACATTTACATGTACAAGCCTCGTGTACCTCCCACATTCACTCCCATCCCAAGGATTCATGAGAAATGTAGTCTGATTACAGTTAGAGAGAGAGAATACAGGCTGCATTTTTTGAATCACAGAGCTGACTTCCTGAAAAATTCAATCAGACATTTCTCTTAAATGTAATAACTGTTTAGAGTTTTGTGTGGGGGGTGTACTAATGGGGGATTCTCAAAAAATCCTGCTTTAAGAGAATTGGACATTTTTATTGTTTCACTTTAGGCAATTAAAATAAATTTACTGCTCCTGGCCTAATAGAAATCTTTATAAATGTTTTTTTTTTTTCCGCATTGGTACATGTTCCCCAGGGCAGGGCCTTGCCAATAAATGCAGAAAATGGGCATTTTTAATTTGACAGATTCGGCTCCCATTGATATTAAAGCGGAGTTCCACCCATTTAAAAGTCAGCAGCTACAAAAAGTGTAGCTGCTGACTTTTAATAATCAGACACTCACCTGTCCCCATGGTCCATAGATGCAGGCGCACGAAGCCCCGCTCCTCTCCCCCGCCTCTCCGAGGAGCCAACATTCTAACTGGGGGTGCCACAGCCGGGCACACACTGCGCATGTGCGAGCCGCGTGCTGTGAATGGCCAGGCAATCTTCTGGGACTTGTGACGTGTCCCAGAAGATTGCAGGGAGGGAGGGGTGAACTTCCTTCCGGAGTCGCAGAGCCCCGGGAGGAAGTGGGAGCTGGGTGCCAGTAAAAATAGGATTTTTTAAAACAGCTTACCTGTAAAATCCATTTCTTTCGAAGCACATCACGGGACACAGAGCCACAGTAATTACTGATGGGTTATATAGGTATCACTGGTGATTGGACACTGGCACACCCTATCAGGAAGTTCAACCCCCTATATAATCCCTCCCCCTTTGCAGGGATACCTCAGTTTTGTAGCCAAGCAATATAGTGTATTAGAAGAGGGGCGGGACCTCTGTGTCCCGTGATGTCCTTCGAAAGAAAAGGATTTTACAGGTAAGCTGTTTTAAAAAATCCTATTTTCTTTCTCGAACATCACGGGACACAGAGCCACAGTAATTACTGATGGGATGTCCCAGAGCAATGCTACCTGAGGGGGGGGAACCACGACCAAGTAGGGTGCTATCAGACCTGAGGACCCTGTACCGCTGCCTGCAGCACACTACGCCCAAAGGCGATATCCGCATGCCTTCTCACATCCACCTGATAGAATCTGGTGAATGTATGAACTGAAGACCAGGTTGCGGCCTTGCAGATTTGAGCCATAGAGGCCCGGTGATGCACTGCCCAAGAAGCACCAATAGCCCTTGTGGAATGTGCCTTGATCTGAAACGGAGGAATCTTCTGTTTCAAACCATAAGCTTGAATGATCAACTGTCGAATCCATTTAGAAATGGTAGCTTTTGACGCTGCCTGTCCTCTATTGGGACCCTCTGGCAGCACAAACAAAACATCCGTCTTGCGGATCTGAGCAGTTGTCCCTAGATAGGCCTTAACTGCTCTTACTACATCCAACGAATGTAGAGATCTCTCTTCCGGAGAACAGGGATCTGGAAAAAAGGAAGGTAGAACAATGTCTTGGTTTAAATGAAAATCAGAAACCACCTTCGGTAAAAAACTAGGATGAGGGCGTAGTACCACTCTATCCCTGTGTATAATCAAATAAGGCTCCTTACAGGAAAGAGCTGCTAATTCTGATACTCTTCTAGCAGAAGAGATGGCCACCAGAAAATTAATTTCCTTGTCAACAAGACCAAAGGAATCTGACTTATTGGTTCAAAAGTCTGTTTCTGTAACACAGCCAGGACCAAGTTCAAGTCCCAGGGGTTTAGGGGCGCTTTAACCGGAGGATTAAGACGCATCACCCCCTGCATAAAGTTTCGGACCAAAGAATGCGAAGCAAGTGGCCGCTGAAATAATACTGATAAAGCAGAGACCTGGCCCTTGATGGTACTCAAGGCCAGCTTCATCTCTAATCCCATCTGTAGAAAATCAAGGATTCTACCCATGACATATTTCCTGGGATGCCAACCTCTGGATTTACACCAGGTTATATAAGCCTTCCAGACTCTATGATAAATCATCCTGGAAGCTGGCTTCCTTGCATTAATCAAGGTAGATATGACAGGACCTGAGAGCCCACGACTCTTCAGAACGTGGGTCTCAATAGCCAAACCGTCAAATTTAGCGTTTGTAAGGCAGGATGGAACACTGGACCTTGAGATAACAGGTCTGGGCGTACTGGTAGGGTCCACGAGGAACCCACCGTCATCCTTACTATTTCTGCATACCAAGTCCTTCTGGGCCAAGCGGGGGCCACCAGAAGTACCGACTTCCTTTCCTGCCTGATCCTGCGAAGGAGTCGTGGTAGTAGCAGAATAGGCGGGAATGCGTAAATCAGTGAGAACCGATGCCAAGGAATCACCAACGCATCCGTCCCGCATGCAAGAGGATCTTTTGTCCTTGCCACAAATCTGTCTATCTTTTTGTTGAATCGGGATGCAAAGAGATCTACATCTGGAACCCCCCATCTTTGGCATATGGCCCAAAAGACGTCGGGATGCAGAGACCATTCCCCTGGAAGTAACTGCTGGCGACTTAGATAGTCCGCCTGCCAATTCTCTATTCCCGGGATGAAAACTGCCGATATGCATGGCACATGCCTCTCTGCCCAGACTAAGATCTGGTTCACCTCTTTTTGAGCAGCTCGGCTCCGGGTGCCTCCCTGATGATTGACATAAGCCACTGCTGTGGCATTGTCAGACTGGATCCTGACCGGACAACCCTGTAGCCTGATAGTCCAGGCCTTTAGAGCTAGATGTATCGCCCGGATCTCCAGAATGTTGATGGGTAAGGTCCTCTCTGTCTTGGACCATACCCCTTGGACCGCAGCCTGTTCCAGAACTGCTCCCCAACCTGACAGACTGGCATCTGTTGTTACCACCGTCCAGGTAACCGGTAGAAAGGATTTCCCCTTCTGCAGGTTTTCGGGTATGAGCCACCAATTGAGGCTCTGACGCACCGCATGCGACAGGTGCATCGGAAAGTCTAATGCCTGAACCTTCTTGTTCCAGGTCGACAGAATACTGTGTTGCAGCATTCTTGAGTGAAACTGAGCATAGGGAACTGCTTCGAATGAAGACACCATCTTCCCTAGTAGCCTCCTACAAAGGCGGACTGAGGGACCCTTCTTGGTCCTTACTGTCAGAATCAGCTCTCTCAAAGCAGTGATCTTTGCCTGAGGTAGAAATATTTTCTCCTGGCTTGTATCTATAATCAGACCTAAATACTCCAGTCTTCTTACTGGTTTTAGGAAAGACTTTTCTAAGTTGAGGATCCAACCTAGGTGTTCTAGATACCTGACCGTGGTCCTCAAGTTTCCATTCAAAGAGGCTACCGACCGGTCTATCAAGAGCAGGTCGTCTAGGTATGCTATGACAGCTATACCCTGAGCCCTTAATCTGGCCAGAGGAGGAGCCAAGATCTTTGTGAACACTCGAGGTGCAGTGGCTATCCCGAAAGGCAGAGCCACAAACTGGAAATGGCGCCCTCCTACCTCGAAGCGCAGAAACTTCTGATGAGCAGGAAAAATGGGCACATGCAGATATGCATCTCTGATGTCTATTGATGCCAGAAATTCTCCTCCCTGCAGGGTGGGAACTACTGTTCGAATTGATTCCATGCAGAAGGATTGAATCCTTAGGAATCGGCTCAGATCCCTTAAGTCCAAAATGGGCCTGACATCCCCATTTGGCTTTTGGACCGTAAAAAGGTTGGAATAGAAGCCCAATCCCTGGTCCTTTGCGGGAACTATCATAATGACCTCCTGCGACAAAAGTCGCTCTAACGCTAGAAGGAGCGACTGCTTCTTCTCTGGGTCTCTGGGAACATTTGATCTGAGGAACTGAGGAGAAGGGAATTCCTGAAACTCCAGCTTGTACCCTAAGGTTACCGTGGAGATTACCCATCTGTCCTGGAAGTCCTCGTGCCAGAGCTCTGAGAACTGTCGCAGTCTTCCCCCCACTCGAGTGAGCGGGGGCGCCCCCTCATGCAGAGGTCTTAGTGTTTTGCCTAGTAGGCTTCTTTCCCCAGGACTTCTTTTGTCCCTGGGGTTGACTCTTGTCTCTGGACCCCGATGGAGGCGGCCGTCGAGACTGCCTGGAGGCTGAAGCCCCCGGCGCTGGGGAAAGAGTCCGTTTGAAAGAGGGAAGCTTACTCTTCTTCTTGACAGGTAAGAGAGTGCTTTTCCCACAAGAGATTCTCTTGATATAGTTATCCAAGTCCTCTCCAAACAACCTTTCACCACGGAAGGGAAACCCAGCCAGAAGCTTCTTACATGGTGCTTCGGCTGACCAGTTTTTCAACCATAAGATTCTACGTATATGCACCAACCCCAGTGAAAGACGGGAGGTTTGCACGATAGAATCTCTAATGGCGTCAGCCACAAAGCATAAGGCCGCTGGAAGGTTAGCAAACCCCTGGGCCTGCTGTTCAGGTAATACTTTGATGACCTGCTTAACATGGTCTCTTAAAGAGGAGTTCCACCCAGGGGGGCCATTAAAAAAAAAAAAATAAATAAAAGTCAGCAGCTACAAATACTGCAGCTGCTGACTTTTAATTGGACACTCACCTGTCCCTGGGTCCAGCGGTGCGGGGGATCGAAGCCCCGCTCGTCCCCCCCGTCCGCTCGTCGGCGCCGGCATTTCAACTGTGGGCGCCGGGCTGTGGCTTCACAGCCTGGCACCCACTGCGCATGCGCGAGCGGCGCCGAGCGCCGTGATTGGCCGCTCAATCACCTGGGACCTGCAATGGGTCCCAGATGATTGACAGGAGGGAGGGAGGGAGAAGAGCCGAGCCCTTCCTGTGCCAGGGGGAAGTGATGTCATCAGCCCAGGCAGACGAAGGGGCAGATTACGAGGGACCACCTATCAACAGGCATTTAGAGGTAAGTAAAAAAAAAAAAATATCCAAATGTTTTTTTGTTTTTTTTTTTAGAATTTTTTAGATATGTTTGTTTTTTTGGGTGGAACCCCACTTTAAGTATTGACAGACTCCAATCGCTGCTACTGCAGGTTGGGCCACTGATCCTGCTAAGGAGAAAACATCCTTCAATAGGGATTCCATCCTTTTATCTACAGGATCCCTGAGCATCTGAGCATTGTCTACAGGACAAGTCAGGCTATTATTTACGGAGGAAATGGCGGCATCAATAGCCGGTATTCCCCACATTTTAATAAACTTTTCTTCCATCGGATAAAGTGTTGAAAACTTTCTCGGTGGAAAAAAGCGTTTGTCTGGGTGATCCCACTCAGAATAAATGAGCTTTTCAAGTAAAGTATGAACAGGAAAAG